>SJYG01000144.1:1300461-1371135 GCA_006410535.1 Litocranius walleri
TTCCGTGGCGGTTCTGATGCTGACCCCTCTCAGAGCCTCCTGCAGGCTCAGCCCCCTCCCCTCCTTGCCCGAGGCCTCTCCATCGCCATCACCAGGGAGCTGAGGGTGCTTCTGCGGCGGGGCGGGGCTTGCTCTAACTACAGTGCCCACACACCGTGGGGTTTCTGATGCCTAAGTGATCTCACTTCGCAGAACCTCTGGTGAGCAGCACAGCCCACCCCCGCCCACCCTGTATCCTGACTGTGCCTGTCCAGGAGGGGGGCCAGCCCAAGGCAGGCCTGCTAACCCCCAGCTCACGCCGGGGTGTGGGCCTTGGAGCACTCAGGTCTAGAACTTTCCTGGCCCTTCTCTCCTGCTGAGAATCTGGGTTTCCACACTGCACCGTGATTCTCCCAACCAGGATGCCCAGATTTCCAATCCCACTCGTCCCATGACCCTGCCCTACAGGCTGCAGTGCATTGAATGGGGACGCCAAAATGCACCCAGCTCTTGACCCCTGATCCGTGTGGCTGCGAGCATGTTCGGGGAAAGGGTCTTTGTGGATGGGATGGGCTTCCCTGGTGGCTCAGTGGTAAAGAACCCACCTGCCAATTCAGGAGATGTGGATTTGATCCTCGGGTTTGGAAAATCCCCTGGAAAAAGAAAAGGCTCCACACTCCAGTCTTCTTGCCTGGGAAATCCCATGGACAGAGGAGCCTGGTGGGCTACAGTCCATGAGGTTGCAGAGAGTCGGACACGATTTAGGGGCTCAGCGATAACAAGATGGGATTAAGCAAAGAGTCTTGAGACGAGCCCATCCTGGTTTCACTGGATGGGCCCCAAGTCCAGTGACGAGAGGCTTGATCAGAAAAGAAACGGAAGAGAGACCCAGAGGCAGAGATGGAGCGGTGCCTCTGAGGACTGTTCCTGTGCCAGGAGCTGGCGAGAGACGACCAAGCGTCCTCCCCCGGGGGCTCTGGAGGGTCAGGGCCCTGCAGAGCCTTTGATTTTAAACTCCTGGCCCAGAACAGCGAGGAGGGAAATCTCTGCTGTCTCAAGCCACCCTGTTTTCGGTCATCTGTTGCAGCAGCTCCAGGACGCTGACACATGGACCCCGGTGGTCGTGGCCCACCACCTCTTCTCCCACCCTGCCGGCCGCCTTCCTCCACCACGAGAGGCTCCCATCCAACCCCAATCCCCCTGCCACAGATTTCTGTACAGTAGCTGCCTTCATACCAAGGTCCACCTGGCCCGCCCTGGCCAGAACGCAGACCACCTGCACCCCTCAGCAGCTTCGCTCCACCTCCGTCTCCACAGTGGCCACCATCCAGCTCACTGCGGCCCTTTGCCTGTGAGCCGACCCCCTCCACCCACCAGAACACAGTCCACTAGGCCAGAGATCTTGATATATTTTCCTTTCTTCACTGATATATTCCTGGAACAAAACCTGGCTCCCAGTAGGTACTGGTGAGTGAGCAAGTGAGACCCTCAAGGGCAGAAAAGCAGGCTCTCTTGGGAGAGTCCAGAGAAAGGAAGGGCAGGCTAGCGGTCAGGGCTGGAGCTTCCAGCCATGCTGGCTCTTCGGCCCCGCCTCGCTCTCCGATGCACCGAGGGTTATCACTGCTGCTTCCTGGCGGGAGAAGGAGGAGGAAGCAGCCTGCATGAGGTTCCTGGACCCGCAGACGCACTCAGATCAGATGTTCTGCATGTGCAAGGGAAAGCCTGCCCCCTTTCCTAAATACCCCCTTGTTTTTGTGCGGATCCGTTTCATATATTAAGTGTAAGAGCAGATGGGGAGGCATGCGATATTTTCTCAGTAAATACCGATCGGGCTTGGGACAGGCGTCCATGCCAGCTGACCTGCAAGTGGAAGGCCCCAAGGGCTCTTTACAGCTAAAATAACGTGTTGTAAATTTTTGGTGCTCACTGTAGGCTAGGGCGGGCTCACCCCGCTGCTCTCTCCATGCCATTAATTACTTCAGCGGAGGAAGCCGGCTCAGGACTCCCACCAAGGTGATTTAACTCTTAGGGTTGCTCCTTGGTATTCGGGAAGGTGTTTTTCTTATCCTCAGCATCTCCCCTCTGCAGCCAAGAAATTCCTCAGAAGGGGGAGGCTGAGGAGCTGCTTTGGAGTCCCACAGGCAGGCAAAGCGCCCAGGTACCCTGGAGCAAAGCCTGTCCCTCTGAGCTCCTGGGAGGGGGCTCCACGCTAAATGCAGGGAGGGGGACCATGGATCCGGGACTGAGTCCTCTTGCAGGGGCCGAGGCAGAGGCCTGCAATGGCCCCGACGTGAAGCTAGGAGACTGGATTTCAGAGGCTGAGACCTGCATGCTAAGTGGCCAACCCAGGATGAGGCTCCCAGTTCCTACAGTGACCCCAGGGCGTGCCCCTGCCGAGGGGAGTGCTCTGGGCTGTCTGCAGCCCTGGTGCGCCTCCCACGACCCCCACTTGTTTCCACCCCCCAGGGTCTTTGGGGCTCCTGCGGTCAAGACCACCTCTGCCAGCGTCAGCCGTGTCCTGAGTCCTGGAATCGGCAGGGGGTTGTCATCGGCCCTTGGTGACGGGCTCTCTGTTTAATTAAGTGTTCCCAAGGCCACCCAGGGTGCTTCGAGCCCTCAACTCTGGTGTGCATCTCCCAGAACCACAGCTATTGCCGGGAGGTGATTAGAAAATCTGCCCGAACCGAGATAAAGGGTCCCGTACTTCATGCCTGAGATCGTGATTGTGGTCAGCGTTCAAACATCTCAGTTCCACCTTAGACCGGAGGTGTCAGCTCCTCGGGCACGGCCCACATGGCCCTGATGCTCCGTTTCCAAGCTCCCTCCCTCACCCGTCGGTCTGGGGCCTCTGGCCCCAGGGTGCCTCCACGCCCCGCCCCCTTCTTCCCCATCCAGGTGCACCCATCTCTGTGCTTTCTCACCAGTTAGCGTTTTCTTTCCTCTGCAGCTTCCTGAACTGGTATCTGTGGCACACGCGCAGACGTGTTCACGGTGGACGCTCTGTACCTGTGACTCTCTCACGAAGGCGCGAGCGTCTTTCGCCCTCGTCTGCCTCCTGGCCCCTGCCAGGACCACCGGGATATCTCCCGTTTCCACCCTTCCCAACCAGAATGGGCTTTATACGCACTGACTCTCACATGCACACACACTCACATGCACTCTATGTCCGGAGACGTGTTTTTTTAAACCCACTGACCTACATTCTCCTATCTCACAGCCATCCAGATGCAGAATGCCTCTAGCGGCGGGGCTGCCAATAAAAACATGCTTCCTGGGGCGCTCACTCTGCCCTCGCGCAGCGCGGCTCTGCCCAGCCTTCAACTGTTTCTGCCAGCACGGCCAGGCTCCTCTGAGGCTGGGCTCCTGGGACACCACCTCTGTGAGGCCTCCTGGGTTTGTCCTGGGAGACTGCCTCCATTTCCCCACTGCATCCAGCTTTGCCCCAAGCCTACGGTACCTGTTCATCTGCGTAAATATTTGGTGAATTTAATCTCTTATGTTGGAGAGGTCCAGCTGACCAGGGAAACCCTAATGCCTCTTTTCTTCTGGGTTGAAAATTCTAGAGCGGATTCAACGTTCAAGGTGAGGCCCAGATCTGTTAGGAGTTGTTGGATGTGGTAGAGAGAGCTGACGCCTGGGGCCTTGAAGGCTCTCTTGTTAATTAAGTGGCTGTGGGTCCTGGAGGAGGATGTCAGACACCCGTCCCAACAGCTCCATCTGCCTCAGTTCCGGTGGGGGGAGGAGTCATTCCTTTCTGTGCATATTGTAAGGTTTCATATGTATATAAAACAGTGACTTGGGGTGGGCAGGTGCCTCTCAGATAGGCAGGGGGCGGCTGGCCCCTGCAGACCCCTCTGCCTGAGTGATCCTGGGGCCTCTGCCGGCTCCTTGGGGCCTCAGTCCCGTACAGAAGGCCGAGCTCCTGGCCTGCGTCACTCCAGGTGCAGGTGAGAGCCCAGTAGGGTATGTACACAAGAGCGCTTTGGCAAGACGGAAGTTCACACAGACAGACCCTCACATGTCCAGGCCACCATCCACAGCCCTGAGGGAGAAGGAGGACGTTCTGAAGCCTCACCAGCCTCCTGTGGGTCCCACACCCAGGAGAGAGGGGGACAGCCTCAGCCCCTCTGATGTAAAACCCCAGCGGCTGCTTCTCCATCTGCAGGGTCAGCCCCCTGGAAGCTCTGTCCTGGGGACCCCACAGGAGTCACGGCCTGCGGCTCAGCCCCCCTAGTCTTCCCCACGTCTGGCGTCCAGCCCGAGCCGTAATCCGCGCCGCCGCTGAAGCCCGACCAGCTGACCTCCCAGTTCCTCCTCAAAATACCCCTGACAGCTCCCTGGATGAGAGCGCAATGGCACTAAATGAGAATTTATGTGGCAAGGCCTTCCAGGAAAGAAGCGGGGCTGCGGCGAGTTTGTTTAAAACTGAAGGCATCGGCTTGGGGCCCGCATGGCCACCTCGCCGCCCTGGCCCTGGGGAGGGCAGCTGGGGCCGCGGCTCCCCGGGTGCCCGGGTCCCCTTGAGGCCCCGGGTACCTGTCCGCGGGGTGGGCCCAGCTTCCTCCTGGCTTCCCCCAGGCCTTCCCTGCGTGCACGTCTCCTCAGGCATGTCTGCCCGGGGCCCTCTCCTAGGAAGGCAGCCGGGGCACCGAGCCCCCCGGAGGTGCCGCAGCTCCAAAAGTCACTCCTCACCTTGTGAGCAGCTCTCAGCGACTTTACAGGACCGCAAAGCCGCCTCCAGAAACCACGTGCAGAGTGGAGCACACAAGCAACTCTGGACCTGAAGAGGGAGAAGCACATCCTATACACTGACCTTGAGTTTGTGACCTGCCATGGAGCTGAGTGCACACACATGCACACACACACACACACGCGCAGAGAGACACACACCAACATACACAGACATACACAGACACACACACAGTCACACACACAGACACACACACACACAGAGACACAGACACACAAACATACACAGACGTACACAGACACACACACAGTCACACACACACAGACACTCGCAGAGAGACGCAGACACACACACAGACACAGACACACAAACATACACAGACGTACACAGACACACACAGTCACACACACAGACACACAAACATACACAAACGTACACAGACACACACATAGTCACACACACACAGAGACACACACACACAGAGACACAAACATACACAGACACACACACACAGAGACACACACGTAGGCACACACGCAGACACACACACGGGCACAGACATACAGACACAGACAGAAATACATACACACACAGACACAGACAGACACAGACACACACGTGGGCGTAGACACACAACACACACACGCAGGGTCCTGGTGAAAGAAGGGCCCTCCGGACCCGAGGGAAGACTGCTCCGAGAATGAGCGATTTGCGTTGACAGGTGCCATCTATCCTTGGTAAAAATGTCCAAATAATGTGGAAGGCAGAACAGGGTTCTGCAGGGCTTGTTCCCACGACTAGCTCGGCATCAGCCTGGGCGCCCTGGACGGGGGCCCCTGCCCCTGCTCCTGCCCCTGCTCCTGCCCCTCCTTCTCCCGCCCTTTCGGGGCCTTTCCATTTGCTCCTGGGCCCCCCGCCTCAGCCTCTGGTGCCAGTGAGAGGAGGGGGCTTTCGGCCCCACTCCCCTTAGCACCCCAGCATGCCAGGACTCACAGCCAATCTGACGCCACCGGGACACACGGAAGGCCTCGCCTCGCCTGCAGACGGTGTGGGGTGGGCTGCAGGCAGGGAGGGGCCAGGTCTGGAGCCCGGGCTCCGGGGTCCTTCTGGGCAGCTGGCGGGACACTCGGCCGCGGCTGCCCAAGCTGGACGCTCCTGTGCCCCCTGGCGGCTTCCATCTGCAACTGCAACAGCCTTGCACTGCCCGAAGCGCTGACCCTGTGGGCCACTTCCAGGTCAGTGAGGCTGACCCAGGGCTCCCCCGCTCACCCCAGCCTGGGCAGCATTGCCCCTCAGCTGCCGACAGAGGCTGAGTCGCTCTTCTGTGGCCAGGCCGGAGCCCCCGGGGTTGGGACGGTGGACAGGGACTCTCTTGCCCCTGATGTTAACGCTGTCCTCTCTGCCCCAGAAGGTGTCCACTCTTCCCACGTCTTGCTCGGCCCTGGGTGCCCCGTCCTACCAAGTGTCCTGGCATGTCTCAGGCTCCCCTCCTGCTACACCAGGGGCAACTTGCCTTGAGTGTGCGTGTGTGCACACTCAGTTGTGTCCAGCTCTTCACAACCCCATGGACAGTAGCCCACCAGGCCCCTCTGTCCATGGGACTTCCCAGGCAGGAATACTGGAGTGGGTAGCCATTTCTTCCCCAGGCGTTCTTCTCAGCCCCGAGCCCGAACCTGCACCTTCTGTGTTAGCGAGCGGATTCTTTACACTCAGCCACTGTATGCATAGACACACAACTTAAGGCTCTGATAAGTCCTGTAGCAAAGACGTCTGTGCGACTTTGTTCAGTCCAGTATTTTGCCAACCAGTGTGATCCTGGAACCATCTTCAAATACTACTTATGAGTTTCCCACTAAACTAGAGATTCATGCAACCAGGGAGACTAGTTCATCCCAGGACTTGGCCCAGGACCTGCTGACTTTAGCAGGAAAATCTCTGTGTCCTGGAGACACCTGAACCCAGGCAAACCAGGATGGTTGGTCAGCCTACACGGAACCCTCTTTGGGAAAAATGCTCTGACAAATTATTTCCGCAGCACATTCCATTTGATCCTTCCTTCCCCTTTGGACACCTAAATAAATAAGTAACAGGACAGAAACGCAGGAGGACAGCTCTGGACTACCGAGCGAGGCTGGAGGCCCCCAGATAAAGAGGGAAGGCGTGGGATGGGAGGAGAGGCGGGATGGGCTGGTCACCCATTATCATCAGGAAGGGAGTGCCCCTCCCCAGGGGAGATATGGGCGTCTCTCAGAAGCCTCCTCAGTGACCCTGTGCAGACACTGAGAGATTCCTGGATCCCTCAAAGGCCAAATAATTCAAGGCTTGTATTTCATTTGGGACTTCACAGTTATTTATTGGAAAAACATCTCTTCTAGGAGAGGAGGAAGAGAACACTCTCTTCCCTCCCCCTCCTTCCCTCCTCCCCGGCCCCTCCTCCCCCTCCCCTCCTCCTGGCAGTTTGGCCAGGAACTGCATTCCATCCCATCCCAGGTCCCCGGGGCCCATCACCATGGCTGAGGAGGCCGTGTTCTGTCCCTGGGTCATGTCACAGAGGAATCACCTGGCCTTCTCACAGACCCTGTTGAGGATGCCTTTGACCTGTGCCCCATTCAGCAGGGAAGGGCTATGGGAAAATCATTTTTTTTCTATTAGACACGCTGACCTATTTTTCAAACTTCACATTTATTGCACTCACAGCATAAAAATAAGATAGGAAAACATCTAATTTAGAAACACCCACAGTTCTCTCCTCCCTAACAAACTGAGTTCATTTTTCTCTCCTGCCTTCTGGCCAGTGTGCATGCACACATATAATTGCTCCAGAGTTATAAACATGNCCTCCTTCCCTCCTCCCCGGCCCCTCCTCCCCCTCCCCTCCTCCTGGCAGTTTGGCCAGGAACTGCATTCCATCCCATCCCAGGTCCCCGGGGCCCATCACCATGGCTGAGGAGGCCGTGTTCTGTCCCTGGGTCATGTCACAGAGGAATCACCTGGCCTTCTCACAGACCCTGTTGAGGATGCCTTTGACCTGTGCCCCATTCAGCAGGGAAGGGCTATGGGAAAATCATTTTTTTTCTATTAGACACGCTGACCTATTTTTCAAACTTCACATTTATTGCACTCACAGCATAAAAATAAGATAGGAAAACATCTAATTTAGAAACACCCACAGTTCTCTCCTCCCTAACAAACTGAGTTCATTTTTCTCTCCTGCCTTCTGGCCAGTGTGCATGCACACATATAATTGCTCCAGAGTTATAAACATGGTGAGGTTAGGAGTTTGCCCCTTTTTAAAAAAATAAAGACACTCTCAAAAGTCCTCCTTGTTATTTGTCCTCATAATTACTTCAGAAAATGGGACACGCCGTTCTATCTAGTGAGAAAGTGCAGGGTCACTTACCTACCTTTCTCTTAATTCAGACTTTGAGACTGATTGTAGTTTTTCACTTTATGACTCAGGTTGCAATGAGCGTCGTTGCACATCTGGGCTTTCCTGTGTCCGGATTATTTACTGGCATCAGTATCTAACAGTGAAATTTGGATTAGCTATCCTATAGCACTGCAGATTCCTTTGAACACCCCAAAGATAGAAAGACACTATTTATTATTGTGTCTGGGTGCAAGAGGACATCACACAGATTTTGTTTTCGTTCTTCTTCTTATAAACACAGATGACTACATAAGCCATACATAAAATTAAGAATAATTGCAGGGTGATGTCAGTGGGAACATCAGAGCAAGGACCTGTGAAAAATCTTCTCTGTACAAGCTATGAGAACACTGGCAAATTTATCAAAATCAATTTTTTTCAGAGCTCTGGAAATTAGTCAAAGATGTGCAGCCATCTAGGGGGCATTTATTCAAGAAAATGGGTGACGCTCAGTAAAACCAGAGATTTGGTGGTGCTTCCAGCTGCTTTGTTCCTGCCTTCTTCACCCCAGCCCTGTGGCAACTTTGAGAGTCAACAGTCCCACCGTCCAGTGAAAGCTGGCAACTCGGCAGCCGCTGCAGGTGGCAAAACTGAGCTGGAGCTCTTCCAGGGCCCCATTCCCTGAGAAATGTCACCACGCAGCCTGTTTGCTCCGGTTTCCCGGGAAACGGCAATTATTTATCATCATCGCAGCCTGAGGTGGGGAGAACCATTAGGCAAACAATAGGATGACCAAAAACAAAAATAAAAGTAAAAACTAGAGAAAAAGAGTCGCTCAGAATGGGGATTTGAAAAGCTCTGCCATGTTCTTAGGAGTCTGGAAATCCACACGAGTGTGCACTCAGACCCGGGCACGTGCCCAGGAGAGACCTGACGAGCACTTAGGTCTTGCCCGTGGCTGGACTGAGGCTCTGAGCAAGCAGGGAGGGAAGGCTTACGCAGAGTTGCAGCCTGCTTGCCTGAGAACTGAAGGGTTGCCCCTAAAACATGAACAGAGCCCATCAGAAAAGGCTGTGAGATTTGTTGGTTCCAGGAATTTGAGAAAATTTCTGTCTAATCACAAGCTGACTTCTAAGCTAACTAAACACAGACTTTGGTGTTCACACATGATAAAGAAAACAGAATTCACTCAGAAGAATCAATAAATAGGCAAATAGCAGCACAAATCCTGAGGAGAATTTGATTTCCAGAGCTGCTGTATTATATTCTTCAAAAGTTCAGTTTAAAAGCAAAAGTATGAGGCAAGTAAATAGATAAGAATGACCAGTACAGAAGAGGAAAAGCAGTTGCTAGAAACTGTCCCCGAGGAAGCCCAGATGTTGGACTTACTAGATTTAAGCCAGCTGTTTCAAATGTGTTTAAAGAACTAAAGGAAACCTAAGAACTAAATGAAAGTATGGAACTTTGTCTCACCAAATACAGGAGATCAATGAAGAGCTCAAAGTATTTTAGAAGAAGGAGAGCCACATAAAAATTATGAAGTCAAAAAGCACAGCAACTGGAAAATTTCAGTAGAGGAGCAGCAGCGCACTCAGGCTATACGCGGAAAGGATAAACCAGCTTGGAGAGGGGTCAGTAAAGGTTTTCCAGTCCAGAGACAGAAAGAAAAAGATGTGAAGAAAAATGGACAGAGCCTCAGAGACCTAAGGCCATCATCAAGCATAACATTTACTTAAAGGTAGTCCCAGGAAGGAAGGAGATAGGAAAGGGGACAGAAAGAACATTTGAAAAAACAACATGCATAACTTCCAAACTTGATGACAACCCTTAGTCTACATTTCCAAGAAGCTTAATTAACTTGAAGAAGATTGGAATAAAAAAGATCCACACATAGGCTCATCATATTCAAAATCTCAAAGCCAAAGATAAAGAGAACCTTGAAAGCAGTCCTAAAGAATCAATTCATCATGTATATGGGATCCTCAACAAGACTGACAGCTAATTTCACACCAGATACCACAGAAGTCAGAAGGTATTTGGACGACATACTCAATGTGATGGAAGGAAATGGCTGTCAACCAAGAATTCTATATCCAGCAAAACTGTCCTTCAAAAAATGGGAAAAAATTAAGACATTCCTTGATAGAAAAAATTAAGAGAATTTTTCCTTGATACAACTGCCCTACAAGAAACACTAAAGGAAATTCTTCAGGTTAAAATTATGGGGCAACACACAGTATCCAAAATCCACATGGAAAAATAGAGAACACTCATAAAGGCAATTACATCAGTAAATATAAAAAATGGTATGCATGTATCTTGGAACTGGTTTATTTTTTCTATCTTATCTTAAAAATACACAACAGCATACAACAATAACAATAAAACTGTGTTACTGTATAAATAGGTAATTTGTATGAGAATTGTGTAGCACAAAGAACAAGAAAACCATGGTTCTATCTAAGAGCAAAGTTTTGTCTACTATTAAAATTAAGTTTGTAGTAATCAGAACTGGATTGCTATACATTAAGATGTTAATTGTAATCCTCAGTGCAACCACTAATAAAATATCTCAGAAATATATGGAAAAAGAAATGACAAGAGAATTTAAATGCTATGTGGAAAAGCACCTCTTTACTACATGAAAGAGGGCAGAAATAGAAAAACCAAAAAGACATAAGAGTATGGAGAAGACTGCCAAAACAAGTCAGTGGAAAAAAAACAGTCATTGCAACAAGTGATACAGGGACAGTTGAGTAGTCACACACAGAAGAATACAACTATTCCCCTGTCTCATATCATATACAAAAAATTAACTAAAAATGTTAGCTTAAAAGTTAACTTAAAAAGCCTAAATGTAAGCGCTAAAACTATAAAACATGTGGAAGAAAATATACCTGCAAATCTTTATGACTTTGGATTAAGCAATGGTTTCCCAGCCATGACACCAAAAGCACAGCAGCTGAAGAAAATAATGGACAAATTGAACTCATCAAACTGTAAAACTTTTGTGATCTAAAGCACACTGTCAATGAAATTTAAAACCCCACAGAATAGACAAAAATAGTGACAAGTCATCCATCTGATAAGGGCCAGTATCTAGAATATATACAGGATTCTTACTACTCAACAGTAAAAGTACAAGTAATCCAATTATAAATAGCTAGCAGAGTTGAATAAACATTTCTCCAAAGAAGGTATACAAATGGCCAATAAGCACGTGAAAAGATGTTCAACATCATGAGTCACTCGGAAAAATGCAATTTAAATCAGTGAGATATCATACCTACTAAGGTATCTATATCAAAATGATGGGCTATAGCAAGTGTTGATAAGGATGTGAAGCAATCAGAACCTTCATATTGTACTGGTGGGAATGTAAGATGATGCAGGTACTTCGAAAAACAGTTAAAATGTTAGACATGTCATTACCATATGACTCAGACAAACTTCCCTCAGGCATATACCGAATAGAAATGAAAACGTGCACTTCTAAAAGCTCGCACATACGTGTTCATAGTGCTGTTATTCAGTAGCTAAGTCGTGGCTGACTCTTGGTGACCCCATGGACTGCAGCATGCCGGGCTTCCTTGTCCTTCACCATCTCCCGGAGTTTGCTCAGACTCGTGGCCATTGAGTTGATGATGCCATCCAACCATCTCATCCTCTGTTGCCCACTTCAGGGTCTACTCCAGAGAGACAGCTCCTCATATCAGGTGGACTGGACCAAGCACTGGAGCTTCAGCTTCAACATCAGTCCTTCCAATGAATATTCAGGGTTTATTTCATTTAGGATTGACTGGCTTGATCTCCTTGCTCTCCAAGGGACTTTCAAGAGTCTTCTCCAGCACCACACTTGAAAAGCATCAATTTTTGAGTGCTGAATCCTCCTGCAACCCAGGAGACCCCAGTTCAACTCCTGGGTCAGGAAGATCCACTGGAGAAGAGACAGGCTATCCTCTCTAGTTTTCTTGGGCTTCCCTGGTGGTTGCAAACAGGGGTTGGGCTTCCATGGGGTTGCAAAGAGTTGGACACACTGAGTGACTTTCACTTTCAGCCTTCTTTATGGTCCAACTCTCACATCCATACATGACTACTGGAAAAAGCATAGCTTTGACTATATGGTCCTTAGTCGGCAAAGTGATGTCTCTGCTTCTTAATACACTGTCTAGGTGTGTCACAGCTTTTCTTCCAAGGAGTGATGAACAGGAATATAAAATGTGGCCTATCCATATAACAGGATATTCTGCTAGGCTTTCTGCTGCCATCACTGGTGGTGGTTTAGTCGATAAGTCGCGTCTGACTCTTGCAATCCCAAGGACTGTAGCAACAGGATATAATTCAGCCTTAGAAAGAATGAAGTAAAAATGGATATTCGTTACTACATGGATAAGCCTCGAAAACATTACACAACATGAAACAATCCATACATTAAAGGCCACATATTGTGATGCTATGTACATGAAACATCCAGAATAGAAAAATCCACAGAGGCAGAAATTAGATTAATGATTGCCAGGGGTTGGGGGAGGGGGAAGGCGAGTGTACTTACTATTGGGCGTGAGGTTTCCCTGCAGAGTCTAGAAAATGTTCTGGAACTAGGTAGAGGTGATGGTTGTGCAACTTTCTGAATATATTAAAGCCCCACAGAACTTTGCAATTGGTGACTGAACATGTTATGTAACAGTATGATCTCATATGGGTAGAAATGCATCTGTGTATTATACACGTTTAGAAAAAAATGTGAAAGAATGTATAATAAACTGCTAACAGTGGCAATTTCTAGGTTATGGGAATATAAGGTTTCCATTTACTTATTTTGTTTTCTAGTTTTCTACAAAAGGAATACACTGCTTTTATTTTAAAAAGAGAGAGATTAGTTCTAATAAAAAACAAATGTAATTGCAAAAAAATTGCAAAGCTAATTCCTACGTAACCAAAATAATAGAGCATCGTCAGCCCCCAGAAGCCTTTTTAAATTCCAAACTCCTCCATCCACCTTCCTGTTAGGGTGGCCACTGTCCTAATTTTTGCAAAAAACACCCCCTGCTTTTCTGTTTATCCCCAAACATGCACAGTTTAACCTGGCCTTGAGCTATGCACCAATGGAACTGTACCTCAGGTGCTTTCTTGGTTCTTGCCTCTTTAGTTCATCATGTTTCTGTGTTCCTCGGTGTTGTTGCAGGTCACCGTCGTTCCCTGAGTTCTTCGTCCATTGAATAAATATGTCACAGTTTACACCACAGTTTGTTTATCTATCTTGTATATGCTGAAGGATATTTGGGGCATTTATGAGTACTGCTCGGAAGATTCTGGAACTTCCTCTTAGTACCCGGGGCACATGCTTCTGTAGGGCAAATGAAGTGCAAAGCAGTTCCCAGGGATGGATAGCCTCGATCTTACTAGGAAATGCTTCTATTTCAGAAGTGGCTGAAACAGTGTGCACTCCCTCTGCCCCGGGCGAGAGTTCCTAGTGGCCCACACCCTCAGCGACATCCGGCACTATCTTACTTGTTTATTTCTATCCATCTGGTGGGTGTGTGATGGTATCTCATTGTGGTTTAATTTGGATTTCTGTGACCACTGAGGAAGTGGAGCACATTTTCATTCATTTATTGGCATTTGAATGTCTTCCTTTATGAAGTGCCTCTTAAGAATTTTGCTCATTTTTGTCTCATGGGTTTTCTGGGGTTTACTATTAATACTTCATAGAAATTCTTTGTCTAACCTAGGTATGAGCCCCTTGGAAATTATGTGTGTGGCTCCTAGGCATATATCTGAAGACAACTCAAATTCAAAAAGTCACATGCACCCCAGTGCTCACTGCAGCGCTATTCACAATAGCCAAGACATGGAAGGAAACAAAACGTTTTGACTGGTGAATGGATAAAGAACTTTCACTGTGTGTGTGTGTGTGTGTCTGTGTGTGTGTGTACACACAATGGAATACTTCTCAGCCATAAAAAAAGAATGAGATAACAACATTTGCAGCAACATGGATGGATTTACATTATCATACCAAGTGAAGTCAAAGACAAATATCATGTAGTATTTGTATGTGGAATTTAAACAAAAATTATACAAATGAACTTATTTACAATGCAGAAATAGACTCACAGACACAGAGAACAGAGAACAAACTTGTGGTCACCAAGGAGGAATAAACTGGGAATTTGGGGTTAACAGATGCACACTACGATATATAAAATGTTAATAGAGAACCAACAAGGACTGACTGCAAAGCACAGGGAGCTATTCAATACCTTATAATAACCCATAATGTAAAATAATCTGGAAAAGAATAAGTAGATAGAGATGTGTAATTGCTGTACATTTGAAGCATAACTCAAGTCTACATCAAATAAAAACTTACGGATGTGGTACAGGCTGTCACACTTTTTGTCTCTTCTTTTCATTCCCTTTGTGACATCTTACAATCAGGTGGAAGGTCCTACATTTATTGTGGAGCAATATAACTATCTTTTCCTTCATGGTTGATTCTTTCTCTGTGTTACTCCAAGGTCATGAAGATCATGTCACTATCATCCTCTGAGCATTTTATACCTTGTCTTGTGTATCTGTGTATTTACATATGTATTTATAAAGGAGATTTATTATAAGGAATTGGATCATGCAACTACAGAGGCTGACTAGTCCCTAGATCTGCAAGGGAGTCGGCAAGCTGGAGACCCAGGAGAGGCAAAGATGCAAGCTCTCCCCCAAAGGCCAGTAGGTTCCAGTCCCAGGAAAAGCCAAAAGTATGGAGAAAACTGTTATTGAAACTGTTATTGATGTCCAAACTTGTACAGCCTGCCAGACTATAGGCCACTAAATCGAGAGATGTTTTTTGGGGGGCAAGGAATAATGACTTTATTCAGAAAGCAAGCAGACCAAAAAGGTGGTGGACTAGTGTCCCAAAGAACCTTCTCACCCAGTGAGACTTCAGGCTGCTTTTACATTAAAGGAGGGGGCGGAGTATGCTTGGTGGTTACAAATTTCTTGGTATGGAAATCCTTTGTCCTTGCAGCTGTCCATGTAGGTCAGGTCATGATGTTCCTGCAAACCTCTGATGGGACAAACGTTATTTTCTGTTCTGCAATTTTTTTATCTCTATGTGAATGAGAAAGTGTTATACTTTTAAAGGTCAGAAGCTTGGGACTGGGTTTTCCTGTTTATTTGAAGCTATAGGCAACATACTGAACATACCAAAACCAGGTTAAAGTAAAAGAAACAGGTCTAATAAGAATTTAGATTTACTCTTCCCTGTTTCAAAAATGATGCTCCAGTTTGCAAACAATCAAGCAAGAGAAATTCCATCTTTTGGGGAGAGGCTCATCCATATTTTCCTCCTACTGGTGTCTTCAGCTGATTGGATAAGGCCCACCCACATTAAGGGAGTGCAATCTGCGTTACTTAGTCTGCTGGTTTAAATGTTAAGCTCACTAAAAACACTGTCACAGAAACACCCAGAATAATGTCTGATCAAATATCTGGGGACACCATAGCCTAGTCACGTTGGCTCAGAGTCACACATCACCTGGAGGGGAGTCATTTTATTTCCTGACCCATCACGTCAGTTCTTAGATGAGCCCCCAAAATGTTGCTATTTTTAGCAAATGTGCCCCCCAGTTTCCTCAGAGAACTTCCTCCTGTGGAAATAAACAAAGGCCACCCAAGAGAAAAAGCAAAGTCTGGCTCCAGCCAGAGAGTCAGCCGCCACGAGTGTCTGGTGGAGACTCGGGGCAGGCCGAGGACTGGGGAGCTTTGTGGTGGGCAGAGGGACAGCTCCGGAGCACCCCGCTCTGAGGCTGGGGCCCCGGGGAAGCCAGGGGTGGACCAACTGCAAGTAGGGCATCCCCTGTCATTGGTTGACGTGCATAGCTGGCTTCCTCTGGTTGGTCGTGATTTTGAAGCAGAAGCAAATATTAGGAAAGCTGTCAGTTACTAATTCCATCCTGGTCATTTGGGGCCAGTTGTTAGAGGCGTGGATGTTTCACTTTCTGAATTGTCTCTAGAGACAGAGGTCTGCCTTCCTAAAACAACTGTGGGCAGGAATTGGCTTCCTGGGATGGCTACTTCAGAGAAAGTGTCAGTTTCCTGGGCTGGTTGCTTCAAGTCGTGAATCAGAGTTCTTTTTTCGTATATGGATGGCCAAGCTATTGCCTCATTGTATAATCAGCCTGTCACTTCTTAGCAGGTAACAAAAGAAAGCACAAAGCCCACTTGGCGTTCAGCTTGGTTCATGTGTTTTTAGCTATAAAACTAAGTTAGGATCAGGCATCTGACTCAGAGATGGGGAAGATAATTACTAATTGATCCAAATTCATTTAAATGTTTTTCACATGATTTCCAAGAAAGGGTCTGAGTGATTTGAAGATAGGCTCTTTGTTTAATGGAATATTTCAAAATAATACAGATTGAAGTTTGAGGAAGTCAGATATTCAAGGTCTCTCCCTTAACTGAAGTAAGCTGCAGTATGGAAAATCTCCATCGTGACTCCAGCATTCACTTCTGTGGGGAGGGGAGGGGGAAGCTGCTCTCCCTAAAAACGAGAGTACAGGCGTCACTGAGACTGGCACAGTCCAAGCAAGTGAGTGTGCACTTAACTACGATTTTAAAATGCATATTTCGATTTGTGCAAACAGCTTCCGCTCTTCTCTAAACATCACACAGCATTCTTCTACAAATCTGGACTGAGCGCCTTCACTTTAGCTTTCATCCAAATTTCCTGGAGTCTTTAGGCCCAGGGAAGAATCTAGGATTCTTCAGAGGCCCCTCCAGAGCAGTAATCAGGGGTAAGTGTAATTAGAGAGTGGGGCACCCAGAGAGGGCACCTTCGCCCTGTCTCATGGCAGATAAACACGGTCCCAGCGGATCCCGTCTGTGTGGCAGTTGCTTGGGAGTCACTTCTCCGTGTGTGAGTTTAAGAAGGTGTCCGTCCATAGGGGTGACATCACATCTGGAGTGCTCAGTGTTTCCAAGGCCAAGTTTATGAATCCAGCGCCTCACAAGGCCAGCTACCTTCACACCAGAAAGAAACGGAGTCAGCTTCTGAGCCTCCGCCTCCCCAGACCCAGGCATTTCAAGTGGGGCAGGCCTTGTGAGAAACAGAGGACGGAAGCTTTCCATTCAGAAACCGAGCAGGGATGGGGGTCAGCCAGGCAGCCTGTCCCGGACCCTCAGGCACGAGGCCCGACCTGGAATCTGTGCCCAGAAGTCCCATGGGCCAGGGAAGCCCTGGGCCCGGTGCTCCCAGCCCACGTGGTCCCTGGGGGGGGCCTCGCCCCTCCTGCTCTTGTCTTCCCTGCGGGAGCCAGCTCTAGGGCTTCTCCGCCTCACCCACCAAGTGCAGGGACCCTGAGGCCTGTTCCCAAAGGGTGCGCTGGGGCCCGCCTGGGTCTGGGCTCCCAGAGAACTGATGCTCCAGAAAGTGTTGTGTTTTATCCCGATGCTGCTTCAAGGGACAGCGAGGCTGTTGTCAAATTCGAACTTCCTAACCTAATTCTCCTTTGCCATGCCCACCAGGTGTCACAGTCCGGGAGCCCACACACCTCTGTGTTTCTGGAAGAGAGCGGCCCTCCTCTGGATGGCGTGTGGGTCATCGTCTGACATCGCCTAGGTCCCATGGGAAGCTCAGGTGGGGTCCAGAGACTGGTGACCCCAGGAGAGCAGTGAGAGAAAGGGCCTCTCCTCCCAGGTGTGCTCCCCAACCTGCAGTGCAGGGGCGGGGGCCTTAAGCACTGCCAGCAAACCTGCAGGGGCTTCCATGGGCACAGTCTGGGGGGAGGGGAGGGGGTCAGGGTGCCCCGCCCAGGGTGTGGGAAAGGCTGCCTGCCCCAGGGCCTCGATGGAACGCCAGCCCAAAGGGGGCCGTCCTGGACAATGTTCCCAGGAGGCTTCTAGGACCGAGGACACAGTCCACAGCCTGGCATGTGGGACCCCCTAGAAATGCCAGTGGCCCTGGCCCTTCCCGCTGTCCCTCCCTCGCTCACCTCTTCCATTACCACCACCTGCCTCTTCCTCCCACCCTGTCCCATTTCACCGCCCTGGGGCCCTTCCCAGATGTAAGTACACAGGAGCTCCCCCATTAAAACCGCAGGTGGGAGGGTTGGGGGTGGCGGGGCAGGGGAGGGGTCCTGCACCGGCACAAGAGGCAGCCCTACTCGCGGGCACCAGACCCCCAGCAGGGGTGATGTTTCCAGGGGTCTCCCCCAGAGGCCCCTTCTGGACTCCGGTGCCACGAGGTCAGCAGGACGGGCTCCATGTTTGTCCTCCTGGGCTGGAAGCTGACTGCTCTGTCGCCTCTGCCCCGTGCCCTGCGCCTCCCTGACCCCTTGGTGCCAGGCTCAGGGCAGATGAAGTTCAGAATCTAGCTGGGTGGAGTTGGGCACAACCCTGAGATACCCTCTCACCCCTCCTCCAGCTGCAGGCTGGCACCTGAGCCATCTTCCAGGTGTACCCGGGGCCCATCGCCTGTGTGGGACCAGAAAGAGGGAAGCAGGCTATTTGTGATGCCCCAGAGGCCGGCACTGCCCCCTTTCACCCCCACTGGACTTTAGAGCCAGCGCTTCGACCACCTTTGAGGAGTGTCTGCCTGGCCACCTAGGGCCCCATCTGCCTGGATTCTGGGGTGGAGCTGGGGGTGAGCAGGGGCCGCACAGCAGCTTGTCTCTGAGAGACCTGGTGCCCTCTGACCCTGTGAGCTGGGTCTGCCTTATGTGCAAGAAGACCCCAAAGATCACCCAGCAACCAGGCCGCCCCACCATCCCCCGCGGTCCCCACCCTCAGGAGGGCCGCCTGACTGTCGGGTGAGGCTGGGCGCTGCGGAAGCACAATCGCAAAAGTAAAGTAGAATGTGAGGCTGATTCCTTAGCCTGCTGCATGGAGAGGGTCGAAACAAAGCAGAAACCCCAGACAGAATAGATTTCGCAACTGCAGGAGGAAGCAGCTTTGTAAGTGCCCAAGAGAGGCTAATTAGAGACTTCAACTGGAGCTTTGCAAATGAATTATTTACAATTCTTCAGAGGGAAATGATTATAATAATAACCTTTGCAATTCCAAAATTAAGCTTATTATGCTCTTTTCCTCTGCTCCAGAAATTCTCTGAGGTCTGTCATCAAGCAGAAAGCGAGGAGTGAGGCCAGTCCTCTCCCCACCGGGGTGGGTGGGTCGGGGGAGCAGCACCCCATGGGCCCCTGCAGGGCTGGCCTCCAGTATGGACCAGCGATGCCAGGTGTTTAAAAGGGAAAGCTGTGGAATCATCCTTCATGCCTCCCCCACCCGAGCCCGTTTCCTCTGATTTAAGGATGATTTGCTCACTCAGTCAGGACTCCAGGAGTTGCAGAGGCTCAAAGAAGAAACCAAAGCCTCTGCTCCCATCAGAGGCAGACCCTGGAGTTGCCAGATTTACAACAAAGTAAGCGACTCAGCTGTTACGAGACTAACCAAAATGAAGGTCGACTGACCGCGTCTTCCTTGCCCACACCGGCGGCCGTCTGATTGGAAATTAAGGGTCTGTTTCTTTACGATGCGAGGCTGCAGACTTGTGGCATAAAAGTAGTGGGGACCACTGGCTGATTGGACCCCCCGGGGGTGCAGAGCCTGTGCTGGTCCCCAGAGGGTAGCCTTGGCCTCCCTCAGCAGTGATAAGCCACTTCCCAGCACCCCGCAGGTCCTGCAAACACGCCTTTCCCTCATTTCCAGCGTCATCTCCAGCCTCAGCCCACTCGCACATGGGGCCGCTCTGGGGCAGGCCTCAGGCTGCCAGTATCAGAATCTGATACACCCGGATCAGCCCGAGGCTGCCGTCAGAGGCCCAAGAACCCACAAGGGCACAGAGGCTTTAGGCTGGAAGTACCCAGGCCCTGTGGCCAGTTCAAGCCAGAAAATCTGATGGTCCTGCGATGGGCCTTACTGCGGTCCCCACCTCAGCACTGTGTCCAGACCCCAGGGCAGCGAGACGCTGCTGTGGATGCAGATAGCCCTGGCCTGTCCCGGGTCACACAGATGGCCAGAGGTACAGGGGAGGCGGGCACAGCACAGCCCCAGGAAAGCCGCAGCCAGCCAGCTCCCACCTCCAGGGTTACTCCAGGCCCAGGGTTACTCCAGACCCAGCGCTCCTCTGCTCTTCTGGGTCTTTCTCCCCCTTTCCCTAGGAATTCCCACCATCCAAGGTCCCTATTCAGCCTTAGGCTGGCTCGCACACCCTGCTGTCCCCAGCTACACTCCCCAGAGATGATCGAGGGCTAACCTCACCCTCCCCTGTCTTGCTGCCCTCTGCCCTCTGCCCTCTGCCCTCTGCTGTAGCGGTGCTCCTGCACATGGCTTCTGAGCAGGCGCGTGTGGACTCTGACTTGGGATCTATTTCTCTGGCTCTGGCCATCCACTCCACCTGTCATCCCACGTCTGCCCCCACCCACCTGGGAGGAAGGACGTCTCCGCAGGGACACCTCCTCTCCCCAGTCATTCTCCACTCCCCTTCGAACTGGTCTCCCTGAATGGCGGTGCCTTCATGTCTTCTCCCCAACAGTGCTCCCTGGGAGGGGCTGCACACGTGTTGCTCAGTTGCTCAGTTGTATCCGACTCTGCAACCCCATGGGCTGTAGCCCGCCAGGCTCCTCTCTCCATGGGATTCTCCAGGCAGGAATACAAGAGTGGGTTTTCATTTCCTCCTCCAGGGGATCTTCCCAATCCCAGGATCAAACCTGTGTCTCCTGCCCTGCCTGCACTGGCAGGCATATTCTTTACCATGGAGCCCCCTGGGAAGCCCGATGACCACGATACACGGAAGTCATGTCCTCCTGTGGAGAGAAATCGAGAGAAAACGTGAATACAGCTAAGTGAAGCTGCTATCATCTGAACATTTGTTTCCTCCCAAGATGGATATGTTAAAATCCTAATGTCCGGGGTGATGGTGTTAGGAGGTGGGGCCTTTGGGAGGTGATTAGGTCATAAGGGGTGAAGCCCTTCTGAATGGGACTGGTGCTCTTGTCACAGTCATTCCAGAGCTCCCTGGCCCCTTCCGACGCAACAGGGCACAGGGAGAAGGTGCTGGCGGGACAAGCAATCAGGCCCCACCAGAACCTGACCGTGCTGGCGCCTTGGTCTCAGACTTCCCAGCCTCCAGGATGGTGAGAGATGAACTCCCCTGGTCTATAAGAATCTCCTGCAGTGCAAGAGACCCAGGTTTGATCCCTGGTTCTGGAAGATTCCTCTGGAGAAGGAAATGACAACCCACTCCAGTATCCTTGCCTGGAAAATTCCATGGACAGAGAAACTTGGAGGGCTACAGTCCATTGGGTTGTGAGAGTCGGACACAAGTTAGTGACTAAACCGCCGCCACCACCGCGAGCCGTCCAACAGCGGCATTTTGTCACAGCCACCAGAATGGATAAGACAGCGTTTTCCCGACCTGGGGCTGGTGGGCGTTGCTCTCTCATGTATCAACACTGAGCAGCTGGCACGGGTTTATTTTCTGTTTGTTTTTTGGTTTTGTGAGTTTATGGGCCCCTGCAGGGCTGGCCTCCAGTATGGACCAGCGATGCCAGGTGTTTAAAAGGGAAAGCTGTGGAATCATCCTTCATGCCTCCCCCACCCGAGCCCGTTTCCTCTGATTTAAGGATGATTTGCTCACTCAGTCAGGACTCCAGGAGTTGCAGAGGCTCAAAGAAGAAACCAAAGCCTCTGCTCCCATCAGAGGCAGACCCTGGAGTTGCCAGATTTACAACAAAGTAAGCGACTCAGCTGTTACGAGACTAACCAAAATGAAGGTCGACTGACCGCGTCTTCCTTGCCCACACCGGCGGCCGTCTGATTGGAAATTAAGGGTCTGTTTCTTTACGATGCGAGGCTGCAGACTTGTGGCATAAAAGTAGTGGGGACCACTGGCTGATTGGACCCCCCGGGGGTGCAGAGCCTGTGCTGGTCCCCAGAGGGTAGCCTTGGCCTCCCTCAGCAGTGATAAGCCACTTCCCAGCACCCCGCAGGTCCTGCAAACACGCCTTTCCCTCATTTCCAGCGTCATCTCCAGCCTCAGCCCACTCGCACATGGGGCCGCTCTGGGGCAGGCCTCAGGCTGCCAGTATCAGAATCTGATACACCCGGATCAGCCCGAGGCTGCCGTCAGAGGCCCAAGAACCCACAAGGGCACAGAGGCTTTAGGCTGGAAGTACCCAGGCCCTGTGGCCAGTTCAAGCCAGAAAATCTGATGGTCCTGCGATGGGCCTTACTGCGGTCCCCACCTCAGCACTGTGTCCAGACCCCAGGGCAGCGAGACGCTGCTGTGGATGCAGATAGCCCTGGCCTGTCCCGGGTCACACAGATGGCCAGAGGTACAGGGGAGGCGGGCACAGCACAGCCCCAGGAAAGCCGCAGCCAGCCAGCTCCCACCTCCAGGGTTACTCCAGGCCCAGGGTTACTCCAGACCCAGCGCTCCTCTGCTCTTCTGGGTCTTTCTCCCCCTTTCCCTAGGAATTCCCACCATCCAAGGTCCCTATTCAGCCTTAGGCTGGCTCGCACACCCTGCTGTCCCCAGCTACACTCCCCAGAGATGATCGAGGGCTAACCTCACCCTCCCCTGTCTTGCTGCCCTCTGCCCTCTGCCCTCTGCCCTCTGCTGTAGCGGTGCTCCTGCACATGGCTTCTGAGCAGGCGCGTGTGGACTCTGACTTGGGATCTATTTCTCTGGCTCTGGCCATCCACTCCACCTGTCATCCCACGTCTGCCCCCACCCACCTGGGAGGAAGGACGTCTCCGCAGGGACACCTCCTCTCCCCAGTCATTCTCCACTCCCCTTCGAACTGGTCTCCCTGAATGGCGGTGCCTTCATGTCTTCTCCCCAACAGTGCTCCCTGGGAGGGGCTGCACACGTGTTGCTCAGTTGCTCAGTTGTATCCGACTCTGCAACCCCATGGGCTGTAGCCCGCCAGGCTCCTCTCTCCATGGGATTCTCCAGGCAGGAATACAAGAGTGGGTTTTCATTTCCTCCTCCAGGGGATCTTCCCAATCCCAGGATCAAACCTGTGTCTCCTGCCCTGCCTGCACTGGCAGGCATATTCTTTACCATGGAGCCCCCTGGGAAGCCCGATGACCACGATACACGGAAGTCATGTCCTCCTGTGGAGAGAAATCGAGAGAAAACGTGAATACAGCTAAGTGAAGCTGCTATCATCTGAACATTTGTTTCCTCCCAAGATGGATATGTTAAAATCCTAATGTCCGGGGTGATGGTGTTAGGAGGTGGGGCCTTTGGGAGGTGATTAGGTCATAAGGGGTGAAGCCCTTCTGAATGGGACTGGTGCTCTTGTCACAGTCATTCCAGAGCTCCCTGGCCCCTTCCGACGCAACAGGGCACAGGGAGAAGGTGCTGGCGGGACAAGCAATCAGGCCCCACCAGAACCTGACCGTGCTGGCGCCTTGGTCTCAGACTTCCCAGCCTCCAGGATGGTGAGAGATGAACTCCCCTGGTCTATAAGAATCTCCTGCAGTGCAAGAGACCCAGGTTTGATCCCTGGTTCTGGAAGATTCCTCTGGAGAAGGAAATGACAACCCACTCCAGTATCCTTGCCTGGAAAATTCCATGGACAGAGAAACTTGGAGGGCTACAGTCCATTGGGTTGTGAGAGTCGGACACAAGTTAGTGACTAAACCGCCGCCACCACCGCGAGCCGTCCAACAGCGGCATTTTGTCACAGCCACCAGAATGGATAAGACAGCGTTTTCCCGACCTGGGGCTGGTGGGCGTTGCTCTCTCATGTATCAACACTGAGCAGCTGGCACGGGTTTATTTTCTGTTTGTTTTTTGGTTTTGTGAGTTTTTTCAGTAGAAACCTCAGGCTTGTCAGAGGATAACCCAGAAAACCAGCATTAACTCCAAAACTGGTAAGAGCACGCAGAGTGGAAGTAGCTACAGAGGACCCCAGGTCTGCAGGGAAACAGAACAGGGGACATCAGTGACACTGAACTCTCTGCAGTGAGACGGATTCCACATGGCTGGGCACCCGTCACTTTCAGCATCAAAACTGTGATGCATTTCGGTAGGAACCTTTCTTTTCAAAGGGAATACCTACTTGTCCCACCTCTTAAGGGAAGACTAGCCAGGATCCTTCCCTCCAGGGACTCAAGGTTGCCAGCATGAAGACAGGCCCTCCTTTGGACTGAGACCCCGCAAGTTCTCAGGGTTCGGTAGATGGGGATTTGCCCAAGATCTCAGGACACGCTGCACATCGGGAGGCCTGGCTGGGGGCTTCCTGAATCCTTCTCTGTGAATCAGTATCCCAAACTAGAGACGTGTGTTGAAGTTGGGTAATGAGTATGTGGGGGGTTTCTGATATTCTCTACTTTTATATATTTGGAGTTTTCATAATAAAAAATGTAATTGTTTTCCTATTTTGTGTGCTGTCCTGGTGGCTCAGGTGGTAAAGAATCCGGCTGCAATGCAGGAGACCCAGGTTTGATTCCCGAGTTGGGAAGATCCCCTGGAGAAGGGAATGGCAACCCACTCCAGTATACTTGCCTGGAGAATCCCATGGACAGAGGAGCCTGGCGGCCTACAGGTCTTGGGGTCACAAAGAGTCAGACAAGACTGAACACGTTTTGTATAGTCCTTCCTGCCTTCTAGGGAAAACCGTGAGGTCAGGCTCCTCAGATGTCACTTGTTGCTGCTTCAGGCAAACTTGCTTCTTCTTGTCAATCAGGAGGCAGCAACTTGGATATTCACAGCAGCGAGCATCTTGCAGGTTCTGGCTGAAGGAGGGGTGGGCTCTTGCTGCCTGGACTTCCTTCTGTCTCCCCAAGGGCCTGTCCTGGCTCATTAGCACTCCAGCTGGGTGAGGTATCCTTAAGCTTCCTTCCTCACTGTGGGAGGGAGGGATGGAGAAGAGGCAATGGAGTCAGCAGAGATCTGAACGCCCTGAAAAGAATGCATGTGGCTTCTTTTATGAGTGCGGGTGGGGAAATTCTCTCTAGCCATGACTAGAAATCCAGGCCCAATTAGAGACAGCATACAATCAAAGCAAAGAGGAATTTAAAAGATGATCAGTGGAGGGAAATGTCTGGAACACATTTCACACTAATATTCCCTGAGATGGCCTCTGTCAAGAGGAGGCATCTATCTGTCCACCCCCTTGAATTGGGGAGATTCCTGTAACTACTTGGATGAATAGAATATGGCAGAAGTGATGCTGAGCCAGCCCTGAAATATGCCTTAATTGGCTTGGCAACCTCTACTTCCTCTCCTGGAGGCCCGAGCTTCCATGTAAGACATCTAGGCTCCTGTGCTAGAGAGGCAGGCCCCGGACGTGAAGCCGTCTTGGACATCCAGCCCACATGAACCCAGCTTCAGCCCCAATCTGGCAGAAGTGACACTGGGCTGGCTCCACCCGTAACTGAAAGCTCACCTGGCAGCTTTCAGCTTCTCCGTCTTGGAGGGCTGAGCTGCTCTGTGAGAGAGGCCAGCAGAGAGTGTGCACGTGTTCAGCCAAACCACGGAAGCCGTCTTGAATGAACAGCCCTGTTGAGTGTTTGGATGACACCAACCTCAGCTTCTATCTGACCATCCACCGGAGAAGCCTCAAGACAGAATCACCCAGCTGAACACTGGCGATTCACACAACTGTTAGGAGATAAAAGCAAACTGTTCAGCCTCTGCATCTTTGTGTGGTCTCTGTGCATGTGCATGGACGCTAAGTCGCTTCAGCCGTGTCCGACTCTGCAGCCCAGGGGACAGTAGCCCCCAGGCTCCCCTGTCCATGGGACTCTCCAGGCAAGAACACTGGAGGGGGCTACCAAGTCCTCCTCCAGGGGACCTTCCCGACCCACGGATTGAACCCACTTCTTTTACTTCTTTTATGTCTCCTGCATTGGCAAGTGGGTTCTTTACCACTAGCACCACCTGGGAAGCCTGCCTGGTCTGTTACAGAGTAGCATAACAGTAACCATATAGCAGGGAAATAGGAATTTATTTAAGTAACTTTTGAAGATAACCTCCAGTCTAAAAAGAAAAAGATATTTTTGCTGGGTATAAATCTTGAACATTACTCAGCACCTTTATTGTTGAATCATATGTTTTCTGCTTGTGTAAATGAGTAATCAGACTGATATTGTGGAGAAGGAGAGGAATAAATGTAAAAAAGCAGGAGGCAGGGAAGGCTTCTGTGGTGTTGGGCTTACATAGACATGTCAGCGTCAGATCATGATTTTAAAATGTCTGTGTTTTCTTTTTTGTATTGATGTCTTGGCTCTGTCCATGGAAAGGGCCTAGAAACCGTGATGTCTGTCAGCAATGAGCACACTAGGGGTCAGATTTGGTCCTTAAATATCAGCCATTCTCCATTGGAAGAAACCATGTTTCCCTGAGAAAATGGTTGATTCTAGGATTGAAGCAAACAAAATGAGCCTAGAGTGTCTTGTTCTGCCCAAAGGTTAAAAAGTGCTCAAGATACGATGAAAGCAGGGTAGGAGGAAGGTGCTCCAGGGTTGAGTCTAAGACAATTTGAGCAGAAAGATTAATTATTGACAGCAATGGGCTATAATGCATGATATTTTTCAAAGCAAGAGAGAGACCATGTTTCCATATAAACTGTAGAAAGCGAGCAAGAGAAGGGAAATCTCCATTTTATAGGAGAATGTGTGTGTCTGTGCTCCGTCACTCAGACGTGTCTGACTCTTTGTGATCCCATGGACTGTAGCCTGCCAGCTTCCTCTGTCCATGGAATTTTCCAGGCAAGAATACTTGGGGATCTTTTTGACCCAGGGATTTAACTCAAGTCTCTTGCATCTCCTGCATTGGCAGGCAAATTCTTTACTCCTGTGCCACCTGGGAAGCCTCATATTACAGTGGAATATCAGCCAGTAAATGTGGAAGGAATGGCAAGAGTTAGGAAATGATAATTTTGCCATCAATATGGCATGGAAAAAATGATTCATGCAAGAATCATCAGTGGATGCTAAGATCAGTGAGTCAAAGTATATTAGGAAACGGGTTATCCCCAAGTTTCAGTGTACCCCCCACAGACTATAAACTGCTAGGGGGAAAGGGTCATTTTATAGTGGGGAAACCTGGAAATACCCTTTCAGCAAGTGACTGAGGTCCATCACTAACCACAGGACGAGGTGACTTCACACGCCTCCTGAAGTGACACGCTGAGGACAAACCAATCCTATCATATTCTGGCCAAAAATGCTAATCAGACATTGAATCATAAAGAAAACATCAGACAAACCCAAGTTGAAGGACGTTCTACAGAATGGTTGATCTACACCCTTCAAAATGTCAGTACTGGGACTTCCTTCCAGTGGACAAGACCCTGTGCTTCCACTGCAGGAGGCATCAGTTTGATTCCTGGTAAGGGAATTAAAATCCTGCATGTCTCATGGGGCAGCCAAAAAAAAGCCAAAGTCATAGGAAATAAAGGACCTATTCACAGCAGCCACAAGGGGGACGCCCCCACATGGTCCCACCTGGCTCTTTGCGGCCCTTGGAGGCTGATGGATGCTTCCAGCTTTAGAAGCAGGCCCACAGATCTCAGCTCCTTCCCTCATGGGTGAGCACACTGTGCGTTTGTTTAGAGCTTAACATCCTAGAACTATGGTGCCTTCACAGCCCCCAGGGAGGAATAGATCGGTGAGGCTGAGGAGGGGGTCTGCTCAGGGTTGAGACATCTACCCAGTGAGCAACAGGGCTGACTTTGCACTTAGTCTCTGAAATCCCAAATCTCCTCCCCACCCCGTCCCTCTAGGTTGAAGATCAGAGGTGGAGTCTGAGCAGAGACCCGGGGCTACTCTAGGCCAGGAAGGCAAGGAGGCACCCTGGAGAGGGGAGCGGGGCTCCTGGGTGCTCCCAGAGCCCGCCTCCTGCTGGGCCTGGCCAACTTCAGCCCTTCCAAAGATCTCCGGGCAGCTTGAATATTGCAGAGGCTTCTATGGGGGCTGCTCAGAAACCACATAGGGGAGTGAGTGGCCCGGGTCCATGGGGAGCAGGATGTACCCTTGGGTTTCTTTTCCTGAAAACACGGTGGTGGGGAGGAACGGATGCAGCTCCGTGTGGGGGTCTCTTCCCTTCACTGTAGCCTTGTGCTCTGTGGCATCAGGGTAGTCAAGCTGGTTCTGCACCTTTTGTAAAAGAATGTTTCCGCTGTGTGTGTCAGCTGCCCAGTCATAGCTAGCTCTTGGGACTTCATGGACTGTAGACCGCCAGGCTCCTCCATCCGTGGGACTCGCCAGGCAAGAATACTGGAGTGGGTTGCCATTCCCTTCTCCAGGGGCTCTTCCCGACCCAGGGATTGAACCCAGGTCTCCGCATTGTAGGCAGATTGTTTTCCTTCTGAGCCACCAGGGAAAGAAGCTCAGTGTTGCCTAGAGCCTGAAATATACAGAAGAACCTATTCTCAAGGCTCTGACCTTTAAGAGTATAACTGTCTTCCATTCATAGGGAGATAAAAAGCTTCAGAACAGAGAACGTAAAGGAGACCTGACCTACTGGGCAGCTTCAAGAACGGAGGATACCAACACCAAAAGCTCTGGGACATCAACCACAGCCTCTCCCCTGTAAGTATGAAGGCAAAGCAGACGTCGGTCAGTCATGTCCAACCCTTTGTGACCTCATGGTCTATATAGTCCATGGGATTCTCCAGCCGTCAGTACTGGAGTGGGTAGCCTTTTCCTTCTCCACGGGATCTTCCCAACCCAGGGGTCAAACCCAGGTCTCCCGCATTGCAGGCGGATTCTTTACCAGCTGAGCCACAAGGGAAGCCCTTCAAGTATAAAAGAAGCCTCAATTCTAACTCAGGTGAAATAGTCTCTGGGGCATGAATCCACCATCTTCTCACTTACTGCCTTTCCAGTAGAGTCGCTACTTCTGCCCAACAGCTTGTCTCCCTATTTCCTGGCCTGTGATGGGGCGAGCAGAGTGAGTTTGGACTCAGGAACAGCACCACACTGGGAAAGCCATCACCTGAACACGTGTCCCCTGCTGTGCGGTCCCTGCCGTTAGGGTCAGAGAGCCCCACGCTTAGCCCCTCAACACCCCGTCCCCTGTCTGTTCTCAGGAGGCTCAGCACCAGCCCCGGGTGCCCTGCTTCAGGGGCTTCTCATCCCCACTCCACCGAGAGCATCTTCCTGGCCATTGGGCTGAATTCCTTTTCAGGATGAAAGGGGGGAACATGTGATGTAAGAATAGAAGATGACAAAGTGCTGGTCCCCAGCGGCTTGCTGGCCACCTTGTAAAAACCGTGCCAGCTTCTTGGCAGCCTCGCCCAGGCGCGGAGGCTCAAGGCCACACCACGTTTAATAGTAAAACTTTCTGGACTCACAGAATGTTGTCTGAGGCCTGGTGTCCACAGCGAGCTCTTGTGCTCAGCATGCCAAGCAAGGAGGTTTCATAACATCTTTATTGTTTTGGAAAGGGCCCGCTTGACCTTTCTATGACCTCAAATTAACACTCAGAGAGATCAAAAGCTCTTGAAAATTTTACCTTTCTCCTCCAACCCTGAAACCTTGGTGGTCCTCTCTGCTAAAGCCTGGATCCCACGAAGGCTGGGGTCCCCGGATGGCCCTGTGGGGAAGCACATCCCCCAGATACACCCAGTGCCTTGCCTTTGAAATTCTCTAGGAACACCAAGGAGATTATAACTGTTAATCCCGTCCTGGACCTGGAGCTGCTGCTCCTGGCTGCAGAACCGCAAAGTGAGAGTCGTTAATGGAGGCAGGAGATGTAGGTAAACAGGCGCTGGTGAAATAAAGCCCAGCAGACTCTTCCCTGGGGGCATGCGCCCACCCACCGCCTCCCCCAGGACGGCCTGTGGCCGCTCGGAGGCCCGCTGCAGAGGCACGGGAATGGGTTCTCCACGCCTTTAAGTCAAAGGCTGAAACATTTCACAAACTTTGAGCAATAAAATGGCAAAACCTCCCATGAAGGCAGGAGCCTGGGAGGGGAGGCCAGTTCCATAAAAATTAAGGAAGGAGGTGGGGGGAGCCAGCCCCCCGAGCCGGGGTCCCGGCCTCCCACTCTCTTTAACTCCCCCAGAACTGGACTCTGTCAGGGGGTGGGGTGGGGGGAGCAGAGCCTGGCCACCCTGAAAGCTTGTCCCTGTCCCCATGGAAGAGCCAGGCTCCACGTGCACGTGCGCGCTCACCACCAACCAGGCAAAACCCACCCCAAACCCCCGCGGGGGCCTTCCTATGCTTCCTGAAGTTCAGTTCAGTCGCTCAGTTGTGTCCAACTCTTTGCGACCCCATGGACTGCAGCACGCCAGGCCTCCCTGTCCATCACGACTCCTGGAGCTTGCTCAAACTCACGGCCATCGAGTGGCTGATGCTTAGTAAAGATGTGGGTTTGTGTTTTTAAAATGGGTATTTTTAAATATTATACTATTATCTAAGCATTACACATTCTCTAAGTGCAGTCATTGTTCAAGGGTGAGGAGAAGAATCTGGCATGGGTTCTGAGAAGGGGGAGCACAGGAGAGAAATACCCTCACTGTGTGACAGGCAAGCAGGAAAGCTGCGGGCTTGGTGGCCCCAGCCTCGCCATCCCCAAACAGTCCCGTCGCACCTGCGTCTGCCCGGTGTTGACACTCTGAGGGCCCTCAAGCAGGCGGGGAAGATGTTCTTGTTAGAAGAGAAAATGAAGCTGGAAGTTTAAATCTTGATCGAGGTCACAAGCTAAAAGCTGGAGGAACTGGAATAGTCAAGTCGGGCAACTCCAAGCCCTGGGCTCCTACTGAACCCCTGGGACTTCCAGAAACCATGCGCACTGATGTCTGACCGAGGAGCTGGGAGTGAAGTCCCCTGAGCCGCCGCAAAAGTGTCAGCCCGCCATACCTACAAAGCAGAAACAGACCCACAGACGCAGAGAACAGACTGGTGCCTGCCACAGGGGAGGGGCGTGGGGGAGGCAAGGACTGGGAGTTGGGGACCAGCAGGTGCAAACTAGTGTGTGCAGGATGGGTCAACAACAGGCCCTGCTGCACAGACCTGCTAAGCCACGTGCTAAGTCACGTCAGTCGTGTCCGACTCTGTGCGACCCCATAGACAGCAGCCAACCAGGCTCCCCCGTCCCTGGGATTCTCCAGGCAAGAACACTGGAGTGGGGTGCCGTTTCATCCTCCAATGCATGAAAGTGAAAAGTGAAAGGGAAGTCGCTCAGTCGTGTCCGACTCTTCCTGACCCCATGGACTGCAGACTACCAGGCTCCTCCATCCATGGGATTTTCCAGACAAGAGTACTGGAGTGGGTTGCCATTGCCTTTTCTGAAGATACTTTCAATATACTTTAAAAGGGCATTTAACAGCCTTTATAATGAGCTATTTTACATTAATAAAGAAAAACACAAAAATGTCTATAGAAAAATGTGCAAAGCAGAAAGCAATAAGGGGCATGAAAGCCAACGAACTCTAGAAATCATTTCACCCTCCAGTAAGCAGATATACATTAAAAATCCATTATTCCATCTTTTAGTATGACAAAATTCACAAAACCTAAAATGAATCACATCTGGGCATGGTAAAGGTATTGGGGAAGCGGCAGTCACAGTTTACTGGTGAAAGTAAAATTTGGCAACATAAAGGAAATGTCTTCAAGAGCCCTGCTTGAATCCCCATGCTGTACTTCCTGGAGCGGACAATGAGACTTAGCCATTCCATCCCCCCACCATCCCACTCCACTTCTATCCGTCCCTCCCTCCCTCTCTCTCTCTCAAACATTCACAGTATAATGATAGAAAAAGATGTTAACTGGGAGGGAGGGAGGGAAACTAGCGGATTATACACCAAAATATTAACTATGTTTCAAGATGATAAGATTTTGGTTATGCAAATTTTATTTCCTTTCTGCTTATCTGTGTTTTCTAATTTTAATTATTTAAGTAATAAACTTTTTGTATTTACAATTAACCTCAAGAAAATTCAATTATTTAAATCCAAGATTAAATTCAAATAAGATCTTTCCACTGAAACTAACTATAGAACACAAATTCCAAGGGGGAAAGGGTGGCACAACCATTTTCATGGGACATAGACTACAATTTAGTTTTTCAACCTCTTAGAAAAAGATACTAAAATCACAGCTGCTCTAATTTGGAGAAGGCGATGGCACCCCACTCCAGTACTCTTTCCTGGAAAATCCCATAGACAGAGGAGCCTGGTAGGCTGTGGTCCATGGGGTCACGAAGAGTCAGACGTGACTGAGCGACTTCCCTTTCACTTTTCACTTGCATGCATTGGAGAAGGAAACGGCACCCCACTCCGGTGTTCTTGCCTGGAGAATCCCAGGGACGGGGGAGCCTGGTTGGCTGCCGTCTATGGGGTCGCACAGAGTCGAACACGACTGAAGTGACTGAGCAGCAGAGCAGCAGCTGCTCTAATTAAAAATATCAACAATCAAAATGAAAATATAACAGTGAAAGCCTACACACTAGAAAAATATTAAAATGGATGTTTCTGAAGGCCCAGTTATCTAAGACTGTCAAGTGCAAAGTCTGTTACAAACACAATTTTGATGTGTATGATGCCAGAGCATAATTTTGTTTCTCCAAAACGAATTACTGATAAGTCAGTGCCTCTTCCCTCCATTCTTAACATACTGACCCTTGAAGCCTTTAATGGACCCTGTTACTGTTCCATTCAACAAAATCCGCTTCCACCTACCCAGAATAATGCTCTCTTAAGAGTCAACAGCTACTTTCTACTTTCCAATCGGAGTCAATGTCCTGTCACAAAGTTAAGTTGGAATTCTTTACCATTTGCCATAAGGAATCTGGGGATTATGTCAACATTCCAGTCTCTTCCTCTGCCCATGGATGCTGGTGGAGCTCCGAGTATCTTAAATCTTTTGTATAAATCTTCCAGCCCAGGGGACAATTGATATACTCAATAACCTGGGCTAAACCGTAGTGGAAAAGAGTATGTGTGTGTGTATAACTGACTTGCTTTGCTGTACTGCAGAAATTAGCACAGCCTTGTAACCCAGCTATGCTTCAATACAATCTAAGAAAAATCTTCCCACCAGAAGGCCCTTACGTGTAATATTAGGGTCATGAAGAGATCGAGCTTGCCTTCTGCCGCCCTCCGTGGTGTCTGGGAACAAGACGAGCTCCAGGGACGAGGTAAGGAGAGTTGAGGCTCGGGGGACCCGGGAAGGGGGTGCGGAGGCGGGACACAGGTCGGGGCAGACTCTCAGGGCGGGATGGCCACGCCTGCTTGCCGCTCACTGCGGGGCTCCCTGGCCAGGCTCTGAGCACCTCGGACCGCCCTTCCCCGCAGCTTGCGGTCTCCACACGCGGCCTCTGCCCGGCTTCCAGCTTCCCACCCGTGTCTTGGGGTCTTACCCCCGCCATGGATGGCTGCTGGCCTCGCTGTCGAGACCCTCTGTGGGGTGTCACATGGAGCAGAGCTCTCAGGGGAGGTCAGCGCTCATCCTGAGCCACGAGGCAGGGCCTGTGCCATGCTGTTGGGGGCCCACACGCCGGGAGGAAGCTCTGGGCAGGGCGGGCCCGGGAGGAAAGCAGGTGGCTGCTCTGGCGCCCCCTGAGCAGAGGAAACGGGAAGGAAGGGCACCCCGCCCAGCTGCCAGGCCCCCAGGGCGAAAGATCGGCTTGCTGCGAATGCCTGCGCTTAGGTGTGTGCTCGCCTTCGGCCGGCTGGCCCTCCTGTGCGGCCGCTGGGGCCGGACCGGGGTGGCTCACCGCATGCAGGCTCCTGCTTGCCTTCTCCAGGGCGAGGCTGAGTGCCCCGCCTGCTGAGCTCAGGAGCGCGGGCACCTGCTCTGGCCAGTGAGCTGTGGGCAGCAGTGGGATGCTTTCAGGCAGAAGTGCTCAGAGCCAGCCTGCGGCTCTGGGGGGTCTCGTCCAGCCACGGCCCAGGTAGAGGCCCCTCCGACCGCCCGGGTCCTGACCGCAGAGCCAGGACGACAGGGAGCAGGCTGCCAGCTACCCAAGTGGGCTCTCAGCGTAACCAGCCCATCTATCCATGGCACTGTGAAGGCTTGGTCTTAAATCTAACTTTTTATTCTAACGACTTTCTTTGATTTGTGTTCACTTTGCTTCTTTCATTCTTTTTTTTTGGCCTGTCCCTGTCGACCGTTTTCTGTGTGTCTCTGAAGCGGCATTTAGTTGAATTGGGGGGAGTGGCTCAGTCCTGCAGCCTCTAGCCTTTGCACCTGAATTTAATCCCTTTGACGTACAGTGGATACTGAAGTAGTGGGATGATTTCTCCCATTTTGTCTGATAGTCCACACACTGAGTTTTTTCTGCTCACTTTGCTCTTGTCTGCCCTTTCCAGGCGTGATGGGATTCTTTGAGTCCTTCTCTTCTCCACGATGCTGTGGAGGCTGCAGGTTTTATTTCTAGTCTTGTGCCGGTTAAGCTGTGTTTTCAGTCAACATTCCGAACTCTAAGTCTTCTCAAATGAAGTCTAAAGTATTTACATCTTCTCTCTGAACCAGAAAAGAGATTTGATATCTTTTATTGCATCTTTGTTATTATTATTATTTACACAATGCAAGAAACATGGAATAGTATTCTTACACTGAGCAATTCCTTTTGGTGTTTCCCCTACAATCTATAGCAGAGATGACTGAGGGTTCCTTTTATTCTCCTGCTTGATTGTCACAGGTGGCTGTGGTCTGAGGATTTGTGTTTCCTTTCAGCTTGGGATCCTTCTCGGTGTCTGTTCAGATATGACCTCTCCTCTCTTCCTGTTCTTCTCTCTGGAGCTCCTCTCCTCCTGCCAGAGTCACCCGGCCACACCCACATGTCTCTGAGTCTCTGTTTCGCGTTGGGTGACCTCTGAATCTCTGTTTTTCTGGGATGCATTCTTGGTGAATTTCTTCCATCTATCTTCCAATTCATCTACTATCTCTCTAACTGCACTTGACTTAACTTTATTCTGTCCACTGGCTTATTTCTACTTCCGTGATCACCTTTTTTGTCTCCAGGTTTCTGGCTCAGTTCAGTTCAGTCATTCAATCATGTCTATTTGTGACCCCACGGACTGCAGCACACCAGGCCGCCCTGCCCATCATCAACTCCTAGATTTTGCTCAAACTCATATCCATTGAGTTGGTGACGCCATCCAACCATCTCATCCTCTGTCGTCCCCTTCTCCTCTCACCTTCAATCTTTCCCAGAGTCAGGGTCTCTTCCAGGGAGTCAGTTCTTCGCATCAGGAGGCCAAAGGATTGGAGCTTCAGCATCAGTCCTTCCAATGAATATTTCCTTTAGGATGGACTGATTTTTCTGTCCTTGCTGTCCAAGGGACTCTCAAGAATCTTCTTCAACACCACAGTTCAAAAGCATCAATTCTTTACTGCTCAGCCTTATTTATGGTCTAACTTTCATATCCATACATGACCACAGGAATAACCATAGCTTTGACTCTATAGACCTTTGTCAGCAAAGTAATGACTCTGCTTTTTAATATGCTATTTAGGTTTTTCATAGCTTTTCTTCTAAGGACCAAGTGTCTTTTAATTTCATGGCTGCAATCACCATCTGCAGTGATTTTGGAGCCTAAGAAAATAAAGTCTGTCACTATTTCCATTGTTTCTCCTTCTATTTGCCACGAAGTGATGGGACTGGATGTCATGATCTTAGTTCTTTGAATGTTGAGTTTTAAGCCAGCTTTTTCACCCTCCTCTCTCACTTTCATCAAGAGGATCTTCAGTTCCTCCTCACTTTCTGCCATAAGAGTGGTGCCATCTGCATATCTGAGGTTATTTATATTTCTCCCAGCAATCTTGATTCCAGCTTGTACTTCATGCAGTCTGGCACTTTGCATGATGTACTCTGCATAGAAGTTAAATAATCAGGGTGACAACATAGAGCCTTGACATACTCCTTTTCCTATTTGGAACCAGTCTGTTGTTCCATGTCCGGTTCTAACTGTTGCTTCCTGACCTGCATACAGATTTCTCAGGAGGCAGGTCAGGTGGTCTGATATTCCCATCTCTTTCAGAATTTTCCACAATTTGTTGTGACCCACACAGTCAGAGGTTTCTGATTAGATCTTTTCCACTTCAGTCAGTTTGGGTCTTTTTGTTTCTGCCAGTTTTTGTTTATAGTTTATTGCCATTTGTAGGCTGTTACTTGTCTTTTTTTTTTTTTTTAATGCTAACAGCTTGCCTTGTTGTTGTTCAGTCACCACGCCATGTCCAACTCTTTGCAACTCCATGGACTGCAGCACTCCAGGCTTCCCTGTTCAACCCCAACTCCCAAAGCTTGCTCATACCCATGTCCATTGAGTCGGTGATGCCATCCAAGCATCTCATCCTCTGCCACCCCCTTCCCCTCCTGCCTTCCGTCTTTCCCAGCATCAGGGCCTTTTCCAGTGCGTCGGCTCTTCCCATCAGGAGGCCACAGTATTGGAGCTGCCCACTGGGCGTGCTGGCCACAGCCACTGAGCAGGAGCTCTCCACCAGGTCCTAGATATGCGGCTGCTGCCCCACACTGGCCCTCACACCTGTGGAAGGCAGTCAGCTGGGATTCTCCCCTCCCTCTTGTGGGTGCGGGCTCTACGCAGGGGCCAGCCTCTGTCCTCCTACCCTCCACCCCTCGGGTGGGGCTCTTACAGTCACTGTTACTGTTACTACCTTCACTGATTCTGGACCTGAAGCCCAGCACACCTCCAGCCCACACCCATCACTGCTTCCTGTCTTCTGTGCCCAAATCTGAGGTGCTCAGCCTGTTCTTCAGTGCGGCTGTGACTTCTGTGTGTGGTTGCTGTGGATTTGGAGCAGAGAAGAAGCCACAAAGCATTAACTTACAGTGCCATGTTGTCCAGAAATCCAGAAAGTTCATTTCTTTATTTTCTTATGTCAGTTCAGCTTAAGCCCAACTTTGAGCCCCATCCTATGGGGCTGGCAGAAAATTCAACCCCTCCCTCTCATACTAGAGGAAATCAACTCTGAATATTCCCTGGAAGCACTGATACTGAAGCTCTAATACTTTGGCCACCTGATGCGAAGAGCTGACTCATTGGAAAAGACCCTGAATCTAGGAAAGACTGAAGGAGGAGAAGGGGACACCAGAGGATGAGGATGAAATGGTTGGATGGTATCACTGACTCAGTGGATATGAGTCTGAGCAAGCTCTGGGAGTTGGTGATGGACAGGGAAGCCTGGTGTGCTGCGGTCCATGGGGTCACAAGGAGTCGGACACAACTGAGTGACTGAACAATAACTCCTGTCCTGGAGTCACTCCAGAATCAAGAAGCTTCTGTGATGCGCCGAAGACCAAAGAGAGCCCCGAGTGGCCGTGCCCAGCGGAGGCCTTTCCCCAGCCCTTGTCCTGCCCCCAAGTCTGGCCATGCTTGCAGCTCAGGGATCCTCGCCAAAGTGGAAGCCCACGGCGCCTGCGCTCAGCCCTCCGGGGGGCACCGAGTGGCCGGCCCACGGCGCCTGCGCTCAGCCCTCCGGGGGGCACCGAGTGGCCGGCCCACGGCGCCTGCGCTCAGCCCTCCGGGGGGCACCGAGTGGCCGGCCCACGGCGCCTGCGCTCAGCCCTCCGGGGGGCACCGAGTGGCCGGCCCACGGCGCCTGCGCTCAGCCCTCCGGGGGGCACCGAGTGGCCGGCCCACGGCGCCTGCGCTCAGCCCTCCGGGGGGCACCGAGTGGCCGGCCCACGGCGCCTGCGCTCAGCCCTCCGGGGGGCACCGAGTGGCCGGCCCACGGCGCCTGCGCTCAGCCCTCCGGGGGGCACCGAGTGGCCGGCCCACGGCGCCTGCGCTCAGCCCTCCGGGGGGCACCGAGTGGCCGGCCCACGGCGCCTGCGCTCAGCCCTCCGGGGGGCACCGAGTGGCCGGCCCACGGCGCCTGCGCTCAGCCCTCCGGGGGGCACCGAGTGGCCGGCCCACGGCGCCTGCGCTCAGCCCTCCGGGGGGCACCGAGTGGCCGGCCCACGGCGCCTGCGCTCAGCCCTCCGGGGGGCACCGAGTGGCCGGCCCACGGCGCCTGCGCTCAGCCCTCCGGGGGGCACCGAGTGGCCGGCCCACGGCGCCTGCGCTCAGCCCTCCGGGGGGCACCGAGTGGCCGGCCCACGGCGCCTGCGCTCAGCCCTCCAGGGGTCACCGAGTGGCCGGCCCACGGCGCCTGCGCTCAGCCCTCCAGGGGTGCCGCGTGGCCGGCCCACACCCTTCCTGCATTCAGCCTGGTCCTGCTCAGATCCAGGGCCCTCGGGACTGCTCTCTTCCAAATCTCAGGGAATCACTCTCTCTCCCTCCCACTCGCCCTTTGGGATTAGAGTTTTATGAAAAGGGCTTAGCTTTTTACAAAAGACAGAAAGAGCATTTGGCTTCAAGCTGCTTTGGCTTTCTGCCTGGAAAAATAAAAAATCCCAGAGGCAAAAGACTGACAAAGAGCTGGGTGATCTGCTGGAAATGGGATGAGGATGAAAGATACAGAAAGCAGATAAAGATTAATATTCCCCCCAAAATAGAGCGTTTCCATGAATTTTATAGCTTATCTCTTTAAGAGACAAGTGTCCTATGAGAGCCGGTGATAAGTTAATGAGCTGCCCTTCTGAGAACTGAGCATTCTTGGGAAAGTCAGGAAGCTCCGGAATGTATAGGGGCCGCAGCCCAGCTGAGCATCACCACGTCACTGCCTCTGCTTAGCAATGACCCCGAGTTACCAACAAGATGTCAAAATGGTGATGGACTTTTTTGCTTTAAATTCTGTTTAGTAAGTTGGGAGAGGACATGTATACGGTTTAGAATGCTTATCTTCAAAACAGTACTTTTTTCAGAACTTTGTCTCTAAATGAGGTGAGCTTTGGTGATCTGAGAAACTCCCAGAAACACTGTTTGCAGTGAGCAGGTCTCACCATGCCTGTCTTCTGGCCTCCCAGCCCTGCTGTCCAATCCCCTCATTGAGTCGCTGGGACCCTCTGGTAAACCCCTTCACTTTGTTCACCTGTCAGGTGCAGTGCAGAGGTGTAGCGGGCTGGTTGGGGTCACCTTTGAGAGCTTAGCTGACAAGGTCCATCTAGTCAAGGCTATGGTTTTTCCAGTAGTCACGTATGGATGTGAGAGTTGGACTGTGAAGAAGGGTGAGTGCCGAAGAATTGATGCTTTTGACCTGTGGTGTTGGAGAAGACTCTTGAGAGCCCCTTGGACTGCAAGGAGATCCAACCAGTCCATCCTAAAGGAGATCACTCCTGAATATTCATTGGAAGGACTGATGCTGAGGCTGAAACTCCAATTCTTTGGCCACATGATGTGAAGAACTGACTCACTGGAAAAGACCCCAGTGCTGGGAAAGATAGAAGGCAGGAGGAGAAGAGGGCAACAGAGCATGAGATGGTTGGATGGCATCACTGACTTGATGGACACGAGATTGAGCAAGCTCTGGGAGTTGGTGATGGACAGGGAAGCCTGGTGTGCTGCAGTCCATGAGGTTGCAAAGAGTTGGACACGATTGAGTGATGAACTGACTGGCTGAACTGAGAGCTGTGGTCACCAGCAACCTCAGAACATAACCTCGTTTGGAATAAGGGTCTTTGTAGATATAATTAAAGTAGTGATCTCAGAAGAAATCTTCCTGTATTAAGGTGGGCCCTAAAGACAATGATTCCCCTCAGCAGAGAAGAGAGGGGAAGGGCACGTAGAAACAGAGAGAAGCCCACACGAAGAGTGGCAGCCGAGTGACGCCCTGCAGGCCGAGGGCCCCCCGACCTGCCAGCACCTTCTGTGAGCCGGACAGAGACTGGAGTGGCTTCTCCCTGAACCCTCTGGGGAAAGCAACCCGCCAGGGCTGTGACTTTGGACTTCCAGCCTCCAGAACTGACGGAGCGTCTGTTTCTGTTGTTTGAAGGCACCCACTTTGTGGTCATTTGTTATGGCGGCCCTAGAGAGCAAAGGCTGGAGGGTGAACTACAGAGTCTTAAAGGGTCCTCTGGCCCACGGTCTGGGAGCAGAAAGTGGAGCGGCATCTGGGGAGAACCAGCAAGGGCCGCTGCCCAAGGCCTGCTGCTTTCGCCATCTGCATCTTACCTCCACTCTTTGTTTTTTATTTTAAGTTGTGACTTTACTTTTTCTAAACCTTTATTTTATATTGAAGTGTCATTGATTTTAATGCTGCGCTAGTTTCAGGTGAACAGAAAAATGCTTCAGTTTATATATATATATATATATATACTTTCTCAAATTATTTTCCCAGGTAGCTTATTACGAATGTTGAGCAGAGTTCCGTGTGCTATACAGTAGGTCTTTATTAGTCATCTGTTTTAGGAATAATAGTGTGTGTGTACATGGAGAAACCAGTGTCAACACACTCTAGTATTTTTGCCTGGGAAATCGTATGGACGGAGGAGCCTAGTGGGCCGCCGTCTATGGGGTCGCACAGAGTCGGACACGACTGAGTGACTTCGCTTTCGCTTTTCACTTTCCTGCACTGGAGAAGGAAATGGCAGCCCCCTCCAGTGTTCTTGCCTGGAGAGTCCCAGGGACGGGAGCCTGGTGGGCTGCTGTCTGTGGGGTCGCACAGAGTCGGACACGACTGATGTGACTTAGCAGCAGCAGCAGTGTGTGTACATGGGGTCTCCCGTAGTGGCTCAGGCGGTAAAGACTCCCCCTGCCATGCTAGAGACTCTGGTTTGATCCCTGGGAGGGAAGATCCTCTGGAAGAGGTAACGGCAGCCCACTCCAGTGTTCTTGCCTGGAGCATCCCATGGACAGAGGAGCCTGGTGGGCTGCAGTCCATGGGGCTGCAAAGTACTGGACACGACTGAGCAACTAACATTCAGTGTGTCACATAACATTGAATGTGGCGTATTGAATCTCACTATGTCGATCTCAGACTCTCGTTTTATCTCCCCCAACCCTTCCCCGTTGGTGAGCATCCGTCTGCGAGTCTGTTTCTCTTTTGTAAGTAAATTTGTATCATTTTTAAAAGACTCCACACGACTGCGGTAAAACATGGTATTTGTCTCTGACTTACTTCACTTAATGTGATAATCTCTAGGCCCATCTGTGCTGTTGCAAACGACCTTATTTCACTCTTTCTGTGGCTGAGTAGAGTCCCACTGTACACGTAGTACACGTAGTACCGCATCTGCTTTGCCCACCCCTCTGTCGATGGGCATCCAGGTGGCTTCCATGCTGCACTATTGTAAATGGTGCTCTGTGAACATGGGCTGCACATATCTTTTCCAATTAGGCTTTTTGTCTTCTCCAGATACACGCCCAGGAGTGGGGCTGCAGGATCGTATGGCCATTCTCTTTTTAGTTTTTAAGGGAACCTCCACGCTGCTCTCCACAGTGGCTGCACCGATTTACTTTCCTACCAACAGTGTAGGAGGGCTCCCTTCTCTCCACAGTCTCTCCAGCATTTATTGCTTGTAGACTTTCTGATGATGGCCGACCTGACTGGAGTGAGGTGGCACCTCGCTGTGGTTTTGATTTGATCTCTGGTCTTTCCCATTCTGCTGTTTTCCTCTGTTTCTTTGCATTGATCACTGAGGAAGGCTTTCTTATCTCTTCTTGCTATTCTTTGGAACTCTGCATTCAGATGCTTATATCTTTCCTTTTCTCCTTTGCTTTTCACCCCTCTTCTTTTCACAGCTATTAGTAAGGCCTCTTCAGACAGCCATTTTGCTTTTTTGCATTTCTTTTCCATGGGGATGGTCTTGATCCCTGTCTCCTGTACAATGTCACGAACCTCATTCCGTAGTTCATCAGGCACTCTATCTATCAGACCTAGTCCCTCAAATCTATTTCTCACTTCCACTGTATAATCAGAAGGGATTTGATTTAGGTCATATCTGAATGGTCTAGTGGTTTTCCCTACTTTCTTCAATTTAATTCTGAATTTGGCAATAAGGAGTTAATGGTCTGAGACACAGTCAGCTCCTGGTCTTGTTTTTGCTGACTATATAGAACTTCTCCATCTTTGGCTGCAAAGAATATAATCAAGCTGATTTTGGTGCTCAAAATTCTCCAAGCCAGGCTTCAGCAATATGTGAACCGTGAACTCCCTGATGTTCAAGCTGGTTTTTGAAAAGGCAGAGGAACCAGAGATCAAATTGCCAACATCTGCTGGATCATGGAAAAAGCAAGAGAGTGCCAGAAAAACATCTATTTCTGCTTTATTGACTATGCCAAAGCCTTTGACTGTGTGGATCACAATAAACTGTGGAAAATTCTGAAAGAGATGGGAATACCAGACCACCTGACCTGCCTCTTGAGAAACCTGTGTGCAGGTCAGGAAGCAACAGTTAGAATTGGACATGGAACAACAGACTGGCTCCAAATAGGAAAAGGAATACATTAAGGCTGTATATTGTCACCTTGCTTATTTAACTTATATGCAGAGTACATCATGAGAAACACTGGACTGGAAGAAGCACAAGCTGGAATCAAGACTGCTGGGAGAAATATCAATCACCTCAGCTATGCAGATGACACCACCCTTATGGCAGAAAGTGAAGAAGAATTAAAGAGCCTCTTGATGAAAGTGAAAGAGGAGAGTGAAAAAGTTGGCTTAAAGCTCAGCATTCAGAAAACGAAGATCATATCATCCAGTCCCATCATTTCATGGGAAATAGATGGGGAAACAGTGGAAACAGTGTCAGACTTTATTTTGGGGGGCTCCAAAATCACTGCAGATGGTGATTGCAGCCATGAAATTAAAAGATGCTTACTCCTTGGAAGAAAAGTTATGACCAACCTAGATAGCATATTCAAAAGCAGAGACATTACTTTGCTGACTAAGGTCCGTCCAGTCAAGGCTATGGTTTTTCCTGTGGTCATGTATGGATGTGAGAGTTGGACTGTGAAGAAGGGTGAGTGCCGAAGAATTGATGCTTTTGAACTGTGGTGTTGGAGAAGACTCTTGAGAGCCCCTTGGACTGCAAGGAGATCCAACCAGTCCATCTGAAGGAGATAAACCCTGGGATTTCTTTGGAGGGAATGATACTAAAGCTGAAACTCCAGTACTTTGGCCACCTGATGTGAAGAGTTATCTCACTGGAAAAGACTTTGATGCTGGGAGGGATTGGGGGCAGGAGGAGAAGGGGACGACCGAGGATGAGATGGCTGGATGGCATCTCAGACTCGATGGACGTGAGTCTGAGTGAACTCCGGGAGATGGTGATGGACAGGGAGGCCTGGTGTGCTGCGATTCATGGGGTCGCAAAGAGTCGGACACGACTGAGCGACTGAACTGAACTGAACTCAATAATGAGCGATGTTGAGCTGGCTCAGGGAAGACACTGTGCTTCCTAAGCTGCTGCCCCAGGAGGCTGAGCTTCAGCCAATAGAGAGAGAAATGACTGTGGATTTTGAAGACATTCATCCAGAAAAAGAGGAAACTTCTAGGTCATGAAGAGTGGGCGTATGTGGTTGACAGTCTCTCATTTGGAAAAGAGATTCATCTTATGTTCAATAGTTCCAGAGGAAGTGCTCGAAGAGGGGTCGGACTCCAGTTCCGGAGAGTACAGTCTCCTGTAAGGAGAGGCCTGCGGCCCTCGAGACCCACCGTCCTGCAGGAAGTCAGGGCCCGTCGCCAGAGGGCAGGAGGGCTCTCAGGCCGGCGGAGGGTGTTGGGCCAGATGACCTTGAGGCCCTTAAAACTGGGCAGTTATATTTCATCAACGCGAATCCAATTACAGGAAATCAGACAGGCCCTGCCTTCCAGCAGGCAGGGCCCAGGAATTAGCATTTTTGCAAAGAGCGTCACCCCAAGTCTCCAGCATGGAGACACTGTGGCCAGTGGCCAGGTGTTTCCTGTGCTGGACACACCCTGACCAAAGCCAACTCCAGCTCTAGGGGCTGCTCCAGAAGAAGAGCACCCGGGGGCCCTCTCCCCACGCTTGAGAGCCCACACCTTCCACAGCTCGGGCACCGGCTCACCCCTGCACTGGTGCCCTGGCCCATCACAGGCGGATCCCCATCTCTTCCGGTTCCAGCTTTTGGCCAGTTCCCTGTAACCTCGTCCGTCTTCCTAAACCCGCCTCCTTTGGGAAGACTCCCCATCTGCTCTCCCCTGTCCCTGGCCCCTCTGGCTTTGCACGTTATCACCTTGTTGTTGCTGTTGAGGGGCTTCCCTGGTGGCTCAGGTGATAAAGAATCTGCTTGTGATGCAGGAGACCTGGGATCAAAATCCCTGAAGAAGGGAATGGCAACCCATGAGTCGCAAAGTCATATCTGACTCTCTATAGCCCCGTGGACTGTAGCCCGCCAGGTTCCTTTGTCCATGGAACTCTCCAGGCAAGAATACTGGAGTAGGTTGCCATTCCTTTCCCTAGGGAATCTTCCTGACCCAAGGATCAAACCCACATCTGCATTGCAGGCAGATTCTTTACCATTGAGCCACCTGGGCAGCCCAAGCTGCCGCCTTAGCTCCTTAAACCTATCAGGACTTGGAAAGACGCGTGTTTTCTGGTTTGTTGCCTTTTCTCTGCTTCTCTTGCTTGAGTGGACGTTCCCCAGGAGCAGGACTATCTCGGTCTTGCTTGTCCCCACAGCAGCCATTTTTCCACGAGGCACTGACACAGAGCAGGCACTTCCGTCCACTGGGATGGGCTTTATTTCAGGTGGGAGGGACCTCAGTTGAGCACTGGCTTCACCACGCACGGCTTCGTTCTTTCAAGCCGGAGCTCCGGAAGCCACATCCAGGCTGCTCACGCGGCTTTGCCCCACGTGATTGCCAGGGACCCGACTCCATCCCCTGCTCCAGCATCACCAGGCAGCCCTCGTGGTCATAGACAGGTGTCCAAGCTCTGACCAGTCTGCCCTTGTGCTGGGCGGCAGGAAGGGGAAAGAGAAGGTGACACCACGACCCGCTCCCACCCGCTGGCCAGGCCCTGGGTCACAGGCTCCTGCAGAGATGCGTGTGAAGCTGGGCAATGTGGTTTCATTCCAGGCAACCATGAGTGTGGCTAAAAAAGATTTTATTTCTAGGAAATAGGGGACAACTGGAAGCCTCTGCAGTGGAGCTCCGCAGTTATCACTCTAAGCAATCTTGAATCGGAGTCTGTTCTAAACCAGTAGAATGTTCTGGTTACCTTCTTTGCTCCTCTGGGAGGGCTGCTATGGGTCCGTGGACTGGTCTCTGCACATGTCTTGGCCACCCCAGGAGCTGGCAGGCCCCTGAGGACAGGCTGTCTTCCCCTGCCCACTGAGTCTTCGTGGCCCCTCACCTCTCTCCCTGTCCCCACCGCACCAGGCCCCACAGTCCACACACAGCGCAGATAGCTGCTGTTGCTCAGTTGTGTCGGACTCTGCGACCCCGTGAACTGCAGCACGCCAGGCCTCCCTGTCCTTCACCGCCCCAGGCCCCAGGACCCACACACAACTCACACAGTAGGTGGCTGCAAATTTCCTGTGCTGGTGATGAAAATGGAGAACAGGGCTCACGGTGGGCGCTCAGCAGGCGTGGATGGCTCCAGACGGGCTTTGACTGTCGTGTACAGCGCAGGATAAATGCCCGGAGAATCAGGGAGGGGCCGCTATCACAGTGCAGTCAGGAAGGGGCTTTCCTCCCCTGCCAGTGCCGCCCCACTCAGCATGGCATCAATAAACAGATGCTGGGGCAGAGACCAAAGTACCACTGAGCCGCGTTCTTGGGGATAAACAAGGGCAGTGCGGTCTCAGGCCCCAGGCCGACCGTCTCTGGTTCCAGAACCAGCCATCTCCTTGCTCATCTTCTCCACAGCCAGCTTCTCCATGCTGCTCATGAATCACGTCCGTCTTTACAAGCAGACAAGGCGAGGGTGGGATCCCCTGTCTCCAGCAGAGCCTTGGGGATTTCTGGACCTCCTGGGTCCTGTCAAACTTGGCTGGTGTCGGATGAAACTGTGGACTCTGAAGGAGACAGAACAAGCTGCTCTTTATCGTGGAGACTTTAAAAGTATGTACACATTATCCTCGTGGGCAGTAAAGTTCCAGTGTGCTCCCATCCCAGCCTGATAGGCTGGAGGAACGAACCCTCTCCAGGGAGGATGGAGAAGAGTTCGGTAAGATGGATGCGATTCATGAAGAGCACGGAGAAGCTGGCCGTGGAGGAGGTGAGCAAGGAGGCGGCCCGGGATGCTGCTCAGAGCGTCCGCAGGAGGCAGGTTCCAGGCAGAGCGGAGGGTGGGACGCAGGGACGGAGGGACGGAGGGACGGAGGGACAGCGACGGAGGACGGAGGGACAGGGATGGAGGACGGAGGGACGGAGAGTGGCATGGAGGGACGGAGCGTGAAGACGGAGGGAGGGAGGGAGGGTGGGGAGCCCTGGACGGAAGACAGCAGGCCAGGCCGGCAGGACCCCAGGAGGACGGCAGGGAGGAAAGCGCCCGCTTCCTGACTATGCTTGCTGTCCTGGGGAGCCCACCTCCTGCACATCTGGTCAGCCCTGCCCCTGCCATTCCCAGGGGGTCTCTTGAATTTGCGTGGAGGGGGGACATTGTTTTGTGCAGGGAAGGCTACTATGCAGCTTCTAGCCCGCCCTTGTGGGGGAAAGAGGAAGGCAGACAAGTCTGCTGGGGCACGCGCTTCTCTCCACACTCAGCCGGCTTGACAGGCGGAAAATGACATTTCACGGCTGTTACTCAGATCCCTCCGGAGTCCGTGGGCCGTTTCCATCTCCCGCTCTCTCGGGCTAGAATGGCACGCTGGGAAGGCACGCAGGCTCTGGGTGCTAACCCCTTCCCCCGGGGCCTCGGGCCCAGCAGCTCCATTGCCTTGCATCTGAGGCGGGTTCAGCCCTGCCCTCCCAGGTCGGGGGTCCCGGCGCGGGGGCTCTGGCCACGGTGCAGGCTTGGGCCGTGGCAGAGGTCAGCTCCAAGTGTTAATATTGCTCTTTTTCACTGGACTGCAGTTTTAAATTAGTTTCTAGAGCCAAATATGGGTTGAACACAGTACCCTTTCTCTATCATAGATTTTGCAAATGATTTTGACTTTTAACTTGCCAGTTTCTCCTAATACAGGCTTTATTCTTTTTTAAAAATTAAGATATAATTGACATATAATAACTTGCCAGTTTTCTTTGGCTATATGGAACTTTGTTTGTCTCTATATAATAAATATAGTCATTTTTTCCTTTAGAGAAAATCTTAGGGAAAAATTTTCTATCTTGATATCAGAGCATATTCACATACTTTTTGTTCTAGTTGTTTTAGGGTTTATCACATGAGTCACCTTTTTTCATTAGTCTAGCAAATACTAAATTCAGCCATGTTATGATCCGTTTCTGGACTTTCTTGGGCATCTTGAGTTACCTCCTTCTAATTATGCACTGATATCACACAGTTTAATTACTGTAGTTTTATGATACATTATAACAGATTTCAAATTTCTGTTCTCCAATTGTCCTAACTTTGAACACAGTTGTGGCTCCCTTTTTTCAATATTTCATCCCAGTGGGAATTACAGGATCATTCAGAGGTATTTTATGAGATTCCCTCAAAAAAATAGGAAGAAGGAAGTTCTATAACATTTTAATTGACATTTAATTAAACATATAAATTGAGAAACTTAAAGAAGTTTATGAAAATCACAGTTAGAGAAAACTAACCAAACTGATCTCTTGGATCACAGCCTTGTCTAACTCAGTGAAACTATGAGCCATGCCATGTAGGGCCACCCAAATGGATGGGTCATGACAAAATGTGGTCCACTGGAGAAGGGAATGGCAAACTGGTTCAATATTCTTGCCTTGAGAACTCCATGAACAGTATGAAAAGGCAAAAAGATAGATAGGACACTGAAAGATGAACTTCCCAGGTCAGAAGGTGCCCTATATACTACTGTAGAGAGTGGAGAAATAACTCCAGAAAGAATGAAGAGACGGAGTCGAAGCAAAAACTACACCAGCTGTGAATGTGACTGGTGATGGAAGTAAAGTCCAGTGCTGTAAAGAGCAACATTGCATAGGAACCTTGAATATTAGGTCCAAGAATCAGGGTAAATTGAAAGTGATCAAACAGGAGATGGCAAGAGTGAACATCGACATTCTAGGAATCAGTGAAGTAAAACAGACTAGAATGGGTGAATTTAACTCAGATGACCATTATATCTACTACTGCGGGCAGGAATCCCTTAGAAGAAATAGAGTAGCCCTCATAGTCAACAAAAGAGTCTGAAATGCAGTTCTTGGATGCAATCTCAAAAACAGAATTATCTCTGTTCATTTCCAAGGCAAACCATTCAATATCACAGTAATCCAAGTCTGTGCCCCGACCGGTAATGCTGAAGAAGCTGAAGCTGAATGGGTCTATGAAGACCTATAAGATCTTCTATAACTAACACCCCAAAAAAGAAGTCCTTTTCATCATAGGGGACTGAAATGCAAAAGTAGGAAGTCAAGAGATACCAGGAGTAACAGGCAAATCTGGCCTTGGAGTATAGAATGAAGCAGGGCAAAGGCTAACAGAATTTTGCCAAGAGAATGCACTGGTCATAGTAAACACCCTCTTCCAACAACACAAGAGAAGACTCTACACATGAACATCAACAAACGGTCAATACTGAAATCAGATTGATTATATTCTTTGCAGCCAAAGATGGAGAAGCTCTATACAGTCATCAGAAACAAGACCAGGAGCTGACTGTGCCTCAGATCATGAACTCCTTATTGCCAAATTCAGACTTCACTTGAAGAAAGCAGGGGAAACCACTAGATCATTCAGGTATGACCTATGTCAAATCTCTTATGATTACACAGTGGAAGTGAGGAATAGATTTAAGGGCCTAGATCTGATAGATAGAGTGCCTGATGAACTATGGATGGAGGTTCATGACACTGTACAGGAGACAGGGATCAAGACCATCCCCAAGAAAATGAAATGCAAAAAGGCAAAATGGCTGTCTGAGGAGACCTTACAAATGGCTGTGAAAAGAAGAGAGACGAAAAGCAAAGGAGAAAAGGAAAGATACACCCATCTGAATGCAGAGTTCCAAAGAACAGCAAGGAGAGATAAGAAAGCCTTCCTCAGTGATCAGTGCAAAGAAATAGAGGAAAACAATAGAATGGGAAAGACTAGAGATCTCTTCAAGAAAATCAGAGATACCAAGGGAGCATTTCATGCAAAGATGAGTTCAGTAAAGGACAGAAATGGTATGGACCTAACAATCAGAAGATATTAAGAAGAGGCGGCAAGAACACACAGAACTGTACAAAAAGTATCTTCATGACACAGATAATCACGATGGTGTGATCACTCACCTAGAGCCAGACATCCTGGGATACGAAGGCAAGTGAGCATTAGGAAGTATCACTGAGAACAAAGCTAGTGGAGGTGATGGAATTCCAGTTGAGCTGCTTCAAATCCTAAGAAAGGATGCTGTGAAAGTGTTGCACTCAATATGCCAGCAAATTTGGAAAACTCAGCAGTGACCACAGGACTGGAAATGGTCAATTTTCATTCCAATCCCAAAAAAGGCAATGGCAAAGAATGCTCAAACTACCTCACAACTGCACTCATCTCACATGCTAGCAGAGTAATGCTCAAAATTCTCCATCTTCAAGAGTACATGAACCGCAAACTTCCAGATGTTCAAGATGGATTTAGAAAAGACAGAGGAACCAGAGATTAAATTGCCAACAACCACTGACTCATCAAAAAAGCAAGAGAGTTCCAGAAAAACATCCACTTCTGCTTTGACTACGCCAAAGCTTTTGATTGTGTAGATTCCAACAAATTGTGGAAAATTCTGAAAGAGATGGGAATACAAGACCACCTTACCCGCCTCCTAAGAAACCTGTATGCAGATCAAGAAGCAACAGTTAGAACTGGACATGGAACAACAGACTGGTTCCAAATAGGAAAAGGAGTGCATCAAGGCTGAATATTGTCACCCTGCTTATTTAATTTATATGCAGAGTACATCATGAGAAATGCTGGGCTGGATGAAGTACAAGCTGGAATCAAGATTGCTGGGGAAAATATCAATCACCTCAGATATGCAGATGACACCATCCTTATGGAAGAAAGTGAAGAAGGACTGAAGGATCTCTTGATGAAAATGAAAGAGGAGAGGGAAAAGTTGGCTTAAAACTCAACATTCGGATAACTAAGATCATGGCATCTGGTCCCATCACTTCACAGCAAATAGATGGGGAAACAGTGGCTGTCTTTATTTTTCTGGGCTCCAAAATTACTGCAGATGGTAACTTCAGCCATGAAATTAAAAGACATTTGCTCCTTGGAAGAAAAGCTATGACCAACCTAGACAGCATTTTAAAAAGCAGAGAGGTTATTTTGCCAACAAAGGTCCATCTAGTCAAAGCTATGGTTTGGATGGATGTGACAGTTGGAGTATAAAGAAAGCTGAGCACCCGAGAATCGATGCTTTTGAACTGTGGTGTTGGAGAAGACTCTTGAGAGTCCCTTGGACTGCAAGGAGATCCAACCAGTCAATCCTAAAGGAAATCAGTCCTAGATATTCATTGAAAGGACTGATGCTGAAGCTGAAATTCCAATACTTTGGCCACATGATGCGAAGAGCTGACTCAGTGGAAGAGACCTGGATGCTGGGAAAGATTGAAGGTGGGAGGAGAAGGAGGTGACAGAGGATGAGATGGTTGGATGGCATCACCAACTCAATGGACACGAGAGTGAGTAAGCCCCAGGAGTTGGTGATGGACAGGGAGGCCTGGGGTGCTGCAGTCCATGGGGTCACAAAGAGTCGGACAAGACTGAGTGACTGAACTGAACTGATAAATGGAGAAACTTAGAGGAGTGTATACCTTTACAATACAGACTTTTCACACGTGTGAACATTATGTTCTTCTCCACTTACTAAATTTTTCTTTAATTAGTTCAGTTCAGTTTTCTTTATTATCTTCCATAAAAACCTCATAATTTTCTTTTTTGTGTCTTTCTAACGGAATGAATTCCTACTTTTAAAATATTTGGGTTTACTGTTGCCAATATAATTTTCTCTGCTATAAAATACCTCCCAGTGTAAGAAACCAAATGACAATTTATCTATTTCCTATGTAACCTACTAAACTGTATCATCAGTTATAATACCTTTCACACACGTTTTTGGATTTCCTTTGGACAGCTAAATCATCATCAAATGATGATTATTTTCTGTTCTACTTTTTACTATTAATGCTTTATTTTTCTTGTGTTGGCTAAGATTCAAGAATATCCTCAAAGGCAGGAATGGACACCCTCATGTCCTGTTTCTGACTTTAATAGGAAACTTTGAATAATTTCCACATATCACTTGTGACATTGTTGGCGATACACTTTTTTGATCAGTTTAAGGAAGAACCCACTGATGCTAATAGACTCATTGTCAAAGAAGGAAATGGCAACCCACTCCAGTGTTCTTGCCTGGAGAATCCCAGGGATGGGGGAGCCCGGTGGGCTGCCGTCTATGGGATCACACAGAGTCAGACATGACTGAAGCGACTCAGCAGCAGCAGCAGCAGCAGCCTTATTGGGGTCCTCATTTCTCAGTACCTACAAATGCTGATATATTAGGTTGCTTTTTAAAAAAAGAAAAAGAAAGAACCCATCTATTCCCTGGTTTTCTAAGAACTTAATATCAAGAATTGTACCCACTCAGAATGCATTCAGCTTCAAGTAACAGAATATGTGACAAATAATGTCTTAAATAAATAGGATTTTGTTTTCTTAGATGGAGTACTTAGGTACTGCTGCTGCTAAGTCGCTTCAGTCGTGCCCAACTCTGTGCGACCCCATAGATGGCAGCCCACCAGGCTCCCTCGTCCCTGGGATTCTCCAGGCAAGAGCACTGCAGTGGGTTGCCATTTCCTTCTCCAATGCATGAAAGTGAAAAGTGAAAGTGAAGTCACGCAGTCGTGTCCGACTCTCAGTGACCCTATAGACTGCAGCCCACCAGGCTTCTCCATCCATGGGGTTTTCCAGGCGAGAGCACTGGAGTGGGTGCGGTCACCTTCTCCCACTCAGGTGCTACAGCTGGTGAATTATCTTTCTGTGCTCATATGTTTTTCACACTGAAGACAAAACAGCGTCACTTCCAGCAACAGGGGCTCCTGGGCTCTTGAAACTGCTGTTGCCCTTCCACTTTGTTAGCATCTAGTGTTCTTCGTAAGAGCTCTCACAGCGTTCTGATTGTTTTGCTCTTTTAGGCAAATTATTCTCTCTGATTGAAAGTTTGCTGGATTACTTTTCTTTAAGAAGAAACTCTAGAATTTTTCATCTTTATTCAAATATATTTAGGCAAACTTTGCATGCAACAAAATGGGACCATTTTAACTGTATGTGTCAATGAGTTCTGACAAATTTATGCATCATGTATTTATTAAAATTTCCATGATTATCCCAGTCAATCCTCTGGCCCCTAATAATGACTAGTTTGATTTCTGTTACTATAGATAAGATGTGTGAGAAGAACTAAAGAGCATCTAGATGACAGTGAAAGAGGAGAGTGAAAAAGTTGGCTTAAAACTCAACATTCAGATAACTAAGATCATGGCATCTGGTCCCATCACTTCACGGCAAATAGATGGGGAAACAGTGGCTGACTTTATTTTTCTGGGCTCCAAAATTACTGCAGATGGTAACTGTAGCCATGAAATTAAAAGACATTTGCTCCTTGGAAGAAAAGCTATGACCAACCTAGACAGCATATTAAAAAGCAGAGATATTACTTTGCCAACAAAGGCCTGTCTAGTCAAAGCTATGGTTTTCCAGTAGTCATGTATGGATTTGAGAGTTGGAATATAAAGAAGGCTGCGTGCCTAAGAATTGGTTTTGAACTGTGGTGCTGGAGAAGACTCTTGAAAGTCCCTTGGACTGCAAGGAGATCCAACCAGTCCATTCTAAAGGAAATCAGTCCTGAATATTCATTGGAAGGACTGATGCTGAAGCTGAAGCTCCAATACTTTGGCCACCTGATATGAAGAACCAACTCATTGGAAAAGACCCTGATGCTGGGAAAGATCGAAGGCAGGAGGAGAAGGGGACGACAGAGGATGAGATGGTTGGATGGCATCACTGACTTGATGGACCTGAGTTTTAGCAAGCTCCGGGAGATGGTGATGGACAGGGAGGCCTGGCGTGCTGCAGTCCATGGGGTCGCAAAGGGTCGGACACGACTGAGCGACTGAACTGAACTGAGATGTGTGGTTCTTCCCTGCTGGCTCAGAAGGAAAGAATCTGGCTGCCAGTGCAGGAGACGAGGATTCAATCCCCGAGTCCGGAAGATCCCCTGGAGAAGGAAATAATAGCCTGCTCCAGTATTCTTGCCTGTGAAATCCCCAGAAAGAGAAGCCTGGTGGGCTACAGTCCATCGGGTCACGAAAGAGTCAGACACGACTTAGCAACTGATACCCAACCGTACGAATGCAGAGTGTGTGATTCTTCCCATGATACCGTGCAGGTTGTACGTTTTCTCACAAGCCTGGAATTCGATGAGCCCTTCAGCGTGCAGGTTCCAGACTTTCCTTGATTCAGAGGAATCTTCCCAGTTTCAGCTGCGGCCTTTCTTCCAGCAGTTGCATTTCTCCACTTCTGGAATCTGGTTAGAGCTCTCGCTCTGTCTTCTAAGCCAGCCCTGTTTCCCTTTGCTGCACCTTCCTCTTTATCCTTCTGCTTTGTCTGGTGAGATATTTCTTGTCCTCTTTCTCCCAGGACCGCTCCGCAAGGGCTGCATCACCGCCTCTTCTTGAATTAATCTGCTGGATGTTTCCATGTTGAATCACGTTTTTAAGCTTCAGGCTTTCCTTTCAGGGCTGGATTTTAGATCTTTTACATAGAAGACACAGTCATGCAGCTCCTGGATGTGGTCCATGAAGCCCCCTTTCTCAGGTCAGCTTCCTGCAGATCCTCGGTTCTCCCCCCGGGCCCTGACTCTGCTACACTGACCACCCAGCTCCCAGAGGGTGAGTGGGCCCACCCAGCGCTCCCCGGCCCCGTGGTCACTGTGCTCTGGAGAGGACCTGGGGTGGAAGGAAACTGGTCCAGGCTTCAGCCCTCCCTCAGCCCCCTCCCAGACTTCCTCCACACGGTTGGGATGACTTTTGTTTTTGAAACACAAATGTTTTCCATTTGCTGACCTTTTCTAGATGACAAGAAGCTGACAACTGTGCGCTATTTGTAGATTTCTTTTTTTTTTTTGGAAAAAGGAACACAGTCTGCCCTTCGAGGTAAAGTTGACATTTTAGTAAAGAGTGAGAAAGTAGTTTCTTCAGAAAATGATTCTTTGCTGACTGTACTTAGAACAAGAGTGTTTTGAAAATTTTCCACTGTTACGTAACACTGAGGCTTACTATTTGTCATCCACAAAAATTCTTGTATCTGGATGATTTAAAAACTTATGGACAAAATTTTCTAGCCTGTTTAAAAATCTTTCAAATGATAGAATTGAGTGAGATTTAAATCCATCGGTTAAATAAAAGAAAAACACAACTTCATCCAATTAAGTTGCAAAAGCAAATAATTCATTAACATCAGGGAAGAGGAACATTGATTAGGCAAAATTTTAACCAAAATCTTTGCACAATTGCTGGATGGAATTGAAGACTGATTGCATGGCTTAGAAAGCACAGCCAGTCAATGCATTCTTCCACTCCAGTCAGTTAGTGCAGTCGATCAGTCGTGTCCGACTCTGTGACCCCACGGACTGTAGCACGCCAGGCTTCCCTGTCCATCACCAACACCCGGAGCTTGCTCAGTCTCGTGTCCATCAAGTCAGTGATACCATCCAACCATCTCATCCTGTCGTCCCCTTCTCTTCCCACCTTCAATCTTTCCCAGCATCAGGGGCTTTTCCAGTGAGTCAGCTCTTCGCATCATGTGGCCAAAGTATTGGAGCTTCAGCTTCAGCATCAGTCCTTCCAATGAACATCCAGGACTGATTTCCTTCAGAATGGACTGGTTGGATCTCCTTGCAGTCCAAGGGACTCTCAAGAGTCTTCTCCAACACCACAGTTCAAAAGCACCCATTCTTTGGGCCTACCTGACTTTGTAGGCAATGAAATGAAGTTATAGACAGACCTTGAATCACGATGTAACGTACTATTACCCTGGACAGAGTCCATTATTACACAGTCCACAGTCCAGAGTCCACTGTGGACACAGTCCACAGTACCAGTCACATTATGTATCCTGCTGTCAGTGATGCACGCTAGGCTTTGTCACGGGGTGCCACCGCCAGGCCCAGCAAAGGAAAGGGCTTCTCCCCCTGCTCCTAGGTGTCCTTGCCAGCAGGGCATGGACACCACCACTCGAGGGGCCCCCAGCCAGCTGGCTGCTCCCCTCCCCAGAGCAGCTTCCCAGCATGCTCTGGGGGCACCCAGAGACACCCCCCAAGGGAGTCTGAGCAGCTGCCATCTGCCTGGCCGGCCTCCCTGAGCTTGGCACGCACCCTGGCCGCCTCTCCAGCAGGTCTTTCGGGGCCCTAGAGAGTGGCTCCCCAGGGAACTGCCGGCGGCACGTTCCTGATTCCTGCTCTCTTCAGGGTATTCTTGGCCCCTCAGTCTTTCACCCCGTGACCGGGTAACAATTCCTGGTGCAGGCTTTTCAGCAGACGCTGCCCTGCTGTTTTCCGCCCAGAGTGAGGGCTCACCGGCCTGGGCAGGGCTCCTGGAGGGTCGTGCCTCTGCTAGGCTGGGTGCTGGCTGGATTCTCGAGGAGGCTTCTCTCTGAGCATGTGTGGCCGGCTCAGAAAGTGGGTGGGCTCTCACACCAGAGACACACATTACGTCGACACTCAAGCTTTTAGCTTCAGGCCAGGAAGATGTCCTTCCCTTTCCCGGGGCCACCTTCAGCCCAACCGTTCCACCTCTTCTTCAGAACTGTCCCCTTTTGGGCAACTTTGGCAGGAAGTGCGGGCACCGGAGCACGGTTGCAGGGGACGGAGCGATGGAGAGACTGCCTGCGTGGCCGGCACAGAATGTTCTGGCCTGCAGGGGCCCTTAAAGGGACACGGGTGGGGGTGGAACAGATGTGGGCAGGGACTGGGTGTGAGGAGAAAGGCCGGGTGGGGACAGGAAAGGCTGGAGGGCAGAGCTCTGCACACCAGCCCTGGAGTTAGGGGCCAAAGCATCTCAGCACCCCGGGCCCCCAGCAGACCCCAGGCCAGCCCTCTGACAGCCCAGGGCAGGCTCCCCAGGGCTTGGGGCCGAGCTAAAGTGGAGAGGCTGCAGCATGAGCCCAGCCCGCTCTCAGGACCACACTGAGATGGCCTGTGACTCTACGGGCCGCAAGGTTGGGCTGGTCCGGGGCCCCCTCCCTCCCAGCTGTGGACACACAGGGAGACACTGCTGGCAAGCCAACCAGGGGTGAGTGGGGCACTTTGGGGCGCTGGTGGTTACGGCCAAGGACGTCTGAGTACGGCCGGGTCTGCAGGGAATTGAGAGTGCTGCTGGGGACCACTGGGGACTGCCAGGTACACATGAGTCCTGCTGGCGGTCATTTAGGGAGGCTCAAGATGACTTTAAGGGCAGTACACCTGTTGAGGTGTCAAGCTTGGTGCTAACAGGGTCAGCTTCTTTCACGTTGTCTGGGACCCAGTGTTCCGGGCATCTGAGTCATAGGCCCTGGTGGGACGCGGCTCCCACAGGTCTGTGTCTGAGCCTCACCCAGTGCATCTTAGACCTCCCGTTTCTATACCAGGTGCCACGGGGCACCCTCTTGGGAGATGCTGGGGGTATTCCCCCCAGAGCGGGGAAGGCAATGAGGGAGACCTGTCCTGTTCACACGTGCAGGGGACACCTTGGGCCACAGCCCTGGGAAGCTGGCCAGCTCGCCACGTGCACCAAAGGTCCCGAGAAGCCCTTCAACCAATAACATAAACCCCTTCCATGTAGCACTTCTCAAACCCCGTGTGAACAGGAAACCAGTTAATAACCCAGTGGACCAGTGTTTCAGAGAACCCTCATTTGCGAAGGCTGGTTTGGATCACCTCTCTTTCTCGAAGGAGAACGAATCATTTCATCCATGTGGGGAAATGTTTTAGAAGACCAGGCAGCGGCGGTGGTAACAGGCTTCAAGAGAACAATGGGCATGGCATCGCCTGACAGCTCCTTCACTCGAGAGGAACGTGTTCTTGTAGTCTGGTCTCAAGGGCTTCCCTGGTGGCTCACTTGGTAAAGAATCTGCCTGCAACACAGGAGACCCCAGTTCAATCCCTGGGTCCGGAAGAGCTGCTGGAGAAGGGATAGGCTACCCACTCCAGTAGTCTGGCCTGGAGAATTCCGTGGACTGTATAGTCCATGGGGTCACAAAGAGTCAGACACGACTGAGCAACTTTCACTTTCTTTTCATGATTTCATCTCTATAGAGAAGGGCTGGGGAGGCAGAGGGAAAAGATACTGTTGAGAAGGTGAAAGGGCACTTGGGCATGGAGACCTGGTGCCCGAGGCAGTCTGCACAGCCTCTCAAGCCCTGCGTCTCCTGCTGCAACGCCTTGATCAGGCCCTCGGCCCTGGCAGACAGGACGCCCGCACCAGCCACAGGCTCCTCTGGCCCAAGAATCGCTGCTGCTCTTCCCTCTGCTGGGAAATCAGTTTTCCTCTGGCAACACTCTGCACTCAGAGGTTTTTAGGGACCAGAGTCTAGTGAGCTCAGCCCCTCCAGATCCCTGCCCATCCAGAGCCCCTACTGCTGCTGGGAGTCCAGGCCCTGCCCTCCAGCTGTCAGGCTGTGTCCACATCAATGCCGAGGTCATCGCCGTGCGTGACAGAGGGAAATCTGGGAAGGTTGGAGAGAGGACGCCCAGATGAGTCTGGAGGATGAGGTGGCCTTGGGCTGGTCCTGGGCTGATGGCCGGGATGATGGCCATTCCCGGCAGACTGAAGAGGCCCAGCCTGAGATGGACAGAGGGCCCCGCGGAGAATGGGAGGGGCCCTGCAGAGTGGCTGCCAGCTGGAGGCAGTCCTGAACCACCTTCCTGAGCCACAGCTCCCTTAAGACGCTGAGCCAGGTTGGGGCTGAGTCCATTCAGGGAGCTCACAGGGGCCCTGCTACTCTGGGATGCCAGGGAAACTGGGGCATGATGTCACAGGAGCAGCTCAGCCCAGGGAAGGCTTTAGGACAGAGAGTGGCCGATCAGAGCTACCTCTGGGTAAGACCACCCTGGGCCAGGGCAACCAGGTGAGGATGGAGGGGTGGGGGGTCAGGGCAAGCTGGGCGGGGGTTGGAGGACTGGGAATCTGGGAGGAGTTAGGGAGCGGGGACAAGCCATGGGGCAGTTGGGGGTCCAGGGAAGCAGGGGGCAGTCAGAGCCCGTGCAGAGGTTCTGCGTGGCCCATCTGGGTGCCCCGTCTTTCCCGATAATGCGACTCAGCTGCCGGTGCAGCTCGAAACTGACCCCTTCTCCACTGTCTCCTCTCAGGAGCTACTCTTTCCAGCCAATACAGGTCAGTTAATCTTGAATCATTTTAATCTGTTCCACGAAGTATTTCCACCTTTGGGAATTGGATGATTCATAAGAGACAGAACTCTCCCCTTTACGAAGAAGAACTGCATTAAGCATGTGACTAATGTGGGCAAATGCAAACATACATAATTCTTCTGCTAAAATCAGGGATGGAGGATGAACACATGTGACCTCAAAGTTGCTTCATTTTCTTCCTCAAAAGCAGACAGCTATTTGGCTGTTTTTAAAGTCTCCATTAAAAAAGAAAAAAGGGAAACGTTCATGGATGTAAAGCTTCAATGACAAGTTTAAAAAGGCAGGAGGGCTGGAAGCAGCTGAAGTTTCCAGCACTGAAGGACTGGTTTTACAGGCTGTGGAGTCTCCCTGCAAAGGCATGCCACGCAGACTACAGAGAGGATCAGGGTGCTGGCTAGAGCCAGATAAAAAGCATCATCAAGTAACGGTGGACACGAACACACACTGGGGCTTCCCTGGAGGCTCAGATGGTACAGAATCCGCCTGCAATGCTGGAGACCCAGGTTCAATGCCTGGGTCAGGAAGATCCCCTGGAGGAGGAAATGGCAACCCACTCCAGTATCCCTGCCTGGAGAATCCTGTAGATAGAGGAGCCTGGCGGGCTACAGTGCACTGGGTCACAGAGTCGGACACGACTGAGCAACTAACACACACACTCACGTACACTACGTGGCAGTATGGCCTGAGGGGCTTCAGCCGGTTTCCCGGGACCCCAGCAGGTCCCCGGTGATGACGGTTCTTGTGGGGGCAGGTGCCAGGCAAGCGGCTGTGGCTGCCCCCCTGCCCTGCCACCCTCAGCAGCTCATGCCCTTGACCCTCTGATCACAGCTCCTCTTTAAGAAATGGGCCTCTGCGGGAAGATAGTTTGCAGCCCCTGCTGGTTGGTGGGAAAGCGCTGGGCTCACAGTGCAGAGACCCGAGCTCCATGGCAGAGGGATGCGGGACGGGGCTGGTCCCCACCTGTGGAGCCCCTGCCTCCATGTGGTGCTGGGAAATGGGGGGGCGGGGTGCAGGGTCTGTGGTGGAGGACATGTCATGACTGCACACCAAGGGGCCCTTCCATGTGACAGCGGCTCAGGGAATTTGGGCTGGGGGCAGCTTGGAGACGTGGAAACAGGACAGGCAGCTCTGAGCAGAAGCAGAAAGGGACAGCCTGGCTGATTTGGGTACAAAGGTGCAAAACGGGTCAAAGATCCCAGACAGACTCCGGTCACACTGAACCGCACCAGCAGCCAGCACCGAGGAGAGATGGAGCCAGACCTGGGGGGTCGCCAGGACCTACTTATGGGAGCCAGGACACAGGGGCTCGGCAAGCCGTCTCCGTGGATTTGAACTCCGCCCCTCCAGCTGAGAAGGCCAGGCCCCCAGCCCCAGCTCTCAGGTTACCATGGTAAGCCTGGAAATGGCTGCTGGGGGGGAAGGTCACCCCTGGGCTGGGCTGTGCTGAGAGGGGGCAGCACGGAGTGGATGCCAATGAGGTTCTGCTCAGGTCTCAGAGGAAGAGAGACCATGGAACCGTGGGTGAGGCCTGTCCTGGGAGGGACAGAGGGGAACACTGGCTACCTTGCCTCTCCCTCCTCGGGGTCCTGCCCGTCCCCAAGGCTCCAGGCACTCGTGAGCTGACGAGCTTCGAAACATCACACTTCTCGGCACCGCCTCCTGTCGGCTCCCGCCCCCGCACGTGGTCTCAGCGCCCCCTCGCGTCCTCCTTCCTCGCCTCCAGGGAGGGGCCATGGCCCTTGCCTGGACCGTGGCTTTCCTGCCAAGTTGTCAGAAGCCTGCCTGGCAGTCCCAGCAGCCTGCCTTGTTCCGGCCCTGCCCACGCGGGCACTCCTCCCCCTTGTGAACGGCTGGCTTTATCTACAGGGCTGAGTGCAGGCGAGCTCACGCCCCGGGCACCCGCTGCCCCGGCCTCGGTGGACCCCAGCTTCCAGGACTTGGCTGGAACCCGAGGCGGGGCGGCGTGAGGTGCCTTCCTGGACGCCCGATCAGGCCGCTGCCTTTGACGCCCCGGGGCTGCTGCGAGGGCGCTGGCATCTGCCCGGCTGTGAGGGATCCACCTGGATGGCAGCTCAAGCTTGCTGCTCGCCAGTATCTGTCCTGCAAACCCCTCAGGACACCGCATGGCTCCGTGGGGACCACCCCTCTGCAGGAGGACTTCCTGGGGGCAAAGGGTGAGGTTGGGGGGTTCCCACAGAGAGTGGGGGCCATGAGCACCCCAAGAGGGGCTGGACCTCAGGGCCTCAGGCACTCCTGCTGCTGGTCCAGGATGACCAGGCTGCCCTTGCGTCCAGGCCCACAGGGCCCGAAGCCCCAAGAGAATGTGACCCCCGGCCAAATGGGCCCTGTGATCAGCAGCGTGAGCCTCCGAGGGGCGGCGTGAGCGTCAGTCAAAGAAGAATGAGGTACCAAGCAGGTGGGGCTGGGGGCCAGACTCCGAACCTCACCTCATCTGCCCCCACACCGCCCGGAGAGTGGTCAGGGCCCAGGGCCGTGTCTCCTAGACTCCATCAGGGATTCTGCTAAGGGCACATCCACCCCACCCTGCCTGCACAGAAGAGAAACAGACTCAAGGAGACCACCGACCACGGGCTGCCTTCACCACCAGCCAGGAAGGGGGCTCTTCTGCTTGTAGAGATGGCAGAACAGGGACGGGAGGACCACCGCGGGCATGCTCATAGGACCTCTGTCTCTGCGCACAGAGCTGTCCTCTGTGGGGACCCCACATGACTCTCCCAAAGGCTCTGGATAGGCCTGGGTGGCCACGGGGACCCTCGATGTGGACTGGGGTGAAGGGGGTTGTCCTCCCAGGGGAGCTGAGCAGTATTTAGGGGATGGGGCCCCCCAGTTCCACAGGGTTTGCAGCAAACATGCATCTCCTGTGGAGGATGTCAGGACCTCACGGACACTCAGGCACACAGACGCACAGGTGCACGCACACGCACATGTGTGTGCATGCACGGCAAGTGTGCACTGCCAAGTCCAGCCACACATGTGCACATGTGCTCACACAAGCTCGTGCTTTGCAACGTCACTGTTCCCAGAAAGCAAACCTCCTCAAGTCAAAGCCTCTGCGCCCACCCTGTCTTCCCCACCTCCCCGCCTGCTTCCCACACTGATTTACCGCCCCCAGACGGCTCCCTGCAGAGCGTGAGGAAGCCCAGGCTCCCCGTATCGCCTGGTGGATTTCACTTCCTTGCCAGAAAAGTTCAGGGTTGGGTCAGATGCTTCCCCCTTGCACTGTGAGCTGAGTTTTCCCAGCCCCCCATCCAGGGCCAGGTGTCTCTTTGTGGGGTGCAGAGCCTACGGGGTCCCAGGGCAGCGCTGGCTCACCCTGCCTGGTGGCCCCTGGGCAGTGCCCCGTACCGCGTACATCTTGCAGCGGGGTCCTGTGTCCTCACAGATGGTATACCTGGAGAAGACGCCGAGTGTGCGGGGCCGGAAAAGGGTGGAGGGCATCCATCGGTGAGTCAATCAGTAAACATTTCTGGAGCCCCTCCACATCAGCCCAGGCTGGACTCTAGGAGTGAAGATGGACAGGCCAGTGTGGCCCTGACCTTGCTGGGTGTCGGGACCAGCCTGACAGGCCCCTGCTGGCCTCCTTCCACAGGCGAGTGCCTGGGTTCTGTTCTTCCAGCGGCTGGTGGCTCCTCGGACTGAACATGCCAGTGTTCAGCATCAGGTGGACAAAGTACTGGAGCTTCAGCTTCAGCATCAGTCCCTTCAGTGAACACCCAGAACTGATCTCCTTTAAGATGGACTGGTTGGATCTCCTTGCAGTCCAAGGGACGCTCAAGAGTCTTCTCCAACACCACAGTTCAAAAGCATCCATTCTTCGGTGTTCAGCCTTCTTTATGGTCCAACTCTCACATCCATACATGACCACTGGAAAAACCATAGCTTTGACTAGACGGACCTTCGTTGGCAAAGTAATGTCTCTGGTTTTGAACTCACTGTCTAGGCAAGGAGATCCAACCACCCCATTCTAAAGGAGATCAGTCCTGACTATTCATTGGAAGGACTGATGGTGAAACTGACGCTCCAATACATTGGCCACCTGATGCGAAGAGCTGACTCATTTGAAAAAACCCTGATGCTGGGAAAGACTGAAAGCAGGAGGAGAAGGGGACGACAGAGGATGAGATGGTTGGATGGCGTCACTGACGTGAGGGACATGAGTTTGAGTAAACTCCAGGAGTTGGTGATGGACAGGGAGGCCTGCTGAGCTGCGGTACATGGCGATGCAAAGAGTTGGACACGACTGAGAGACTGAACTGAGGTTGGTCATAGCTTTTCTTCCAGGGAACAAGCGTCTTTTAATTTCATGGCTGCAGTCACTGTCTGCACTGATTTTGGAGCCCAAGAAAAAGTCTGCCACTGTTTCCCCATCTATTTGCCATGAAGTGATGGGACCGGATGCCATGATCTTAGTTTTCTGAATCTTGAGTTTTAAGCCGACTTACTGTCCTCTTTGACCTTCATCAGGAGGCTGAGTTTAAGGGCTGAGGGCTGTATCTGCACAATCAGGGCTCAGGACGGAGGCCCTGGTGAGGGACGGGCTCGGGAACGTGCGAGGCAGGCAGGAATGTCCCCTCGAGGCCGTGTCCACGTGTGCTCTCGTTCCCCCAAGCCCTAGTGAAATGACAGAAGAGTGCTCAGAATAAGAGCTAGCCAATGGCTAGGCTGGAAAAATCTCCCATCCCGAGGATCACGAGGAATCTCTAGGAGATCAGGAGGAATGGGATCAGTTTGGAGAAGAATTATGGATTCAAGTTGACCGGCTGACAGAGCCTGGAGAGCTGCTCCTCCAGGAGCCCCTGGGATACTCTATGAGGCTATGCTGAGTGGGGGGACATGCAGGGCCCGGGTGGACCACCAGGCACTAGCTGTCGGACCACGTGGCCTGGAATATGGCATTGTGGGGGGGCAGGGTGGGTGGGGGATGGCACTCCCAGAAGCGCCCTGAAGCTGAGCACCGAGGGCGCCCAGTGCCCAGGACCCTAGGGCCACCCCAAAGGAAGGGAGAGGTTGGCCCACCAGGGGCAGCTTCTTGGAGACCCTCCTTGAGCCTCGGTCCTGGGGGAGCTCCCTGCTTCTGCCTCACCCAGAGCCCAGCCTGTTCCTGCCCTTGGACAGCATTTCAGCTTAGACATGGTTTTCTCTGCCATCGATAGCTGTGTTTTTTACAAGCTTATAACAGTGCCTAGAGTTGCCTGTGAATACCAAGCTGTGCAGAGAATAATCGAGCTGTGAGGATGCGTGGGGCCGGGGAGCCAGCCGGGCTTACTCCCCGCAGTGACTCACGTGGAGCAGTGCGGGACGACCCGGAATCTGGTCTCGTTGCCCAGGCAACAGCGTGCTGCCTGCCTCCAGGATCATGGGTGAGGGACCATCAAGGAGGGAAGGGCCCTTGGCCCCGGGCCCCACTCTGCCCCGCTTACTATCTGGGGTCTTCCCTGGTGGCTCAGAGAATAAAGCATCCACCTGCAATGCAGGAGACCTGGGTTCAATCCCTGGGTCGGGACAATCCCCTGGAGAAGGAAATGGCAATCCACTCTGGTACTCTTGCCTGGGAAATCCCATAGATGGAGGAGCCTGGAAGCCACCGTCCCTGGGGTCACAAAGAGTTGGACACGACTGAGCAACATCACTCTCCCGCTCGCTCCTGAGGCCAGCCCTCCTCACTCCCGAAAATATTCTGCATACAGCTGCCCTTCCATTTGTGTGTGAGTCTCACAAGCATGCAAGGCCATGGGGAGGAAAGCTGTCTGAAATCCTACCATTGATAGCTCAGGTTTGCCTTTTTCGTCACAGATGGTGCCTGAAGCACGTCAGTGCTACTAAATCGGTGAGGTCAGCCCAAAATGACCGAGCGTGCCCAGTAGCCACTGAAGGAGCTGGAGGGCAGATCAGTGGAGACTCAGTGCCACCCACTTCCAATCTGTTCCCTGGGTCAAGGAGGGATGGTCACTCATGGCCAGAGGGGAGCACAGGCTTCCGTCCAGAGGCCCCAGCACTGCCCGCAGGGTCGGGAGCCCTGCAGCCGAGTCCTCGAGCCATCCACCCCAGGCCAGGCAAAACCGAGAGCAAGCTGTGGGTGCCTTAGCCATGCTAGCTTGGTTCCCAGGGGCCTGGACATGTAGAAATGCTAATCATAGACAGTGCAGGAGGCACTCATCTGGAATACGGTAAATAATAACAGAACCAACCCCATCTATAGAATCAAGTGCCCTTGAGCTGCCCACCTTGGCAGAGTATCCACCTCCACAGGGGTAGCAGGTGAAGAAACCCATCCTTTGTCACCAATATGGCATAGTGGAAACGTCATTCGAATCAATTGATTGGTTCATAAGGAAGTAATGCCGCCTCTTGGTTTGTCAATCATGATTTATAAAGACTAATTAGACACTTGGATAAAAAATAATTTGTACATTTCAATGAAAAACCAGTAGCCACGAGCTCCCAGGGGTGCTGGCTCCCTACAAGCTGTCAGCCGGGGGGCCTCCCCGCTGTGTGTCCGCTCTCGGGGGATCTAGGGCTTCCCTTCCAGGAGGTGGACTTGCTGTCTGCACAATCCTCACCCCTTCCCCAAACCTTGTGGCAAAACAGGTGTGGACAGCTGTCAGTTCAGGGCGAAAACATTGGACAGTTAGAATAAGGGGTCTGAGCCAAGACCTGGGTGGAAGGAGTTTGCTGCCATGCACAGTGCAGAGAAGCGAGGTTCCCGGGGCGGGGTTGGGGAGTTCAGAGAGAAGCAGGCAGATGGAGAGACTGGTTAGGAATCAGAGCAGATACACGGCTGACAGGGATGCTGCCCCAGAGGAGGGCGCGATGGAGGAGATGGAGAGATCTTCCAGAAACACCTATGAATCACTCCCCATTTATGCAGCCCTGAGCTGTGACCCTGGGGGACAAGATCATCACAAAACGCCACCCTTTCCCGAGAGGAGTTAGTCTTGTTTACAAGTTGAGTAATTTCTCTCCTTTCCCTCTTCTTAGTTTTAAACCCAAAGTCTAAGAACAATGAACAAGACCTCAGGGTCTCCATGGGTGATCCTGGAGGATTCCAGGGAAATGGGACAAAAGCTAGTTTCCCTTTTTTAAAAACAAAAAAGAAAAGCACACTTCTTTGGCTTGGCTGGGTCTTCGCTGCGGCACACAGGATCCTTAACTGTAGTGTGTGGGGTCTAGTTCCCCATCCGGGCTGGAACCCAGGCCCCTGTGCTGGGACTAGGCATCTTAGCCACTGGTCCACCAGGGAAGTCGCTTGTTTCTGCTTTCGGCTTTGGCCGCTCGGAAGTTCACAGCCAAATCTGCAGCCCCCACCCTCACCCCCAGCAACTGCACAGGGTCTCCCTGGGTGGCACCAGTGGTAAAGGACCTGCCTGCCAGTGCAGGAGGCACACGAGATGCAGGTTCGATCCCTGGGTCGGCAAGATCCCTTGGAGGAGGGCATGGCAACCCACTCCTGCACTCTTGCCTGAAGAACCCCATGGACAGAGGAGCCTGGTGGGCTAGAGTCCATGGGGCTGCAGAGTGGGACACGACTGAGTGACTCAGCATGCAACATGCACCCTCACGCCCAGCAACTGCAGAGGGGCACAAGGAGCTCATCCTGAATCCTGCTTAGACTCTTGTCTTCATCAGTTTCTCTCATTTATTCCCTTTGCCACCATGTCTCGCACAGCATCCATGGTTTTGACAGGTGTGTGTGTGCTTACTCAGTAGTGTCTAACTCTGGAACTGTAGCCCGCCAGGCTCCTCCGTCCATGGGACTCTCCAGGCAAGAATACTGGAGTGGGCTGCCATTCCCTTCTCCAGGGGATCTTCCCAACTCAGGGATACAGCACATCTCCTGTGTCTCCTGCGTTGCAGGTGGATACTTTACCCACTGAGCCATCAGGGAAGCCTGGTGGTGCCAGGAAAGTCTGCGGGGGGAGGGCAGCCTCGCTCACAACCCCATGGTGGTCTCTGTCCTCCCCCCCACAGTGGGATGAAGGTGTGGCTGTCCTGGTGCTGGGTTCAGTTCAAGGGCCGGATGCTCACTGTCTGCAAACACCCTTCTCTGGGAAACCCGTGGATGGTCTTTTGGGGTGATCAGCGCCAAGTCTGACGGGCAGTAGGGGGCAGGAAGTCCCTCTTTTCGGGACTCTAGCAGCCCTACCCTGTGGCCGCCATGGAGGCCGCATGGGGAGCCCCGTCCTGGGGGACCTTGTGAGGGCAGGGCTCCACGTCCTCTGGGGAGTCATCAGAGCCCAGAGCAGAAGAGGGGTCATGCTGTCCCCCACAAACACAAACCCACCCCGACTGCCCGGCAGGGTCTGGGAGCCACCCCCCACGTCTGTGCAGCGGGCCAGGGCATCCTGAAGACTGTGAGCACTTGTCTCTCAGCTGGGGCAGGGCCCTGAGGGGACCCCCGACTCCAGGTGAGAGGACCTCCCTCACCAGAGCAGTTCACAGCTCGGCTGTTCCCAGAGACCCAATCAGGCCCCCGGAGCCTACTGCAAGAATGCTCGGCCGCTTCCAGCCCTCTGCGATCACCCGAGGGACAAACGGACACCCCCATCTTCCCCAGTCACCAGGTCCTGCTTCGTGGTTCCAGTGGGGCCTGGCGGCCGGCAGAGAGCTTCGGCTGCCCCGGGTGTTCACAGACCCATCCTGCAGTTTAAGACCTTCCATCTCCGCCCGCCTCTGCCTGGGAGCCACCCCTGTGGACACACTTCTCGGTCCCTGTCCCCTAGCGACCCGGGCCTCTGCCTCCTGCTCCACTGGTTGTGGCCACGGGGCGAGGCAGCCGCAGCTACACAGGCAAATTTTTGGGCACAGGATCTGAGGTAGCAATGCACTCTGTAGGACTGTGGGGCTCAGTGCTCTGCTGCTGCAGGGTATCTGCCTTCTTGCATGTCGTTTGGGAATGATTTTGGCCTCACCCCCTAACCAAAGCCTTTTAAATGGCTGTGAATTCCTCGGGATCTTGCTGAGAGGCTCTGATGTGTGTAAGGTGAGGGTCCTGAGTTCTCACTGGAGACAGACCTGTGACCGCCGCACCCTGAAGGGATCTGGGAAGGAATGCATCCTTCCCTGTGGCACAAATCAATAACCTATCAAATAGAAGGAAACCCATCTCTCTAAGCTAATGGCTGGTCATAAAACCTTATCTTAAGAATTAGGTTTGTAATCCATGCTCATAATCATCCCAGATAAGTAGAACAAGTTTAACAAAAATAAATGGAGCTGTTTCATGGGGAAGTTTCATGACTTTTCTCCCCCGATGTTTCTGCGGTAAGTCATATGATGACAAATCGAGTCAAGAGGAGTTTTGCTGAATCAAGGCTTTACCCAGACAGTATTAATCATGATGCAGACCTGTTAACACTCTAAGGCTTTCCCAAACAAGAACTTACAGTCAATTGTAAAAGGCAGCCAGGACACTCACTCGGATCCTCTGTTTCCAGACTCACTGTCGAGCACACTATGAAAGGCTTGCTGGTGCCCCTCACTGGGCTTGCTCAGTGCGCCCTGCTCCCAACAGCAGAACCCCAGGCCTGACTGCTGCAAGGCCCAGTGGGGAGACAGCTCGGAGGGCCCAGAGATGCTGCCCAGGGCCCCTCCCAGCCAGGAGGGCCGGCCGCCTAGCTCCGGGCTCCCCGGGGGCGCTGTCTTTAATCGCTGACTTTCCGGTCACTGCAGATCCGCCCTGCAGGGCAGAGGCGCTTCCCGTGGTCCTCTTTGAAGTCGTCTCCCCACAGATGGAGAAGGGGAGGGGAGGCATCTCTTGGCCGGCTCTGGTTAGGAAACCTGCCGACCTTGCAGCCCGTCCCCCGGGCAGACCTTATCAGCTAACCCAGCGTGGATCGGGGTCCTTAGAGGTTTCCCAGCGCATCTGGAGGGGCGCGGGAGGGGAGCACACAGCAGCTTTCTGCCTCTTCCTGTGCTTTTCATAAAAGAAAAAGACTCTCATCTCCAGCTCCATCTGTTTTCTTTTTCAGATAAAATCTATTTTCGGACAGAAGTATGCGCTTCACTTCACCACGCTCGCCTCCCCGGCGTTTGGACGTGGCTGCGTCTGTGGGTGGCCGCAGCTGCATCGGTCTGTCCCCCCAGCGCGCTCGGGGCTGGGCAGGGGTTCAGGCCCGGGGAGCATGGCCCACGCGGGCCAGCCCAGGGGAAGCTCGTAAAGAAAAGCATGTGCGACCCCTCCGGAGCCTGTGGCTGTCCAGGGCCCCCACCCTTGACTCCCACAGGCTCCGGGACCTCCATGCACTCCCAGTGCCTTGCCCAGCCAGATAAGTGCCCCCTGCCACACAGGGGTCTCCCTAGGGGAAGACCCTGGGAACTGGGAGTAGCACCCAAGGAACCTCCGACAGGCCCCACTTCTTACACCGGTGTTTCCATCTCCTAACGCCTGAGCAGAGTAGGTCAGGGCCTCTAGGGAAGCAGACTCGGACTGAAATCAGCATCCTAAGAGCCTCTCGACGAGAGTGCCGGTTTCCCTATAATCGCAGGCCTGAGCTGCCTCTGGACCTTGATGCTCAGGCAGCAGCTGGTCGGACACGCGGAGCTTCAGGCTGCATCTGCCAACCTGGGAGGTGACCGCACGCCCCAGTGAGCTGAAGAGGAGCCGCATGTGTGCCCAACCAGGGAGCCCTTCACTGGCCCATGGGGCGCTCCTCCCACTCACATCAGCCCGTCCACGCCACCGCAGCCTCGGAGCATCCCCGCAGAGCAAACCCTGTCTACTGGGCTAGTGTGAGATGAAACCAGCCCCTCCCCTCCAGGGAGTGTGTGTGTCAGTCGCTCGGTCGTGTCCGACTCTTCATGACCCACCAGGCTCCTCTGTCTGTGGGATTCTCCAGGCAAGAACACTGGAGATGGTGGCCTTTCCTCCTACAGGGGATCTTCCCAACCCAGGGATCAAACCCACGTCTCCTGTGTATTCTGCATCGGCAGGCGGTTTCTTTGCCACTGCGCCGCCTGGGCTAGCACAAGCTGAAATCAACTGTGTGAGCCACTCAGCCATGCCCTGCTCTGTGCAACCCCATGGATAGTAGCCCACCAGGCTCCCCTGTCCGTGGTATTCTCTAGGCAAGAATACTGGAGTGGGTTGCTAGTTCCTTCTCCTGGGATCTTCTTGACTCAGAGGTCGAACCTGGATTTCCCACGTTGCAGGCAGATTCTTTACCATCTGAGGTACCAGGGAAGCCCACGCTTCCTGATAGCATGGCTAAAATTCAGCTATGCTGAGCTGAGGGGCTTAAAGCAAACTGGTAACTCACATTGGTGATAGGAAGATAAATACGCCGCTAAATGTATGATAAAGAAGAAAACTTCTTCCAGTGCATTGTTAGCAAGAGAACACACATTTTCTCAGGAAGCATGTTAATTCCTTCCTGGAGGTCCCCAGCCAGTGGGGACTCTGGTACATGAACAGGAGGCCCAGAGGCCTCGGGGCAAACTCTCTGGGAGGCCCATCTGTCCAGGCCTATTCTTGTCCACCTGGAGCCTGACAGAGACTCAGTGACAGCTCACGTCTCATTCAGGGTAGTGTGCTTTGAAATATGGGCAGGACTTTCGAGACACTAGGAAAAGATCAGCCAAAAAGAACCCTGAAAACAACAAAGGGTTTAGACAACAAGGAGTAGAGAAGGAAACAAGGAGGCCTGAGGGCAGAGTGGCCGTTCTTCTCTGAGAACAGGGAAGGCTGGCCCACCCCGCCCTGCAGGCCCCGCCATCTCCGCAAACACCCCGAGGCCAGTCACCGCAGGAAGACAGTCTTGGACTTGTAAGGATGACCCCTCCAGAGGTGCAAAGAGAACTTTCTACTGTGGGAAGCGGACGGGCTGAGGACCCCCTCTTGGCCTGGTGTTCGGAGCTGCGGCAGCCGCGGCCAACAGCGCCTCGGGGCCTGAGTCCCCTGGTGGACTTGGCATTTCTGCGCTTCTCCCAGGCGGGCTGGTCACGTACTGAGGTCCCCGCAGGCAGCCTTTGGGGTGGGCAGGCCCAGCCGCACACAGGGAGGACACCAGGCCCCCGGTCCATCGGGCCCTTCCTTCCCTCCTCGTCGCCCCAGGAGAGTTTTCATCGTTTTCTAGGACAACAATCAGATCCAGATGTTTCTCCAAACAGGGGAAGGGCCACGGCCCGCCCTGTGCACAGTGCCATGGGGAGCAGGCCAGGCCCCTGGAGCTGCCGGGACCCTGAGGGACCCAGAGCCACACTCAGGCAGGCGCCCGGGCCGCTGGCTCACACAACAGGCTCAGTGGCTCCGTGCTCAGGGATGGCCTCCTGCCGCCCAGCTCCGTCATCCCGCCCCCCTCCCCCTCCTT
>SJYG01000144.1:1398743-1424013 GCA_006410535.1 Litocranius walleri
CCTAGCTACCCCCGCCCCCTCAACTCCCAGCGACCCCCCTCTTCCCCCAGGGAAGTGTTCCTCCTGGCCCAGATGCCCTTCAAATGTTTCGCAGGCTCTCACTTCTGGAAAGAGAGGGTGGTGCAGTCTGCCCTGGGGCCAGGGTAAGGCCCTGCTGAGCTAGCACGCGGCGCCCCCAGTACACCCGGGAGCAAAGACCCGGGTCACCCGCAGACGGCTGGCCAGTGTCCGTGCTCACCTCTTCTCAGGGGCCTTCACGGCCACAGACAGCGAGGCCATGGCAGTAACAGTCTCGGCTTCCTCGTTCTCACACTTCTGGGCCTCAACCAGGGAGTAGCCGGCGGTGGAGGCGAGCCTCTGCAGGGAGCGCCAGTACTGGCCTGCGGAAGGGGCGGGTGACTGCTCAGACACGGGACCCCAACCCGGTGCTTGAGCCCACGGGGCTCCAGCAGCACCCATAGCTGGTGACTTCAGAGCACCACACTCTCCAGAGACAGAAGCCACGAGGTGGCCTGGTTAGAAGCTCACAGAGGGTGGCAGTCTGGAAAAGCTTCCTCGTGGCCAGGAGAACTGGGCCCTTCAGGGGCAGGACACCTGGGTGGGGGTGGGCTCCCGGGAGGGTCCCTCCCTCAGGGTGGGGTGGCTGGGACCGAGCACTCCCTGACTCCCAGCTGGAGTCCCAAGATGATGGGGGTGGGTACAGGCAGCCTCCTGGCGTCTCCTGGGCCTCAGGGCTCCTCACTCAGGAGGCCAGGAGCTCAGTGCACAGCAGGGAGACCCTGGGTCCTGCCCACAGGCACGGACACGACTGGGCCACCTCGCAGACCCAGGCTGAAGGTGGGGCAGGAGCCCATGTGCAGCCCCGGGCTCCTGGGCCCGGCCGCGTGAGGGGCAGGGCTGGTCTTTGGGCCAAGGGTGCTCTGAACTGACGGAGTGGGGTTTGCTGGCCCAAGGGCAGAGGCCAGACCCGTGCGGGTCCCAGCCTGTCAGGGGGAGCCTGGAGAAGGGGCCTCACACACCCCTGAACCACAGCTCTTTCACTCCACAAAGCAGAGCTGGTGACTTGGCTGTGGCAGGTTGTCAGGACGTTAAGGGGGGTGAGAGGAGAGTCACCGGCTCATCACATTCACCCTGAAAGCCAGGTCTCAACAGGCGGGCCTGGGGATGCTGCTGGCGGTGAGAGAGAAGCAAGGGGTGGGGGTGGCAGGTGGGAGAAGGGCTGTGGAGTTGGGCCCCTCCCTTGGGGAGGTCTCCTTGCTGAGCCCTGGGCCAGGCCACTTACTGTGGATTTCAATGACCTTCTCCATCGACCGCACAGCGTTGGCGTTGGGTCTCTGCTGTAAGACCTTTTCTGGGAGAGGATCGAGCTGGGGACGAAAGAAGAGTACACGGTGAATTCAAGGCCATCAGTAGAATCCCTGTGCGTGTTCGGATGGGACGTCCGGGTTGTAGAATCCCTGTGTATGTTCAAATGGGACGTCCGGATCAGTGTCTTCCTCACGTGCACGTGCTAACAGAGAAGACAGCTTGAAAAAGCCAGAGGTGGTTGTGGCATTACATAAATGTTTTCACAGAAGTAGACTTATTTTCCTTAAGGTGTTTCCCCTAGGAGGCTCTCGGGTACGTTCATGGATGCCCGTGTGGGCAGGACACTAGCTGGTGTCCAGAGGCAGCTGGCGCAGAGGGGCGGCAGCGTGGGCTCCACCACTGGATGCACGGCGCAGCGTCAGGGGAAGGGATGATGACTTTTTGGGAACATCAGTTTCCTCGCACTTGTAAACAAGGGTTTTATAGACAGGGCTTGAACATCCCCACTTTGGGCCTCCCTGGTGGCTCAGTGGTAAAGAATCCGCCTGCCAAGCAGCAGACGTGGGTTTCATCCCTGGGCCAGGAAGATCCCCTGAAGGAGGAAATGGCAACCCAGTCCAGTATTCTTGCCTGGGAAATCCCATGGACAGAGGGGCCTGGCGAGCTATGGCCCAGGGCGTCACAAAGAGTCAGACACAACTGAGCGACAGGCACATCTGCCCTTCAGGGTTTCCTTCCAATGATCAGAGAAAAGGTAGACAGAGGGTGTGGGTCTCTGCTCCGAGCTCTCCCTGAAGTCCCTAAAGCGGGTGGAGTGGGGAGGCGCACACGGCCGCCCGCCCGACGGCCACAGGGCGCCCCGGGTTCTGCCACAGAGCTGCCCCCGCGGCTAAACCAGTCACAAAGCACTGCTTCTCACAAAGGCACCGCAGCCAGCATCCCGTGTGTTTATTTACTGCACAGCAGCCCAGACCCTGCTCCAGGGGCCGAACTCCCCGTCGTCCTGACTGACGGCTCGCGGCCCTCACCCTGCTTCTTTCTTTACTTTCACTGACTCGGCATCGTTGTTACTGTCTCCTGGAGTTCCTGTTGATGCGGGCTTTCCTGCACTGACGCTCCCGTCTTGCTCAACAGACAGCTGCCTGGGCTGTCGTCCTTCTGCCTGAAGCTCCTCCTACAGAGTTTCCTTTGGAGAAGGTCTCATGGGTCAAGCTTTCCCAGGTTATTTCTCTCTTCCCACCCACCCCAGCCCCACCGCCACAGTCCCGCTGGGCCTGTGGCTCTGGGCTGGCGGGCTCTTCCTCTCGACACGGAAGACCTTGCCCTGCTGTCTTCTGCTTCCTTTGCTGTGAAGCGGTTGGTGTCTGGCTAATGCTACTCCTTGTGGGTTGCCTGTCTGCTCTCTCCAGCTACTTTCAGTTTCCTGTTTGCCTTCGTGGTCCTGCAGTCACTCAGATGAGCTTGGATGCAAGCTTTTTTTTAAACTCTCTGGGTTGGGCCCCCTTGCCTTCCAGAGCTGAGAATGGTGCCTCCATCAGTCACGAAAGATCCTGGGCCTCTGGCACTTTTAGTCATCCACCCCTCACTCTGGTGGGGACGCTGAACAGACACACAAGCCCCCTTCTGCTTGTCTCTGGGCTGTGCTCAGCCTCATTCCTTCAGTTGTTGCTTCCAGGTTGTGGGATTCCCTGGTGGCTCAGTGGTGAAGAATCCTCCTGCCAAGGCAGGAGATGAGGGTTTGATTTCTGGGTGGGGAAAATCCCATGGAGAAGGAAATGACAACCCACTCCAGTACTCTTGCCCACAGATAGAGAAGCCTGACAGGCTACGGTCCATGGGGTGGCACAGAGTCAGACACAACTGAGCACATCCCTTCCAGTTATTAGTCTTCTCTCTAGCTGATCTCACCGAGTTTCTATTTTCTGCTAATATGTTTTCATTTTTAGAAGTTCCATTTGGCTCTCTTTAAACTATCCCATTTCAGTTTCAGCGATTTCTGGTTCATCATTCATTAGTATCTTACTTTTAATATATTAAACATGATTACTTTAAAATGAAAAATTAAGTTCTGGTAGGGCTGGTGACGAAAATCAGAGAAGGCACAGATAAACATGTTAGGATAAGAAGGACCACGATTACAGGAACAGTAGAGATGAAAGGCAGTACAAGAATGCTGTTAACTTCAGTCAATAATTTGGAAAAACTGGCTGAGACAGAAAAAATTCCTGGTAAAATGTAATCTTCCAAAATTTACTCAAGAAGGGATTAAAAAAAAAAAAAAAGACAAAATCAGTCACTTAAAAATTTCACCCAAAGGAGACCCACGGCCCAGGAAAGCCCTTTCAGTCAAGGAACAGCTTATTCTGACCCTACATTCACTTTTACGGAGAAGAGGATACTCCCAGCTCTCCATCAGTCTGTCTATCCCTCCAACCAACCACCAGTCCATCCATCCATCCATCCATCCATCCATCTATCCATCCATTATCTATCCATTTACCCATCCATGCACCCATTCAAGCATCTACCATCCATCCACTTATCCAACTATCCAACCACTCATCCATTTAACCATCCACCAATCCATCTATCTTTCCATCTACTCAGCCATCCATCAATCCATCCATCTACCCATCTACACACACATCCATCCATCCAACCATCTACCAATTTATCCATCCATACACCCATCCAACCATCCACCACCCACCCATCCATCCATCCACCAATCCATCCATCTGTCCAACCATCCACCAATCCATCTGTCTATCCATCTACCCACCCATCCAACCATCTACCATCCATCCAACCATCCACTCATTTTTCCATCCACCCACCCACCCATCCATCCACCCATCTATGCATCCATCTACCAAACCATCCATCCATTGACCATCTATCCACCCATCCACCAATCTATCAATTTACCCATCCATGTACCCATCCATCCATCTAACCACTCATCTATCCAACCATCTACCCATCTGTCCATCCATCCATCTACCAATCCATCTATTTATCCATCCATCCATCCATCCAACCATCCACCATCCATCTATCCATTCACTAGTTCATCTATGCATCCATCCATTCACCAGTCCATCCATCTATCCATCCATCCGTCTATCCATCCTCCCACCCATCCAACCATCCACCATCTATCCATTTATCCATCTGTCCATCTGCCCACCCATCCATCCACCATCCCTCCATGCACCCATCCAGCCATCCAACCATCCGTCATCATCCAGTTATCCATCCATCCAACCACTCATCCATCCAACCATCCACCAATCCATCTAGTCATCCATCCACCATCCATCCATCAATCTATCCATCTATCCACTAAACCATCCATCCATCCACCAGTGCATCTATCCAGCCACCCACCCATTCAACCAATTCTCCCCCCAGAATTGACTGGAAAAACACAGTCTAAAAGAAAAATGGGCAAAATACCGGAAGAGAACGGTTGAGTGGCCAGGAGACCTGTGAAAAGGTGCTCAGCCTCTGAGGAACGAGGAAGTGACCCCCCCTGCTGAACTGGGTTCTATGTTTCCCTGCCGACGGATAGGGTCGAATGTGAGATGCCACGCTGCTGAGGCTGGTCCTCCACTACTGAGGGCCTGAGGGACAGACACTCAGATGCCACCTTGTAGGCGTGGGGCCACCCTCCCTCCACGGGGTCTGCCTCAGGGACGCAGCTGCCCTCTGGCCACGGCTGGCCGCACAGGGTGGGGCCCTGATGTAATTCCCAGCCTGGGCCAACCCGGTGAGTCCTGGGCCAGAGAGCAGATACAGATGGGGAGCCCCTCCAGGAACACCTGCAGGTCCCCGGGAAAACGGGGTGTCTCCGTGAAGACAGGAGTGTCCTTAAGCACCTTCGTTAGTGGGCCACCAAGGGCAGAGCCCATGTCCCCTGTGTGTATGAAGCTGGAGCAGAAAACACGCCTTTCAGGTTTGGGGTCCTCACTGTGGCATAAACAGCTATGGCCTTATTGTTGCAGTACAACTCTGATAGTTTGCTAGGATTTTATCCCTTTTAAGAAAAAAGCAGTTCTTTAGAAAATAACTCATTCCATAAAATGCCTATCACTTGAAGGCAGAGGGGTGTGTCAGAGCATGGTGCCAGGAATTTTCTAAAATGCAACCTGGGTCCTGTTGCTCCCAGTTTCTGGGGGGACCCCACGTCTAACCTCCCCAGGGGGCCCTGGACGTGGCTGGGGGCTGGCCCTCCAGGGGGCTACATGGCTCTCCTTCAGCACCCTCTGCCCGGGTCATGTCCGGTGAGCACCTTGGTGCCCACACTGCCATCTGCCCCCCACCACCATTTCTGTGGTGGCTCCCCATCTCCAGCCGCTCTGGGCATCAGTCTGCCCCTAGCACGTGTCCGGCCTCCACTTTATACACAGGGACTGGGCAGCGGGGGAGGCTCTAGCTCTTAAAATATAAATCTCTCATTACTTGGGGTCTTATTTTTCATTTAATAGACATCACCGAGCAGCCCAGGGAGAACCAACCACTATCCATCCTACAAACTTAGGCAACATCAGGGAACAAAAGAGACAGACCTCCGCCCGGCCTCACAGAGCAGGGCCCCACGTTTGTGGGGTAGGCCTGGGTGAGGGGTAACGTTCATGCAGGGGCCAGGGCGGTGGGCCGCAGGGAAAGCAGGGGAGAGAGGTCAGGCTGTGCTGAGCAGGGGAGGGACTGGGGGGCAGGTGCGACTGGGAGCAGGGAATCGGGCTTGGCAGAGGGATCTGAGGCACACGGAGGCGTACGGTGGCCCCAGGAGGAGAGCAAATCAGGGCCTACCATCCTGCTCTTGGCCTGGCTGTGCGAGCTCGGAGAGCTGAGCTGTGTGCCTTCACTTGCTCGCCTGTGTCTGGAAGGAGCCAAGCCGGGGAGGCTTTGAGGACTTCACTGGCTCAGACGGTAAAGCGTCTCCTGCCTACAATGCAGGAGACTGGGGTTCAGTGCCTTGATCGGGAAGATCCCCTGGAGAAGGAAACGGCAACCCACTCCAGTATTCTTGCCTGGAGAAACCCATGGACAGAGGAGCCTGGTGGACTATGGTCCACGGCTTAACAAAGTGTCAGACACAGCTGAGTGACTTCACTTTCACTTTCACTTGGAAGAGAACAGAGCGCCGGCTGTGGGTAACACGGAGTCCGAGTGATAGATGGGAACCCCTGGCCGCCCGGGGGCATGTTCACCTCCAGTGTATTCCACATCACAGCCGAATCAGAAAGGAGGCTTGTCCTAAGCTCGGCCTTTAACAAGCCAGCCTCGGGGAAAGTGCACAAGAAAACCCTTTTGCAGAGCGCCTGGTTGTGAGTGTGGCTTTCTACGTGGCTTTCTACTCTGCAGTTTACAAGAGCTCACATCACACCCTGAGCGAGCAGAAACCAGAGAGGTTACAGCACCAAAGAAAACGGTCCTTACAAAATCTTGGCCGAACCCAGGTCACAGTGTGTGTTTTCCAGAAAATGAAACTGCACTTTGTTGCGCATCTCTGGGTCTGCGGGGAACACGAGAGATGACGGAGCCCAGGCCCCCAGCCTATCCTCAGGGGCTCACACCCCGTCCCACCGTCCGGGAGCCGCCCTGCCATCCACCCAGCCTGTGATGGTTCTGACCCTCACGGCCACCCCCAGGTTCAGACGCCCGGCCACCCTGGCAGGTGCCCCAGCCCCCGAGTTCTTCCCAAGGAGACAGACGAGGTCCCCCAGGTCTCTCTGGCCCATCCCCCTCTGCCCAAGGGCTGGCTCTGCAATCCCCTCTCCCCATGGGCAGAGGGCCCTGTAGGACTCAGAGCCATGGGGGCCCGGGGGCCACCCCAGCTTGCTCTCCCGAGTCTTCCCTTCTCTCTCTGCCTCTCCAGGACCGCTTCCAGAGATGGGTTTCTGGTCGTCCTCCTCTCCCGAGTCCTCCGCCCTCAGGCCCAGCCCCAGCCTCCCTGCTGGCTCCCCCGGGGAGGGGCCAGGGGCCACCTGTGACCTCTGACTGCGGTTCCCACCTGCTGGCCGAGCTCCTCCGGGGGCCTCAGAGAAGCACGCTCCCACCAGGGCCGGCGCTGAGCCCTCCTGGGCCATCCCCTCCTCGGGGTCCTTGAGGGGCTGGGGTGTGGGTGGGGTCCCCTCCCCAGCAGAAGGGCCTGCACGTCTGTCTGTCTGCTCAGGCTCTGCGGCCTCAGCATGTGGACTGCATCTGGTGACAGGGCCGGACTCAGCGATTATCCGGGGCCAGCCACATGGCGTTTCCTGAGCCTCCTGGTGACGGCGCAGAGGCTTGGAGGACGTGGCTAGTTTTCAACAGTTTTTAAACACTAGCGAAAATGAACCACATGGCACCAAAAAACCACAGCTCCTTCAGACAAAGGTTAAGAGACTGAGGCTCCACTGACAGGACATCAGACACAGCTGAGTGACTTCACTTTCACTTTCACTTGGAAGAGAACAGAGCGCCGGCTGTGGGTAACACGGAGTCCGAGTGATAGATGGGAACCCCTGGCCGCCCGGGGGCATGTTCACCTCCAGTGTATTCCACATCACAGCCGAATCAGAAAGGAGGCTTGTCCTAAGCTCGGCCTTTAACAAGCCAGCCTCGGGGAAAGTGCACAAGAAAACCCTTTTGCAGAGCGCCTGGTTGTGAGTGTGGCTTTCTACGTGGCTTTCTACTCTGCAGTTTACAAGAGCTCACATCACACCCTGAGCGAGCAGAAACCAGAGAGGTTACAGCACCAAAGAAAACGGTCCTTACAAAATCTTGGCCGAACCCAGGTCACAGTGTGTGTTTTCCAGAAAATGAAACTGCACTTTGTTGCGCATCTCTGGGTCTGCGGGGAACACGAGAGATGACGGAGCCCAGGCCCCCAGCCTATCCTCAGGGGCTCACACCCCGTCCCACCGTCCGGGAGCCGCCCTGCCATCCACCCAGCCTGTGATGGTTCTGACCCTCACGGCCACCCCCAGGTTCAGACGCCCGGCCACCCTGGCAGGTGCCCCAGCCCCCGAGTTCTTCCCAAGGAGACAGACGAGGTCCCCCAGGTCTCTCTGGCCCATCCCCCTCTGCCCAAGGGCTGGCTCTGCAATCCCCTCTCCCCATGGGCAGAGGGCCCTGTAGGACTCAGAGCCATGGGGGCCCGGGGGCCACCCCAGCTTGCTCTCCCGAGTCTTCCCTTCTCTCTCTGCCTCTCCAGGACCGCTTCCAGAGATGGGTTTCTGGTCGTCCTCCTCTCCCGAGTCCTCCGCCCTCAGGCCCAGCCCCAGCCTCCCTGCTGGCTCCCCCGGGGAGGGGCCAGGGGCCACCTGTGACCTCTGACTGCGGTTCCCACCTGCTGGCCGAGCTCCTCCGGGGGCCTCAGAGAAGCACGCTCCCACCAGGGCCGGCGCTGAGCCCTCCTGGGCCATCCCCTCCTCGGGGTCCTTGAGGGGCTGGGGTGTGGGTGGGGTCCCCTCCCCAGCAGAAGGGCCTGCACGTCTGTCTGTCTGCTCAGGCTCTGCGGCCTCAGCATGTGGACTGCATCTGGTGACAGGGCCGGACTCAGCGATTATCCGGGGCCAGCCACATGGCGTTTCCTGAGCCTCCTGGTGACGGCGCAGAGGCTTGGAGGACGTGGCTAGTTTTCAACAGTTTTTAAACACTAGCGAAAATGAACCACATGGCACCAAAAAACCACAGCTCCTTCAGACAAAGGTTAAGAGACTGAGGCTCCACTGACAGGACAGCAGAAGGTGTGCGCCCAGGACCCCCGAGGTGGGTCCTGGTGCCCCCTCGGGCTCAGGTCCTCACTCCCCCACCGCAGGAGGCCCAGGAGCTCCGGGGCGGGTCCCCTCTTGCCTGCAGTGGGTGCAGGGGCACTTCTCCAGGGGAGGGTTGGGAGCTGATGGACACAGCTGGACACGCAGCCCACCTCCCTGACCCAGCACAAGCCATGTCCTGGAAACACAACTCGGGGACAGCCTGCTCCATCCTCACGGCCTGTGTGTGGCCGCTTTGGTGAGGTGAGCACAGGTGAACCGCAGCTGGCGGGCTGGAAGCTGACAGTGGGCTCGGTCAACCCTGCGTCTCCGGCGTCCACTCGCCGCTTCTAACCCCCCGGGGCCGCCTCACTCTGCGCCCTGGCGAGGCAGCGCAGTGGGACAAGGGAGGGACACTACTGCAGCTGCCGGCCACTTGATCCCCTACCACCTCCTGTGCGGGGTCTTGGACTTGGGCTCAATGAGACGGTGCCATGTGACCCCCAGAAGCCAAACGTCTAAATAGAAAACGGGCCCCAAAGGAGCCTCCCCTTGAGGGCGACCTGTGACAGGGGAAGTGACTCCCCACCTGCCCGGGGCCCTGCTCTGGGCTGCAGCTGCTTGGTACACCACCCACCCAGTTCCCGTAAGTGACATCTCACTGTCACCATCCCCAAGGGCTGCAGATCGTGTGAAGCTGAAACTAGTCTATACGACGGCTTCATGTTTAATAGTCAATTCACAGCTTCAGTTCAGTAGTCAGTACAATGGCTCTTGGGGTGGGGCAGCCCTCCAGGCCCAGCCCCGTGCGTGCCCCTCTGCTGACCCCCACGGGTGGGCAACACCGGCCGCACACAGTCAGCTTCCCCAGCCCCGGGGCAAGCTGTCCGCGCGCCCGGCATCAGCCTCATCAAAGGCCGAGGGGTGAGGCTCCATCCAACTTTCTGGCATTAAAAAGATTTTTAAGAGACCTCGATAAAACTAGGGTTTCCTGCTTTTTGATGTGTTTCACCAAAGGAACACTTTGTCCGAAAAGCACAAGCAGCTGAGCTGAAAGCCGAGTTCTCTGCTGCTGTTTTAAAATAGCTGGCTCTCAGAATCAAAAGCCCTCAGGATGGCTTGAATATATGAATCAGCTGCCTTCTTCTAGTAGTAGGGGTGGGGAGATCACGTTATGTGAAGAGAGGAGAGGTGGAGAGCCCTGCGCACTGTGGAAAGCAAAAGCAGGTGGGGGTTTGCCAGAGAACATTCCCACGCGTTGCTAACAAGCTGACCAGACGGGAGATTCCAGCAGGCCCCTGGACCCAGGTGTGACTTAGGTTACAACGGACACCATCCAGGACACGCAGAGGTTGACAGGAGAAAACAGAGCCCTCCCTGGTGCCTGCCCACCCAAGCTTACCACCTCCACCCCTGTTGCCAGCCAGTGGCCTGTCCCAGCAGACAGCGCCTGGGCCAGGGAGCATGCGCCCGATTCAGGGAGCACAACCCTGGGCCGTGGAGCACAAGCCCGGGCCGTGGAGCACCGCAGGCAGGCCTGACAGGGAGCCGCCCTGCGATTCTGCCTCTTTCCCTCCCTGCCAGGAGGAGCCTCCCAGCTCCCTGGAGCTGTTACTCCAGGAAGGAAACACCTGTTCAGGGGCGGGGCTCAGGCACCCCCACGGGGCACCAGGTAACTGACCCTACTGAGAGAGGACCTGCACACTCTGCGAACATGGAGAAGCCCCATTCCGTCTGATAGGCCCTGGGGAGGGAGCAGCCTCCAAGCGTCACCAGGTGGGCCTGCACCTCCCTAAGGCCCCCACGAGACCCTCTGGGGCTGGGGAGTGTGGACCCTGGGCCTTGCTCCGCCGTGGGCCAGCTGGCGACCCAGGCCACTTGGCTGTGCTGCCCAAACACCAGCGGCTCTTTCCTTGGCCCCTCCCGGCAATGCCGTGGGAAAAGCAGCCAGAGAAAGCTGTGTGGCGGGCATGGGAACCACCCACACTTCCCTGATGGGGTCAGGAGGCTGGGATGTGGCCTCGTGTCCAAGGCCGTGAATGCATTTAAAGCTTCAGGAAGAACACGGTTCCAAAATCCGAGGTGGAAGCTACAGAGTGGGTTTCTGTCATGAACTTCAGATTCTCAGAACCGACCCAGGCAGTATCCCCACCCCCGTCCTCCCCGCCGGCAGCCAGGTAGCTTTGTCCACCAGGAGTGCCAGTGGGCGTGAGCGAACTGGCCTGACGGCATTTTAGCCTGGAAAGCTCCCTCCCAGCGGGCCTCCCTCCATGGAACCCTGCAAAGTTCCCTGTGATCCCCGCTGTCAGGCTGGACTGCTGAAGCCAGGCCTGGGCATCGCCCGAGGATCAGAGCAGCAGGAGAGCCACAGGGACCAGGCCCACGCCCAGCCCCCGAGATGGTGTGGTGACACCTCCCCCAGGACCTGCTTCAGGATATCCCAGAGAATGGACCACCCGTGAGGAGGAAAGCAGGTAAAGGCGTCCCGTGCGAGCCCCGCGTCGAGGCGGGTGCCTTTAGAAGACAGATGCTGACCCAACTACTCAGGAGACACGGCTTCTAACTGTCCCTTTGCCCACCCACTTCTGGCCACAACCAGACAGTCCTGCCGGGTGGGCAAGCCTCCTCTCAGACGCGAGTGCAGATGTGCAGGCTACGGGACAGTGGGGCAGGGTGGGGCCTTCCTACCTCATTCCCCAGCAGAGCAGAGACGCAGGCTTCCGAGGCGTCACAGATGGCTGTGAGATCGTGGCCCCCCTCCAGCGCCAGGACAACCCGGCCACCGGCCAGGCCCATCAGCTGCTTCGTCAGGTACCCGAAACCTGCGGGGAACACGGGAGAGGCATGTGGCGGGCGAGGCCAGGCCGTGGCGCCGGCGCCTGGCAGCACACCAAAGCGGCCAGGGGTGTATCACGTCGCCTTACCGAGGCCCTGAGGCTGGCGCTCCGAGTGAGACACCTAATGGAAGTCAGGCTAGCTTGTGATAAATTCACTGGAGGGTTTTGGCTTCTTTTTGATCTCCGTGGGAGTGGGAATTACGGTTTCGGGACTTTGATTTTATAATGCTGCAAATCATCTTGTTCGGGGGCGGGGAGGAGCCCTGGGGGAGCCCCCACCTCGCCTGTGGAACCACAGAAGCCGGGAGGCAGGAGGGCGGTGGGCAGGGCAGCTGCTGGGGCCCAGCCACGTCCGTCCCAGAGCCCAGGGCGTTCCTGCTGGCCAAGTGCCGGGCACAGGTGTGGCAACACACTCACGCGCGCGTCGCCAGAGCCCTTGCACCCTGTGTCACTGGGCGTGTCACCGCTGCACCCCTCCAGGGCCCTCCTGCGCCCCCATCTGGCTTTCTTCAGCAGCCATGGCCCCTGCACTGCAGCGCAACGCCCTCTCCATGGGGAACGGGAATGCCCCTCCTCGGGAAGCCAGGCCGCCTGACCCCATCCGAACGCAGAGGCTGGTGCTCGGCAGAGCGGGCCCGAGGCTGGACTCTGCTCCTGGGCAGCTGCAGGTGCCGACGAGGCCCTGGGGTCCTCCAGCCTCGGTCTCGTCTCCGATGGCAACAGTGATATTGGCTTGGAGGGGACTGCGAGGGCCCCAGGAAGCACTCAGGCGTGGGCCCCATGCTGGGCGTGGAGGACGCTGGTGCTCTGTCTGCCCGGGACTCAGCCTCTCAGCCCCCGGCCGGGCAGGTGGACTCTGCGAGGCTGTGCCCTGTTGCTGGGCTTCTTCTCTGCACCATACTCTCCTCACATGGGGGTGGGGGACAGGCTCCCCTGACAAGCCTCTCCTGTCTCCCTGGAACCCCAGGCACCCAGACACTGCAACCCCCAGGTCGCTGGTCAGGGTGGGGGCGTCCAGGCCTCTCTGTGGCTGGCACTGGGGTGGGGGGCGCTGTCACCTGCGTGAGTTGCTGAGACAGAGAGGACACACAAGTCTCTCTTCCCCTGACTGGAGTGAGCCTGCTCTTGGCTCTTTCTGTCTTCACAGCGTTTAGGGCCAGCTCCCCCACAGGCCCTGTGTGAGATGACAAACCCCAGGAGGAGGGGGGCATGGCCCCAACTGACAGGGGCAGTGGGCAGGACCGAGGCTTGCTGACCTCCTGGCTACATGCCTGCCGCAGGCCTCGTGCTCTCTGGGGAGTGGGTGTCGTGGTTTCAGTAAGATGTCTTTGGGGTTTTGGGGTGGACGTTCCTTCCCCGGCCACCGGAGGGGAAGCCTGGTGTGCACACCGTGCATCTGACACCCTGGTCGCCCGCAAACCTGACTTACATTTGGCGGAGAGGTTGTAGCCTCCAAGGGGTGTGGGGTGGCCCTCCACGGCGTCGAAGCCTGAGGACACCAGCACCACGTCCGGGGCGAACTCGCTGGCGATTGGCATGACCACAGTCCTGCACGGGGCAGAGGGGGAGATGACGTGTCAGCCCAGGGCGGCCGCCGTCGCTGGCTGCTGGGGCTTCCAGGGCACCGCCCAGCACTGGGGACCTGGGGCTGGGCGCCTGAGCTGGTGATAGCATCCTGGAGCCCGTGCACTGGGCTTCCACAACCCCAGCCCGAGGCCACGCCGTCAGCTGCGATGGACCAAATGACCTGCTGCTGGGGTGCAGGAAGGACGTGTAAGGTTGGTTAGAAAGAAATTAAACACTTAGGATCCCTAAAGGGAAAACTGATGCTCCAGTTTAAGAGAACCAACTGGTTAGAAGTATTAACAGACACCGAGGAGGTCAGGGGCTAGGTTGCATTTGGGAAACAGGGCAAGAAAAGTGGGGGGAAGCTCCTGTTAACACAACTGCCTCAAGAGCTCGAAGCCTGAGTGTACGGCTCAGCCTGGAAATCCCGCTTGCTGCTGAGACCGGGAAGACTCCCATCCAGTCCAGCATCTGACCTGGAGCCAGCCTCATGGGCCTGAAAATTACCCCAACTTTCTGTCTTCCTCCTGCCCGGCTCCTTACCTCTGAGACACACCTCGCCCCCACCAGGTCTTCAGAAGAATGTATGAGGGGGCTCAGTGTGCTAGGCATGACCAATGGTCCCCACTCCTCACGGGATGGGCCCCAGAGGGCACCATGGGCACGGGTCGGGCCCTAGGAAGCACATGGGCACGGGGCGGGCCCCAGGGAGGACCATGGGCATGGGCCGGGCCCCAGGGAGGATCATGGAAATGGGGCACCCCCTGCAATCCCACAGGCTCTCATCAGGATGATATGAAATTGTTTACGACAGCAAAGTCAACTCTGGAAGATGACAACTTTGGCCAAAGAAACAGAATCAGTTCAGTTCAATTCAGTCAGTTGCTCAGTCGTGTCTGACTCTAGTGACGCCATGGACTGCAGCACGCCAGGCCTCCCTGTCCGTCACCAGCTCCCCAGGCCCACCCAAACCCATGTCCCTAAGAAACAGAAAGCTCAGCATTAAATGCTTCTCCATCTAGAACTATCCTGGGTCGCAGTCCTGTAGAGAGGTTCCTCTGATTTCAGGTGGGGGTGGCCGAGAACCCCGGAGAGCCACACCCAGGTGAAGACCTGGCCCCTGCTCTGCAGGATCTGCGGTGAGGAGCCAGGAGGCCCGGCCGCACTCCCGCGGCCACTCACAGCCCCGGGGCTTCCCAAGGGACGCTGCGACGAGTCAGGTGCTAGGAGCGTCTGCCACCAAGACTCACCAACTTCGCCCTGGCCCTTTGTCCACCAGGAAGCCCCTCTGGAACCAGGGAGTCACAGGCCAGGTGGGCCTTCAGCAGCTTGCCGCTTCTGTTCTTTCCTCTGAGGCTGTGCCCAGTTCAGCTTACTCCTGAGCAGCCTCTGCAAAGCTGCTCTCAAGGGCTCAGGCTCTGGGCCTTGGGGGCCGCCCCTCAGAGCCCAGCAACACTGCGTGTGGATCAGAGGGGCTGGGAGCACTCCTGCCGAGGGCCAGGGAGCAGACACTTTCATCTTTGGGCCACTTGACTTAAAAAACACAAGGTGGGACTTGGTCCCTGGGCTGCCGTCCACCAGCCCTGCCCCAGGTGCCTGCCATTCTGACTCTGCTGAAGTTGCTCCATGCTTCTCGCCAGCCCCGCCCTGGATGCTTCTCTGTGCCCGTGGGATGAGAGCTCACAGGAACTGGAGACGCGATGTAGGGAGAGCACGGCCTCTTTTTCTGGCTGTGCCACACAGCACGTGGGATCTTAGTGCCTCGACGAGGGGTCAGATCGGTGTCCCCTGCACTGGAAGCACAGAGCCTTAACTGCTGGACGCCAGCGAAGTCTGTGAACCCGGTCTTCCAAACACAGCACAGGCATCAGAGCAGGCCCTGGGGCTTGTGTGGTAATTCCTGGTCCAGGCTGCTGGTGGGGGTGTGCCGCCTCGGAATCCAGGAAGAGCCGTCTGCTCTCCCTCCTCGCCCGGCAGCTGTGTCTGTCCCCACAAAGGCACAGGCCACCCTTCCCCACTTTGAGCACCCGGCGGGCCCCTCTGCACGAGCCCTCCTCATTCCAGAGAGGCTGGTTTTCAATTATTTTTAATGAAGTTCTTGTCACATAAACTTTGTCTTTGGGCGGGAGACTGGCTTTGGCCGCAATCTTGGTAGGGATTTTAAAGCCGGCACAGTGTTTCAATGAAAACCACAGACGTTTCAAGCAGATGCTGGCTCATTCAGAGCGCTCCAGCAGACGTTCTGAAGCAAGTGCATGTGGGCGCTCTGCTGCTTTGCTTTGAAGTATTGCGGAGCGATTTCACTTCTAATCCCCCCACAAAATTAAAAAAAAACAGCCTTGTGAAAATCATCATTAAAGGAGGTGAATACCGAGAGGGTCCCTGGTGTCTGTGCTTGGTGTGTGGCTTCGCCCCAAAGCCAATCATAACAAGTTGTAAAGCACAGCTGATCCCACGTGTTGGCGTGTGGGTGAGTGGTGTGTGCATGCCTGTGTGCAGGGTCTGGGAAGGGGGCTTGGCACACCGTCCAGGCAGGAGTCTGAGCACCTGGGAAAGCGGATGTCCGTGTGCACACCCTCCTTTCCTCTTCCTGACTGGGACGGTTGACACTGTAGTCCTGAACGCTTGCTACAGTAAGAAAATCTGAAATGGTGCTGTTTGCCTGGCGTGTGCTGAGTGGGTGTGCAGCACACATTTTTAGTGTGCTCTAAGCCCTGAGAAACATCGTCTCCCCTTGACAGGACTTGGCTTCCTCGTGGGAACTACGCGTCACTACTGACTGCCAGCCTGCCTTCTGGACCTCCCAGCATCACCCTGCCCGGGACCCTGGTGCCAGAAGCAGGCTGCCAGCCTGTGACCAGTTAACAGGTGCTGCAAAGAAAATGGGAAACTGCCTGACATTTCATTTCTAGGATGAAGTTTTAATGAGCAGTTTAGTCTGAATATAACAAGATCTAAATATCTGTTGAAGGCCTTCTCTCAAACCGCTGCTCTAACGTGAGTGGGTCTAGGGATCCTTGGCGACCTTCGGGGGGACAACCAAGGACAGCGTTGAGGGCCAGGAGCTTCCCAGGGCAGCAGACCACCAATCGTCCTCTTTCAGGGAGGAGACCCTGAGAGAGGAGGAGGCCAGGTGCAGCTCTGGACGTGGGAAAGCTGGGGGGAGATGGCAACAGGGATGAGCGGTGGAGGTCCTGGGGCCTCCGCACCCCACGGGGTGGGATGCAAACGCACAAACCACCCGCACAGCTGAGCTCCTGGCCCGTGACGCCTGGGACCCGGCCCAGCGCCCCTGCCCTGGACATACGCTCTGCCCACCCCTCCATCCTTTGCTCGCTGGCCAGTCCACACCTGCAGCCAGGTTTCCACGGGGAAAAGCCAGGCCGGGCACCAGGGCTCAGCAGGCCTATTCCTGCTTGGGCCAGCCTGGCGGCTCCACGAAGGCGGCAGTGCCTAGGGATGCCACGGGGCCCCTGCAGCCCCAGAATCATGTCTTATCAGCCGCACTGTTGCCTCGCACGGCCAGACTCTGCCGTGCCAACATACCAGTCCCAACCCACAATGAATCTAAATGCACGAGCTGATTCAACAGCTGGCTCCAGCTTCTAAAACGGAAATGACTTCTCGATACACCACCCAACTGGGGCCCGCACAAATCCACCAGACTGGCGGGCAACGCCAGCTGGTGGCAGACGACCTGGTGGCCAGTGGGCTGTGGCGCTGTGCCCACTGGTGCCAGGGCCTTGGCTGGAACACTGCCCCTGGCTCCCTTCTGACCCTCCAAACGCCCTGGAAGCACTGCCCACGCAAGCTGGCCCCCGGAGCCTTCGCCCCACAGGCTTCCTTGTTCACGCTCACCCCCGTGTTTCTGCTGGTTCCACAGTTCACGTCTCCAGCCAGGAGAGCGCTCACTGGCTGGAGGCGCCAGGCAGAGGACGCGGACTGTGGCTGAGCCCTGAGTCCAGACCCGGTTTTACAAGAGGTTGCTGCTGGGAGCCCGACAGTGTGATTTCAGTGACGGTGTTTTGATCGTCGAAAATTCCTTCTGTTTATGCTCTGCAAGGGGAGGTATGTGCCCTTTGGGATCTGGAATTCTGTACACCTGTCCAGGGGGCCTGGCCTCTGAGCCCCTGCCCTGGGGGTCCACATCCTCTCAAAAACCCACCCCCTCGACCAGGACCGCAGGCCAGGGGCCCAGCACCTGCTATCAAGTACCTGAGCTCTGCTGAGAGTCGGGATGGGAAGGAAGACAGTGATGACGGGAATGTGACTGCCCGGGCCGGGCGCCCCAGCAGTGACGCCGCGGCCTCCGCCAGGCTGAAAGCCGCCGAAGGCCACCCCTGCTGCCGTCTCCCCGCACAGGCCCTGGCCCCCTGGCCCCCTTGCCCGCCACCAGAGTTGCGTCCGAGGCTTGGCCTCTTCGCTCTCTAGTCGCCAGCCTCCATCTGCCAAGGTCCCTCCTCCCCACCCTGGGCAGGCTCCTGGGCAGCAGGCAGGCACCTCGCCCCACTCCCGGCCCTGCCCATCAGCCCCAAGGAAGCCTTGTGCTTGAAGGCTCCATGACTGTGGGCGCGTCTGCCACCCTGACACCACGAGGCCCCCACCCGAGGGCAGGAGGACACTGCATGCCATCGGCACAGGCCCACCTCACCCGGGGCCCTGCCACCCACAAGGACAGGCACGTGCAACCCCCACCTGTACATAGGTGCAGCGACCGCGGGCTAAATGCTGCATCGCTCAGCTCCGAGGTTTTGCTTCTATCTTCTGCTTCTAAGATCACTGCAGTAGAAACGTCCTCGGATAAACACTCTGCCGAGGAGAAGACCTGGATGCCCCTGAAGAGCAACAGTGGCCGCTAGAGGGGTCCAAGCGGGTGTGTTCACAGCCCCCAGGAGCTAGGCCCTCAGGGACAGTCTCCCTGGAGCAGACACGCTGTCGTGAACGCAGCCAGTGCCCCAAACTGGACGTTCGCACATGTTTCAGAGGGTCAAGTTTTATGTATAGTTTGGCTCAACAACAACCAAACTGTTTTTAAAAAAGAAAAACATGGAAGAAACAAAAGCCCCTTAACCTTCCTGCAGGGCTTCAAAGGTTGGGTAAATGAAATGAACCTGCTCAGCTGCTCAGAATAGAGGCTGGCCTCGCTCAGAGAGAGAAGGAGGCTTCCACTTGCAAACAGGTGGTTTCACCAGCATCTCTGGTAACTTTTATAACACAGCCTTTCCCCCCACACAGCGCTCTGAGAGCAGGAGCAGTCCCAGCTCCACCATCCCTGAGCACCTTTGTAACAAGGCCTTCCCCCTCACACGGAGCTCTGGAAGCATAAGCAGTCCTGGCTCCACCATCTCCGGGACGGTCCAGCTCCACCATCCCTGAGCACCTTTATAACAAGGCCTTTAAACCCACACCAGGCTCTGAGAGCATAAGCAGTCCTGGTTCCACCGTCTCCGGGACGGTCCGGCCCCACCATCCCTGAGCACCTCTGTAACACGGCCTTCCCCCCGACACAGCGCTCTGAGGGCAGGAGCAGTTCCGGCTCCAGCTCCACCATCCCTGAGCACCTCTGTAACACGGCCTTCCCCCCGACACGGCGCTCTGAGGGCAGCAGCAGTCCTGGCCCCTGCACCCACGCTGCCAGGCGGCAGGGACGTGAGGGGTTAAGGAAAGTATACCAGCATCTCCTGGCCCGGAGGCCTCCACTGCTCAGCAGACTTCAAAGCTGCTGGCCTGGCTGGTTTGAATTAAGGTCCCCTTTTCTCCCAGTCTCAGGCCCAGGAGAAAGTGCCGCTGCCTCTGGCTTTCATTAGGGGCAATTTTCTTATCTCTTCTTCATCTCGAGCTTGATCTCCTGAAATGCAACGAGGCAGGCGTGGGTCTCAGCAGAAGGTGCCGCCTGGAAGGCACGGGGTGAGCGACGTCCGGGCCCCTGGGGAGGGGGCAGAGGAGGGGAAATGGCTTCTGACCCTCCTTCCCCACTCTGATCGATGCCCAGGGAACCATAAATTGTAAACTTCAAAGTGTTATTTTACATTAAAATCAATAAAAGAAAAAAACCCTGAAACAATTTTCCTTTTCAAAGAGGCCATTTGAGCTTTAAAAAGTTCACTTGATAGGGCATCACCATGTACACACTTGGCAGAAGATTAATACGGGACATCAACAGCAACTCGGGGTGAGGGGTCCATCATAACGCTGGTGGGCAGGGAGGGGGCGACCCCCAGGACCCGCCTCCTGCCCGCTTTCCCACCCCTTCAGCGTGCCCAGCACCCCAAGGCAGCCCTGGAGGCCAGTTCAGTCAGACCTTGGTCCGAAGGAAGAGGGAACCGCCATTTTTATCAGTTTACCCCGTAGTTTAAAGAGCCTCCACCAGAATTCAGCCATGCTGGGTCCCCTGAGGCATCAGAGGTCACTGGGCTGTATTCATACCTCTCAGGGCTGAGTCCAGACACTTTTCTTCCCCAGGAAGCCCCTGAGGAGGGCCAGTTCTCGGGGTGGGGCGTGACAAAATGTAGGTGGCTGGAGGGCATCCTGGGGCGGGCGGGGATGGCCTCCACAGTGAAGGCCAGTTTTGATTTCCTGAAGCTGACATTTAACCGTGTACGTGAACGGTTTTCAGATGTGGTGTCCATTTGGGGGGAGTCTTCTCCCCTAAGTAAGGTGGGGGACAATGTCATGATTGCATTACATCTTACCAAGAGGAAGAGGAAACAACAGCATTAAGCCACTGAGATCAGAGGAGAGAGTGGTCCGGGTGGCGACCCTGCGGGCCTTCTGAGGCGGCGATGGGGTCTTGTCTGAACCGGCCGCCCTCACTGTCTGCGGAGCTCATTGCTTGAGCCGCTGTTTGCGGGGACCGAGTGGCAGGAGACGGGGCCTCATGCCGACGGAACCACCCTTGGGGCCCGGACTTTGCATCGCCAGACCCAGACAGCTGCCCCTGAGGCCGGGGCGCAGACGCTGCGAGGGGCCGGGTGACCCCTACAGCCACCCCACCCAGAGCCCAGCCCAGGGCAGGCGGCAGGGAGGGCCCTCGGTCAAGCTCACATCCACGCACATGCCCATGTGCACAGGCACGCACGCCCACACACACACACACAGGTGGGTCACACTCACACACATAGATACAGGAACATCACACACTCACACACAGAGATACAGGCACACACACACACACAGAGATACAGACACATCTCACACACACACAGATACAGGCACATCACACACACACACAGATACAGGCACATCTCACACACACACACAGATACAGGCACATCTCACACACACAGAGATACAGGCACATCACACACACACACAGATACAGGCACATCTCACACACACAGAGATACAGGCACATCACACACACACACACACATAGATACAGGAACATCACACACTCACACACAGAGATACAGGCACACACACACACACAGAGATACAGGCACATCTCACACACACACAGATACAGGCACATCACACACACACACAGATACAGGCACATCTCACACACACACAGAGACAGACACACAACACACACACACACAGAGACAGGCACCACACACACACACACACAGATACAGGCACATCACACACACACACACAGATACAGGCACCACACACACACACACACAGATACAGGCACATCACACACACACACACAGATACAGGCACCACACACACACACACACAGATACAGGCACATCACACACACACACACAGATACAGGCACCACACACACACACACACAGATACAGGCACATCACACACACACACACAGATACAGGCACCACACACACACACACACAGATACAGGCACATCACACACACACACACAGATACAGGCACCACACACACACACACACAGATACAGGCACATCACACACACACACACAGATACAGGCACCACACACACACACACACAGATACAGGCACATCACACACACACACACAGATACAGGCACATCACACACACACAGAGATACAGGCACATCACACACACACACACAGATACAGGCACATCACACACACACAGAGATACAGGCACATCACACACACACACACAGATACAGGCACATCACACACACACACACAGATACAGGTACACCACACACACACACACACAGATACAGGCACATCTCACACACACAGAGATACAGGCACATCACACACACACACACAGATACAGGCACATCACACACACACACACAGATACAGGTACACCACACACACACACACACAGATACAGGCACATCTCACACACACAGAGATACAGGCACATCACACACACACACACAGATACAGGCACATCTCACACACACAGAGATACAGGCACACCACACACACACACACACAGATACAGGCACATCTCACACACACAGAGATACAGGCACACCACACACACACACACACAGATACAGGCACATCTCACACACACAGAGATACAGGCACACCACACACACACACACACAGATACAGGCACATCTCACACACACAGAGATACAGGCACACCACACACACACACACACAGATACAGGCACATCTCACACACACAGAGATACAGGCACACCACACACACACACACACAGATACAGGCACATCTCACACACACAGAGATACAGGCACACCACACACACACACACACAGATACAGGCACATCTCACACACACAGAGATACAGGCACACCACACACACACACACACAGATACAGGCACATCTCACACACACAGAGATACAGGCACACCACACACACACACACACAGATACAGGCACATCTCACACACACAGAGATACAGGCACACCACACACACACACACACAGATACAGGCACATCTCACACACACAGAGATACAGGCACACCACACACACACACACACAGATACAGGCACATCTCACACACACAGAGATACAGGCACACCACACACACACACACACAGATACAGGCACATCTCACACACACAGAGATACAGGCACACCACACACACACACACACAGATACAGGCACATCTCACACACACAGAGATACAGGCACACCACACACACACACACACAGATACAGGCACATCTCACACACACAGAGATACAGGCACACCACACACACACACACACAGATACAGGCACATCTCACACACACAGAGATACAGGCACACCACACACACACACACACAGATACAGGCACATCTCACACACACAGAGATACAGGCACATCACACACACACACACAGATACAGGCACATCACACACACACACACAGATACAGGTACACCACACACACACACACACAGATACAGGCACATCTCACACACACAGAGATACAGGCACATCACACACACACACAGAGATACAGACACACCACACACACACACACACAGATACAGGCACATCTCACACACACAGAGATACAGGCACATCACACACACACACACAGATACAGGCACATCTCACACACACAGAGATACAGGCACACCACACACACACACACACAGATACAGGCACATCACACACACACACACAGATACAGGTACACCACACACACACACACACAGATACAGGCACATCTCACACACACAGAGATACAGGCACATCACACACACACACACAGATACAGGCACATCACACACACACACACAGATACAGGTACACCACACACACACACACACAGATACAGGCACATCTCACACACACAGAGATACAGGCACATCACACACACACACACAGATACAGGCACATCACACACACACACACAGATACAGGTACACCACACACACACACACACAGATACAGGCACATCTCACACACACAGAGATACAGGCACATCACACACACACACACAGATACAGGCACATCACACACACACACACAGATACAGGTACACCACACACACACACACACAGATACAGGCACATCTCACACACACAGAGATACAGGCACATCACACACACACACACAGATACAGGCACATCACACACACACACACAGATACAGGTACACCACACACACACACACACAGATACAGGCACATCTCACACACACAGAGATACAGGCACATCACACACACACACACAGATACAGGCACATCACACACACACACACAGATACAGGTACACCACACACACACACACACAGATACAGGCACATCTCACACACACAGAGATACAGGCACATCACACACACACACACAGATACAGGCACATCACACACACACACACAGATACAGGTACACCACACACACACACACACAGATACAGGCACATCTCACACACACAGAGATACAGGCACATCACACACACACACACAGATACAGGCACATCACACACACACACACAGATACAGGTACACCACACACACACACACACAGATACAGGCACATCTCACACACACAGAGATACAGGCACATCACACACACACACACAGATACAGGCACATCACACACACACACAGATACAGGCACATCTCACACACACAGAGATGCAGGCACATCACACACACACACACACAGATACAGGCACAACACACACACATAGAGATACAGGCACATCACACACACACACAGATACAGATACAGGCACATCTCACACACACACAGATACAGGCACATCTCACACACACAGAGATGCAGGCACATCTCACACACACAGAGATGCAGGCACATCACACACACACACACACACAGATACAGGCACATCACACACACACAGAGAAACAGGCACATCACACACACACACACACACACAGATACATGCACATCACACATACACACACACACACGTGCTCGCATGCAAGACAACCAGAGCACGCACTCAAGAGGAAGGGAGGAGAGTCACAAAGCCTGGTGCAGAGGCTGTGTCTCAAAGACGGAAGGTCTGTTGGGTTTTGCTACTGATCACTCCTCTTCCCAGAGGCCCTGGACGCACACTTGTCAGGGGCTGCCCCCCCCAACCCCGTCCCCTGCCCCCGCAGCCATTGCTCTGACTGCAACAGGAGAAGGAAACCAGTGCTACCAGCCCTAGGAATCCCTTGAATGTGGCCCAGATCAAAGCAGAAATCACGCTCGATGACAAAAGCAAAGACGGTTTTACGAATCGCCTTGTACCCGACTAGCCCAGCCCAGCCCAACACAACGGAACTGGAGTGACTGCAGAGTCACCTCCCGATTTTTAAGTCATCAGAGGAGAAATGTTCACTTCTGTTTCCCATCATCTCACAGAAGGTTTTTTGAGAGAATTAGGAGATCAGGAGCCTTTTCAGACCACAGCACCCGATTCTCATTAACCTCATGCTTTCTGACACCTTCCCCCAACCGCCTCCCTCCCTTTCTTACTACTGAGACCTCAGACAGAGTCCTGGTTTCCACGTGACGCACAAGACGGGAACTCTGCAGACGGGAAGTGAGGAATAGTTTTGGGGAAGCCACCTCTGGCCTGAAGAGCAGACAGAAGCCTCGGGGTTTGTTCCCCAAAACACAGAGACAGCAAGACCAGTCCCTGCGGTGCCAGCACACAGTGGTGCCCAGGGATGGAGCAGGGGTGCTCACGAGGGAAGGTGAAGGTCAAAGGAGAACGGTGAAGCCCGCAGGAGCTGGGCCCCCGCGGGGGGTTCCCAACTGCTCCCTAAGTGCCCCACGTGTCAGAAGCCAGGACCCTCACCTGAAGGCCGCCAGGTACTCTGCGTCTCCCATGGGGGGGTCCAGGCCGCCGGTGAAAGCCATGTTGACGTTGAAGCCCACGCCAGCGCCCGTGCCCACCTGCACGGAGGAGAGACATGTGTGCCATGACCTGACCCGGGCAGCCCTCGGGGTGTGCCCCTCACCCACCCAACCACCCC
>SJYG01000144.1:1424735-1500273 GCA_006410535.1 Litocranius walleri
CAGAGTGTGGGGGCTGCGTGCCCTGCCTGAGGGAGGGGCCACACCGTGAATGGCTGCGGGGACTGCTGCGAGCTGGTCGTCTGCCCCGACATCCCTTCTAGGACAAGACCACAAGGCGGGCGGGCCCGTCTCCTTGGACGGCATTCCCCACTGTCGGGCTTCTCCACTCAGAGCAGGGACATTTGCTGGAGTCTCAGGGGTCACTCGGGAGCTCACCGTGGGCACTCGACCGGCGAGAGGGCAGCTGCCCTGGACACACGTGGTGACTATGCAGCAGCCTCTCCCGAGGGCGAGGGCACCCGTGCTCACTGGCCCAAGCCCTCGGCCCGCTCAGGCTAGAACCAGCGTTCCCAGGATGTCATCTGCACACGGATCAGACGTGGCCCGTGGGGGCACAAGTGAGGGATCCAGGCTGACGGCCGCCCCCAGTCATGCCAGGCCCCCTCTGCTCACGGGCTGCACCCATGGACGGGGCCCCACTCACCTCGTCGGGTGCGCCGCTGCCCGGGAAGAAGTTGCCGTCGTCATAGCGATGCAGGGAGATGTAGAGCACTCGGGGGTCGCTGTAGAAGGCTTGCTGGGTCCCGTTCCCGTGGTGCACGTCCTGTGGGGCGGTGGGGGTGCTCAGCGCAGGCGACTCCCGCTGTGAGGCCAGCACCTCCCACCCAGCGGGGATGAGCCCTGTGGCAGGTTTGCAGGGTGTCTCGCTGCCCTGGGGGCTGCCGTTTCCAGGCAGGGTCATTTGATCAGTGTCTTGCCCCAACCCCGGGGGTCAGGGGCTGGTGTGGGGGGAGCTTGGCAGTGCTGTCACTGCTGGAGTAAACGCCCTTCCTGCCAGCCTGTGGCTCCCACGGCTGCTCACTTGGGAGCGTGGGCTCAGGGCCAGCTCCACCAAGGGCTGAGAGCTGGGGGCAGACCCAGGACACCAGGGGTGCCAGACCCCGAGTGGGGTGACAAGTCACACGAGTAGCGGTGGCTGGCGGCCAGTGCGTGAGCTGTGGGCTACAGATGAGCCGCGGTTTTCAGCCCAGGAACTGCTGAGAATCTGTGCATGAATGCTGTCTGAGCTCACTGGAGAAAATGCAGGACAGCTGGAGGCGGGGGACCAGCCGGACTCCACTGAGGCCCGAGGGTGAGGGCAGGGCAGGTGCCACTTGCCGCCGTCTGTGGCCACAGCAGAGCCTCCCGTGCAGCCCTGGATGGCAGCCAGCGAGTGCCCGCCTTCTCCAGGGGCTTCACGCCCCGGGCATCTCTGACTGCTCCCCACAGGGGGCTGACGAGGGGCTCCCTGGGCCGAACAGAGCAGGCACTGGGCGTGTGAGGACCAGGGTCAGCAGCCCATGCCCTGCAGCCCCAGCACCACGGACCTCTGACCAGCGCCTGGTGCCTGGAGCTTGGGGTGTCCCGGGCTGTGTTCTGGTTTTACTTTTCTCAAACCCAGGAGGAACTCTGCAGCATAAAGGATAATCCCGCCTGAGGTTACCTGATTTTTTTTTAACTAAAAATATTATGAAATGGATCATAAAATCCAAAGGGAATTTTCTCCCCTCCTTTTGCCATCTATGGCTTGAAAAACAATAATGAAAAGAACACCTTGAGTACCTACCTCCTACTTCTGGAATTCAGTTACTCTACAGTGTTTTTCATAGACTGTACCCTTTGAGGCAGGGCACTGTCAGAAGTGGCCCATCATATGGGAAAATGGGACAGGGGATTAAATTGGTAAAAACCGGGTCACCCGGCAGAAGCAGGAGTGATAGGGAGGCAGGGCGGCCGGGCTGGCCAAGCCCCTGTCAGTGCCAAGGGCCAATGAGCCCTGCCTGCTGCCCACCCTCCTGCAAGGTTTGGCAAGACCACCCTCTAGCTGCTGCCCTCAACCACCGGCCTGTCTCCGGACACTTCAGAACCATGGTCACTGACAGGACGGGCTGGTAGGAGCTGGCACACTCCTCAGGTTTGGGGTTTTAATTTCTGCATCTTTGAGGGAGTTTCCACAAAGTGCAGGTCTGCAAATCCAGTCGTCAGCGGAGGTGGGAAAGCCTGCCTCCCGTCTGCTGGAGGTGGGGTGGGGTAGGGAAGAGCTGGCAGCGCCCCACGCCACCCCCCCAACTCACCCAGTCCACCACGAGGGTCTTGCTCACGCTCAGCCTTTGCTGGAGAAGCTTGGCAGCGATGGCCACAGAGTTGAAGTAGCAGAACCCCCTGTAGGGGAGAATCAGGAGAAACGGAGCGGAAACGTGGGCTCTGATTAGTTTGTACACAGCTTGCACGAGAACCCTCGAGAATCCCGAGGGTCTAAGAAGGCCGGTGAACCACGGCTTCTGATGACGCGATCTGGACACCTTAACTGATTCTGACCATGGAGACACACACACACACACACGCACGCACGGACCCTGCACACAGCCCGTCCACGCTCTCAGGGTGACAGACTCCATCTCACTTCGTGTCCCGGGACGCCTCCTGGGACATGCACTGACCAGTCTCCCAAGAGGCACGAAGGCCCACAGAGCACAAGCTACTATTTTACTTGCTCCCCGCTTATCTTTCCGTGTTCTAGGATGTATGCAATGATTCTAGAGAGGCTTCGAGAGGACGGGAAAAACAAGCAAAGAAAGTGAGTTGAGTGAAAATGAAAATCTCCTAAACGTGAACTGCCACAGAAGCTGAGAAGCCTGGGTGGGCTTGTTTTGGGGGTGCAGGCCGGCTGTCTGGAAGGGGTACCAAGCACCCGTAGCCTCTCCTGCCTTGCTGGCCTCTGGGACCCCCAAGAGAGCCTTCAGGGACAAGACTCCTCCAGGCTCCATCCGGGTCCGCCTGAGCCCACTCTCTAGAATATGTGACAAGCCAGACTCAGATTAGAAAGGTGACCTCAGAGCAGATACTCAGTTGGTCAGCACCCGCTGCTGGGTCACGCGGACTGTCCTGGGCCAGGGAGGGACGTGCAGGTGACGACAGCTCCCTCCACAGCAAGGGCCCTTCCTGCAGCCGGGTCCTGATGCCCTCACTGGGATCAAGGTGGCTCCCTGCCTGCGTGCTTCCTGCTTCTCCCCACGGCTCTGTCTGCACGTGTGTGCCTACCAGCCGACAAGCCGGCGCTCAGCCTTCCAGGCTCTGCCCGTCGCCTCATCCTGATGACCTCAACCCTGAGTCTTCTGTCTCAGGCCCCGGGTAGAAGCCCCATTCGGCACTCGCTAAGGGTTTCCTGTATCCACTTTGGGCACAACTTGTGGGGTCAAGTCCTGTGACTCCTGTAGGGGGCTTCTCTTGGACAGGGATGGACCCTGAGTCCACATGCCACCCCCCGCCACCTCGGCCAGCTCCACAACCCAAAACACAGGCTGGACAGCTGACCACTGTGGTCATGGCCTGGCAGCCAGAGCCTCACAGTACCAGAGCCTGAGCAGGTACCAGAGCCTGAGCAGGTACCAGAGCCTGAGCAGGTACTGTAGGGGAGAATCAGGAGAAACGGAGCGGAAACGTGGGCTCTGATTAGTTTGTACACAGCTTGCACGAGAACCCTCGAGAATCCCGAGGGTCTAAGAAGGCCGGTGAACCACGGCTTCTGATGACGCGATCTGGACACCTTAACTGATTCTGACCATGGAGACACACACACACACACACGCACGCACGGACCCTGCACACAGCCCGTCCACGCTCTCAGGGTGACAGACTCCATCTCACTTCGTGTCCCGGGACGCCTCCTGGGACATGCACTGACCAGTCTCCCAAGAGGCACGAAGGCCCACAGAGCACAAGCTACTATTTTACTTGCTCCCCGCTTATCTTTCCGTGTTCTAGGATGTATGCAATGATTCTAGAGAGGCTTCGAGAGGACGGGAAAAACAAGCAAAGAAAGTGAGTTGAGTGAAAATGAAAATCTCCTAAACGTGAACTGCCACAGAAGCTGAGAAGCCTGGGTGGGCTTGTTTTGGGGGTGCAGGCCGGCTGTCTGGAAGGGGTACCAAGCACCCGTAGCCTCTCCTGCCTTGCTGGCCTCTGGGACCCCCAAGAGAGCCTTCAGGGACAAGACTCCTCCAGGCTCCATCCGGGTCCGCCTGAGCCCACTCTCTAGAATATGTGACAAGCCAGACTCAGATTAGAAAGGTGACCTCAGAGCAGATACTCAGTTGGTCAGCACCCGCTGCTGGGTCACGCGGACTGTCCTGGGCCAGGGAGGGACGTGCAGGTGACGACAGCTCCCTCCACAGCAAGGGCCCTTCCTGCAGCCGGGTCCTGATGCCCTCACTGGGATCAAGGTGGCTCCCTGCCTGCGTGCTTCCTGCTTCTCCCCACGGCTCTGTCTGCACGTGTGTGCCTACCAGCCGACAAGCCGGCGCTCAGCCTTCCAGGCTCTGCCCGTCGCCTCATCCTGATGACCTCAACCCTGAGTCTTCTGTCTCAGGCCCCGGGTAGAAGCCCCATTCGGCACTCGCTAAGGGTTTCCTGTATCCACTTTGGGCACAACTTGTGGGGTCAAGTCCTGTGACTCCTGTAGGGGGCTTCTCTTGGACAGGGATGGACCCTGAGTCCACATGCCACCCCCCGCCACCTCGGCCAGCTCCACAACCCAAAACACAGGCTGGACAGCTGACCACTGTGGTCATGGCCTGGCAGCCAGAGCCTCACAGTACCAGAGCCTGAGCAGGTACCAGAGCCTGAGCAGGTACCAGAGCCTGAGCAGGTACCAGAGCCTGAGCAGGTTGGCTGCAAGGCCACACGTGAGGAGGCCCGAGGTCTGGAGTAAGGACGCAGCCCCTGAACTCCTCCTGGGGCAGCTGACGCTCCCTTTCCTGGGCCTGTTCCTGGGCTAGACAAGGATGCGGCGCCTCTGGACTCCCCTCTGCGCCCCTCGCCACCCTATTCCGCATCTTTCCAGAGTCACAGCCAACTCCAGCTGCACACCCTGTGGGCCCGGCACACGGGAGGGGTGTGAGACAGTCGTGCGTCCCCTGCCCGTGAGTGACCACATGTCTACTTACATGGGCGTGCTCTCCTCTGCGTGGTGTCCTGGAGGGCGGACCACAGCAAAGCCGTTCTAGGCACGACACCAGCGGGGAGAGACAGACAGAAGATTGGTTTCAGGTCAGTGAGAAAAAGATCACAGACTGCCCTTGAGCACAGGCAGAGTCTGCATGGTTTCCAGCCGGCCCCGGGCACAGACGCGGGCAGGACCCAGGGCTCCCTGTGAGCGGTTCGGAGACACCCAGGTCCCTTCTGTGAGAGGCCTGCTGTCATCACAGATCACTGAGGCAAAAGGTCAGCTCACTGCTGACTTTCCATCCATAACAGTCTTCTGGCCAGGCTGTGGGCTGCCATGTAGGGGAGTCTGGGAAGGAGGGGAAGAGGCGCCCGAGGCCCTGCTCTGATTATAACCATCAGGAAGTAACTGGATGGGAACGCTGGAGCAAATGAATCTGACGGGGCTTGGCTGTACCCTGGTTGGGCTGTAATGTCAGCTTCCCTGCTGTCTCTGCGGCTCAGCTCCCCGGGGAATGGGCAGTGCAAAAAAAAGGACCACTATTGCCTGTGAGCAAAATCGACAGGCTGGAGAAGAGCTGCAGGCTGCCCACTCCAGCCCCAAAAATCACTTATACTTTAAAAGGGCCATCTGCAAACCATCCTGCAGCCGCTCTAATAAAGACGGTTTAGACCAGCACGCCTGGTCTCACCAGCCCAGGAAGCTGCGTGGTCAAGGTCTGCAACGAAGCCCCCAGGGCCATGGACCACGCTGGCCAGGCATGGGAAGTGTTCTCAGCCTGCTGCAGAGACTGGGCTGGGGGTGCACTTGGTGGGAGCCCCCCTCAGCACTGCCCAACCATCTCCCTGTCCCTGGACAGGATCCCACACCCCGGGCCTCTCCAGTACCCCACGGCTCTGTGCCCGCTCCCGTGTAGCTGAGAGCTGACCGGCAGCAGGTGCGGTGGTGGGGGGAGCACACAGGTTCCCAGGGGAACGGCAGCTCCATGCCAGCGCCCCGAGGAAGCAGTGAAATTTATCTGGATGTCTCTTTAACGCCCGTGCAGAGAGATAGGGGTTGAGTAACCAGCCCGGTGGGGCTGTCATCTTGGGGAGAATGAGACTGTGGTCAGCGTGGGATCTGAGCTTTGGGATGAGAGCTTTGGAAAACTAGCTCTTGACTGTGCGGAGGAGACCCTCCTGATGAGATGGGAGGTGACAGGCATGGTTCCCAGGGTGTGGGCTGCAGTGAACACTGCCTAGTAAGAGGTGACTGAAGGGTCTGGGGCCCTCCGTGACCCCTCATCTCCGGACAACTGAGCACCGTGCAAAGTCAGGATAAACGATGCATTTGGCGTGCGGGGCCCCTCATAAAGAAGGAGGACAGAGGCCGCTGGTGTGTTTCAGGGTCTACACGGCAACACGTCTTCAGGACAGTGCCCCTCACTGAACTGGGGTGTAGGGTCAGGGACGCAGACCTGCAGTCCCGAGGACCCCCCTCCCCTCGCCCTGCACTATGCCAGGCTGCACTGCCTTCGTGTGCTTCAACCAAAGCTGCGTGTCGCCAGCCACGGATGCAGAAGCGGGTGTGACGATTCCGGCTGAGCCACGAAGCCAGATGTGCTGTTAGTTTTAAATTAACAAATATTTACAAAGCTTCCTTTTTCAATCTCTGATGACTAGTCAGCTGTGGATGACACAACTCCTATGGACAAAAGACCTCCTGGTCTTTCAGCCACCGTGAGAGGGCGGGGCTCCAAGATCAGCCTCGCTGAGAACCGCTATGTGGCTGTGTGTGTTCTCACAAGGGGCAGGGTCCCCTGCGGGTCAACGGTGGGGACAGACCTGGGCGCCCTGTCCCCCTCGCAGCCGCCAGGTGCCCTGCAGAAGCGGGGAGCAGAGGCGGCCGGCTGCCCCCTCCCCGGGCACTCTCCCCCACCCCAAGCCCCTGCTGCTGGTTCTTACTGACCTTCAGCTCCCCCGTGGCCACCTTGAAGACCAGCTCCACCACGCAGCCCACAGCCAGGCGGGCGGCCCCCGACGAGTGCACCTCGTTCCATATGGTGTCACTGTCCACCTGTGGAGAGAGTGCGCCTGCGGTGAGCCCGGCGCCCCGAGGGCCACCCCGCCCCCGCCCTGCCGGCTCCCCTGTGCTCTGCCTCTGAAACTGGAGGGTCTCGTCTCTCCCTGACTAATTACAGAACATGGCTCACATTCCAGCTTACTTTTTTTTTTGAAGACACGCCAAAAAATACTAAACAGGAAAAGAATGGTAAATGCACCCAAAATAGCACACCTGTGTTCTCACTGCTTTCTGAGGTGTCATTTCTTTTCTCAGTGGCTCCAAGTTACTCCAAGCTGAGAGTCGTGATGTCAAGGTTACCTAGCTCCCGCAACCTCTTTTTTTAAACTGCAACTGCAGCTGAGTTACACTCACAGTCAGCAAAAGCAAATGTTAAGAAGGGTTAGAATTAGCTGTTTGCTGCTCAGTCGTGTCCGACTCTTATGGACTGCAGCATGCCAGGCTCCTCTGTCCATGGGATTTCCCAGGCAAGAAGAGCAGGTTACCATTTCCTTCTCCAGGGAATCTTCCCAACCCAGGGATTAAACCTGTATCTCCTGCTTTGCTGGTGGCTCAAACGGTAAAGAAATTCGTCTGCAATGTGGGAGACTGGGGTTTGATCCCTGGGTTGGGAAGATCCCCAACCCAGCCTCTGGGAAGGCCAGCTCTCATGTCGATTTTATTGAACTGATTCTTGAGCTGAAATAACTGGTCCCCAATACGCTAGTTGAGAGGCTACTGCAATGAATAACAGCACATCATTATTTAGAACAGAAGCCTGTCTTTGAACGTTGAATATTAATGCCGCGGAGACCGGACTAAGTGCAGAGCGTTCTTCTGACATTTGGAAGCTATTTAAAGAACATAGCGGTTTGGTCATTGAAAAGAAGAGCCCGCATGGAATAACGCTCCTCAGGAAATAGCTCGAACCGCTCGTAAATGTATTTTAAATCATCTTGCTTTGAAGATGAAGCCTCAAGACTTCATTGAAAGAAACCCATCCATCCCACGTAATGATCAGGGCCTGGGCGCAGACCCTGGCAGGGCGGGGTGCCAGACCCTCACCTGCAGCTCAGCCCCTGTGTCTGGGCCCTGAGCGTTCAGGGCTTGGAAGGGACTGCCGTTGAGCAGCAGGTTCTCACGGGCTCTGCAGACTCCAGTCCAGGTGGACAGGCTTGTCACTCAGGCTTCCCAGAGCCCTCTCTAGGAAGGGCATGGGAGTCCCAGGCGTGTGCTTCAGTCCATAAGAGTACCATCCCAGATACTCAGGGGTGGTTTGGGCAAAAAAACTACTCAGATTCTTTTTCCTCCAAATGCAATAACTTGGGCTTTTGGCTAAATAACCAGAGCCAGGGGGGAAATGGACTGACCCTCCACGTTCAGTGAAGGGTCTGTGCGCTCTGCTCTTGTCTCAAGGGTCCAGAAGCTCCTATATGTAACACTGTGTCCAGGGTAAGGGACAGACCCTCCCAGGCTCCAACTGCCGCCCAAGAAACTGAAGGCGATCTGCACTGCCTCGGGGCCTCCAGCTGCTGGCCAGCAGCTCCCTGTGGACCCACTGGGATGGAGGGCTTGGAGCCCTGAGTTCCAGAAGAATGAGGTTCCAGGGAGGGTGCTGGGAGGGCGACACCGCAGAGGCAGTCCTACTCGGGGTGACCGCCACACGCGGGAGTGGTGGAGGTGAGGGAAACAGGGCCCACCGCCCGATTCCTCCACAGTTCCCCACAGTGAAGGTGGACGGGAGGACAGCTGGGGAGACCTCACACCGAGGTTTCAAATGGACACTTGGGGTGGTCCTTCTGGGTGGGCTGCGGGCCCCCAGGGCCTGCGAGGGGCTGACCCCTTTAGCCAGGGCAGGGCTGGAAAGGAAATGTAAAAATCGAGAGGAGAGCAAAGCAGAAGTTGCTGTTAACTTGGTTTCCGGGAAAAATGTAAAACAAGAAAAACCTGCATTACACAACCTAGATGTTCACTTGAGCGACCTTTCCTTCCTTGTCTCCACAGCTGACCCACACCCTCCCAGCCACACCTGGGTCCCTGGGGTCTCCGCAGCCACCCCAACACCCCGGGGGCTGGCCCTCGGGTCTGGAAGGAGACACTGAAGTCCAGGAGGGCTGTGGCTGCACCAGTGGCGTGGCGAGGCCCCCCTGAGCCTGGCAGGAGGACGGGCATCTCGACCCTCTGCCCCTCTATTTGTGTCAGTTGCTCAGTCATGTCCAACTCTGTGCGACCCCAAGGACTGTAGCCCGCCAGACTCCTCTGTCCGTGGGATTCTCCAGGCAAGAATCCTGGAGTGGGTTGCCATGCCCTCCTCCAGGGGATCTTCCCGACCTAAAGACAGAAGCTGGGTCCCCTGCACTGCAGGCGGATTCTTTACCATCTGAGCCACTAGGGAAGCCCTCCTGTTAGGAGTAATTATAGCAAACAGTTGGGAGTGAACAGTCCCTTTGGACCCTGCACAGCTCACACTCCCCCGATTACTCTGACTGATGGGACTCCCCTCTTGACCTGGCTCCTCTTGGTAAGACTCTACAGGTCTCCGTGCTCCTGAGTGTTTCTGTGCCTGGATGTGGAGGTGGGTGCCATAGCCCACCATGGTGGGGTGGGACCTGGACTTCACACCAGGGAGGGGTCGCCTGGCTCAAGGCCCCAGGCCCCATTTCGTTTGTGGATTATAAATCCTGCCTTGTGCGGAGCGGCTGCAGGGCACTGCAGATCCAAACCTTTTCAAGTCTGGCCAAAAATTTGCCCCGAATTAAGAGATTGCAGCCTATTTACAATACAAAATACAATAACTCTAGGAGGGCCTGGTGGTGGTATGAATAAATGCCGTTTATTCTCTTTCTGACGGGATAATTTTCAAAGCAGCAATTTTTGTAAAGACTCAGGAAGAAAACAATTTTGTTTCATTTCCATAACAGAATCCAGACCTGGGCTCCGCTGTGCGATCTGTCATTACACGGACCTTCGACCGCTGCAAGGTTCCAGCCAGGATGCCTTTGCGTCCACTGCGGCCTCTGGCCTCTCTGGGACCAGGATCGGCCGTGGAGCTCCACGGCCAGCAGGCTGGCTGGGAGGGGGCTTCTCTGACCCCCAAACCCAGCACGCTCGCCTTGCCTGCACCCTTCCTCATCCAGCGGCTGGCGGGTTGGGGGGAAGACCCCCTGGATGAAGGAGAAGCTCTGGCTTTGCTGGGGGTCAGCTGGGCGCCCAGACGGGTTCAGCGCCCCGACCACGGGCAGGGAGAGGCCGGGTGAAACACAGAGCCTAGTTCTCCCATGTGTCTGCCCGCGCACCTCTGCTCAAGGGCTCGACCCCAGGGGCACGGCTCTACCCGCCTCTCATGGCCCATAAATCTTGTGCCCATAGTCAGAGCGGCATTGGGGTCTTTGGGCTGGAGTTCGGCTCTGGGATTGGGATCGACATGCTCCCATGTAGCAATGGGATTCGCGAGCTGAGCTGGACCAGGGGGACCGTGGCTGGGCGGGTCGGATGAGACGGGCCGCACACCAGATCCCGTTTCCTGAAGCCAGCCTCGCTGCCAGACGGCCTTCCCCGGAGGATGGTGCCCCAGACCTACCATCAAAACGCTCACAGGCTCACGAGGCCTTTGAAGCCGCACGTGTGCACAGTGGGGCAACCCGCCCCGCGGACCCTGTTTATGGAAAACACCTGGCAGCAATTACCTGCTCTTCGGAGAGCAGGGCGGCGGTTTCTGTGACCACCAGGACCCCAAGAACAAACAGGACGTTATTTACACATTAAAGAAACACTTACCCCGACACCACCACAGGGCAGCCTGACGAACACGGAAGTTAGTGAGCCTGCGGGGAGAAGAGAGCCCGGGTCAGGTGGCAGGGTCGCCAGGCACTAGTGGGGACGCAATGCGTCCACCGAGGGGGCATGTGCGGCTGCCAGGGCAACACCTGGCTAGCAGAGGGTCCCAGGCTGAGCGGGCCCAGCCCTGGGGAGAGACCCCGCCTTCCTCAGGGCACCAGCTGCTCCTCAAGGGGCGGGGAGCCCCATGGGGAACCTGAGCAGTAGCGTCCAGAGCTCCTGCTGAGGAACCGCGTTCTCACCTCTGAGCTCTGGCTGCCGCCCTCCCCAGCAGTGAGCAGGAGGCTTGGGGTTATCGCCACCCCCCGGACCGACCCAGGGGAACCCTTTAGACGTGGAATGGGAGTCACAGCAGGGTCCCCTCCCTATGCAGGAGTGTTGTATATCCACCGGGATGTGCCAAGCTAAGAAACCACACAGCCGTGGGGCTGGTCGTCCAGGAAGGCCTGTGCAGGGTCCATGAGGCTCGGACTGTCCCCGCCCAGGGACAAGGCCAGAGACTGTCTTCCTCCTCAGTTTGAATCGGGTGCAGGATGACGACCAGCCTGGAAGGTGCCCCTTCCCCAAAGGGAGGCGAGGCCTGTGCCCACCTCATCCGGGCTCCTGGCCGGGACCATGCTGGGGACCCTCCCTGCCCCCGAGACGGTGGACCTGTCCTGCCTGCGCACACTGCTCTCCTCCAGATCAGGGCCTCCCCCGCCGCCTGCCACTGCGGCTCTGGACTGCAGTTCCCAAACTGCCCCGTCAGAGCCACATGGCCTCCAGTCCCCTTCCCTGTGAGGCCATGGGCATGGCTGCGTCTCCTACCGCACCTGTGAGCCTCAGCTACCAGACCAGGTTCCCTCCCCAGCTCGCTGCTGTGAGAAGGCGGTGACCAGGCAGCTCCCTCCAGGGTATGCTGCTACATCAGTCTGGCCAAGCCGTGTCACTGCCCCGCACTAACCACGCAGGTCTTTTTGCACGTGGCTTAGAAATGTGCGGATTCAACTGAAAGAGGCAGGGAGACCACAGGGCAGTGTTGGGGCACTGTTACCATCATCAGAGGTTACCACTCACCACCAGGTCGGGATACTCAGAAAGATGTCCTGATGGCAGGACAGTCACCAGACACGTAAACAGGTCTCAAGCAGTGAGACGCTACCTGCCCGGGCATCCTCATGGCCACGCGGGCGCACGTCACAACACAGAGTCACGGCCAAGCAAGCACAGGTCACAACACAGAGCTCAGTGGAGAAAGACGAAACATAATGGGCTGTACTGTCATTAATGTAAATGGAACACACACACAACACGTGTGTGTGTGACGATACCCTTGGCTCATAAAAGAAACGCTAGACACGCTCACACAGCTGCCGAGGGCAGGGACTGGGGTCTGAGATGATGGAGGTCCACTTCAACAAAGACACCACAGCAGGAGAGTGGCTTCCAGGGAGAACGATACTGGATGCACTGAGGAGGCCCGGCGGGCCGGAAGTGAGAGCTCCCGGCTCACTGCCCCGCCCTGTTTACTCTTCCCCAGTGACCCCTGTTCTGGCATTCTGATCACCTGCCTTAAACTTTGGAACCAGTCTGAAAATCTCATCCATCCTCCTGGTGGGGGACTTGAGTCTACCTGCACCCCAGCATGGGGACCAGTGCCCCATCACCACGTCTCCTGTCCCTTGAGCGTCACATGCCTGGTGGATGGGCAAAAGGGGTGGGCTGACCAAGAGGGTGGATGTGGAGCATCAGGGTGAGCTGGGAAGACCCACACTGGTCAGAAAAGGACATGAGTGGGCTTGGAGGCTGCGGGGTGTGTTTAGGGGTAGTCTGACCACTCTCTGGCCTGAGGCCCCGCAGAAGTGGGGGTTTCTGGGACTGCAGCCCCAGTGCTGTCATGGGACCCAAAGGCAGCCCCAGCTGTGCTGGAGAGCATTTCAGGAGCGGGGCTCCATGCGGGAAGGAGCTGAGCTGCCCCTAGGATCCAGGGCTAGGCTACAGGACTTGCACTTGGCCGGCTCCAGGCCTCCCTCCGTGGCCACTGACTTTGTCCCCCAGCTGCACCGTCCTTGTCTTTGGGGGCTCCTTCTCACCAAGCCCCACTCAGCCCCAGGCCAGGCCCTCTCCCCTGGGCCCCCTGCTGGTGCCGTCTCATTTCTAGACGTTTCGGCTAGTATACATGCCACTTACAGTGTGATAGGCTGGCTTCTGGGCTCCTCGGTGTCCCCTGTCCTCCTCTTCCTAGGAGTGGCCAGCTTGGACCACTCTGCACTCCCCTCCCCCTAGTGATTCTGGGTGTGGGGCCTGGACACTCCCGACACCCCCTCCCAAGCTCAGAGGACACAGACGTGCTTTGGGGGCCAAGTGGAGGATGCTGTCCACACTGAAGAGTCTGTCCAGTCTGCACCACACAGGGCCTTAGCCGAGGGAGAGGGAACAGCAGGGTGGCCCTCCACGGGGACCAGAGCCCTGCCCAGCTTTGGGCCAAGTGAACCCACATGGCTCCTTCTGGTTTCTTTTGTGGTATCCTAAACCATGTGGTCGAGCTTTGGAAAACCCAGCGAGGTAGCATTCATCCTCCAGGGCTGGCCTCTGTGATTGGTCCAGCTTCAGTTTATGTGTCCCCAGATTCACAAGTCAAACTTTGACCCTAGTGTGACGCTGGGAGGTGGGGCCTTCGGCAGCGGCTTTAAGCTGTGAAGACAGAGCCCTCACAAGTGGGGTCAGTGCTCTTCATAAAGAGAGAGCTCCCCATCCCTCCCACCACGAGGTGGCATTGGCCGTGAACCAGGCAGAGGCCCTTACCTACCATGCTGGCACCCTGAACTCACAAGTCCAGTCCTGGGGCAAGGGGCATGTCTGGACAACATGCCTGAGCCTGACTGGCTGGAGACTTCAGACTGGAAAGAGCCTTTCCCGGAGCTGGCCAGGCCTTGCCCTGCAGCCGTGGCCCGACTTCGTCCTGGCTCCCAGCAGCCCTGGTCCTCTTCCTGGGAGGCAGCAGCATGCTCGCGTCTGGCTCCCATGCTCTGAGACTTTCCAGGGTGCTCGCTGCAGGGTCCTCCCACCCTGGGACCCTCGCGTGGCCCCCAGTGCTTGTCATTCCTCTCCATGTCCTCCAGAAGCTCCCGGGCCCATGCACTAGGGACGCTCCTCGGATTTCTTCTCTTCTCCGGCTTCCTGGTGTTTAGCCCTGGTCAAGCTCTTCAACTCCCTGTCCCGTCCAGCCCAGAACTCGATTTCCGAGACCGTGTTTCACATTACTCCTCCCGAATGTTTTTATTTTTCTCCTGTTCTCTTGTCTTTGCTTGCGTTCTGTGGACATGGTGCCTCCCCTCCACTGATTCTAAGGCCAGTCTTGGCTTCTATGGCAACTCCTAGAAGTCTGGCCTCTGAGCGGTGAGCACCTTCCTAGGTGCCTGCAACCCCTGACCTTCTGCTCTGGCTGAGGATGAGGGTGTGAAGCTGGTGGAAGGTCCAGGGACATGGTGGGCTCAGGCACCATCATTACCACTGTCGAGGATCTCAGGGTGCTATGTGTTGGGGTGCCCCACTGTCAGCTCCCTCTGGGCAGACAGACCCTGAAGGAGGTCCCCCATCTCTGCCAGGGGGTAAAGGTCAGCGTGCCGGGAGCCCAGGATGGAAGGAGGGAGGGCCAGCGGCCTCACCTCCTCTGGGCCTGAGTCTGTCCCAGCCCAGGGGCCCCCTGCCTGTCTGTCTAGGGCTACAGGGCTGCCAAGGGGACGTGATGGAGACCTCTCAGGCCCTGTGGCCTGGTCCCGAGTCCTGCCTACCTGCACCCCGGGGCCAGGGTCTCTGCAGTCCCTGTCACTTGGCTGACAGCGAGTGGAGGTGGGGGTGTCTATCCCTGGGGCCAGCTCTGGACCCACTTCCTGGCACTTACTGCCCAGCTCCCCACCTCAAGCCCCCTCCCGTCTCCCAAGTGTGATGGATTCTGACGTCTAAAAGCCCAGTCACTGCACATAGTCCCCTGCCCAGACCCGAGCACACTTCCTATTGTACCCCGCCTCCAGCTATGTGCTTTCCAAGCACTCAGCACCTACAAGGCACCCAGCAGGAAAGACGTGTCCCCCACATGCACGAGGGGGTGAAGGGGCCCGTGGGTGCACAGGGAGGTGGTGGGGCCGCACTGCAGGGTCCCCGGGGAGGGGGGTGACAACTATGCAGTGAGGGCCAGGCACAAGGCCAACCCTCTCCACGTCCACCCTGGAAATGAGAGCAAACAGGGCATGGCCCATCTCCCCTAACCCCAGCAGGACCCGAGAGTGTGGTTCCGGGACCCTCTCTGCCTGCCTTGGCTCAAGGGAGATTAGGGGCGTCTTGCCCCAGGGGGCTGGGACAGGTAGAGAAACCCAGGTTGGCGACTGTCCTGGCTCAAGATGATTAGGAAGTGGTAGTGGTAGTAGTGGGCGGAAATTGTCCCGGAAGTGTTCTGATGGGGGGCTCTGCCCTTGTGAGCCTGGGCACCCCACCTGTCTGTCAGCCCTACCTGCCTTATGGGGATGGACCTTGACCACCTCCCTAAGCGGAAGGAGTTCTTTCCATCAGGCCCAGATCCCGTCACTTCATCTGGGGGGCTGCCTGCTCCAGATGAAGCCCCAGGCCCCAGGAAAGGCTCAGGCCACTGCCATCCCCCTGGGAGCCTGGATGAGCATCCCCAGGTGGATTCCAGGCCCAGAAAAGGGTGGCTGGGTGGTGGCTTCGGGCCCCAACCAGCCTCACCCGTCACAACTCAGCTAGTCGAGATTCTGCAAAACCAGCGGTGCTCAGCCCATTTGCTCCCCAACACGCCCAATGCAAAGCAGGAAGCCAAGCGCCTACGTGAACGCCAAGGGCAGGTTCCTCCTTGGACCCTCACCTGACAGCCTGGTCTGGGCACCACGGAGAAGGGCCATCTCTGCCCCCACTGCCTACACACAGCCCGGTGGGTGACACTTGGCCACCAGCCAGGGCCCCGAGGGTGGGACGGCAGGGCCTCAGGCGCGGGCCGGGCTGGGAGCAGCCTCGCGGTAAAGGTAAAGAAGGCCTTGAAATACCTAGAAGTTTCTTACTGTCCAGTTTCTGCCTGTTGAGGGGGTTCGTGCCGTAGAGCAGGGCGTGCGTCTCCGAATGCACCGTCTGCAGCTCCTCCAGCGTGGCCTTACGTCCACGGATGCACTGCGGGACAAAAGGGGACGGGAGGCCGCTGCAGTCAGCCACAGCAGCAAACCGGCACCCGAGACGGAGCAGGGTTTCAAGTGCGCATGAGCATAGTGTGACTTGGTTGTTGTGAAATCAAAAACAAACACCACCCCACATGGTATTTGAAAAATATTTGGGAAATATTTTAGAGGCCGTATACTTTAATTACAACTTAGACATTTTAGAAAAAAAAAGATAATTCCAGCCTTCAACGCTTTAGCCTTCACTGTCATGTCAATGATTTGGCATCAATTTGTTATTTTGCTTTCCAACTGTCTGGTCTTAAAATAGATGGAAACCACCTCACATGTGAGGCTGCGCTCAGCTCTCATGAGGCCAGACCCCACCTCTCCGGGTATCGAGAGCCTTCCTGGAGGGGAAGGTGTCCCATAACCAGCCTGACACCCCGGGCTGTGTCCGTCTGCATGCTTCTTCACTTTGGATATTCCTTAGATCTTTGGCTATTTTCAGATGTTCTCCAGAAATTACCATGAACATCCTTCTTGAGTTGAACTACGTTTACTTAACCTTTTAGAAGCAGGCTAGTTTGTGAAGCAAGATTCTGCTCGATACCTTACACTTTCTGAGTCGGAGTAATGCAGGGGGAACCGGCTGGACTCCGGGTTACAGGGGGAGGACTTGGGCTCTCGGGGCTAGATGCACCCTGTGCAGAGGTGGGACAGGAGCTGCACTCCCATGGAAACCCCCAGGGGGCCCTGGAACCATTCCTCACAGTACGACAGGCTCCCCGAGATGCCTGCCTGCTGACCAGGGGCCAAGGACAGGGAGCCCAAGATCAGCAGGCTGTGGCCAAGACTTTCGTGGCCTGGCTTCCAGCGTGAAGGGGTATAAGGTGGCAGGAAAGCTGACCCACCCACACCATGACCTTCCACACCGAGTGGCTCAAAGAGGGGAGCTGACCCAAAGAGTGGGGGTGCTGGCTGGAGGCTTAGGGGTCTCAAGAATTCATGGCACGGCAGGTCCCCTAACCTCCCCTGCCTCGGGTCAAGTCCCACAGCCACGTCCTATGGACCATGCCTTGCATGGAGAGTGCTCCGAAGTGTGCGGAGGGCAGACCTGGCCTCCAAATATAATGCTGTGAGGAAGGACCCCTCCAACCCAGATTGGTCCCCCCTCAGCCTGCGTCTCTTCACCCCGGGTCCCCCCTCATCCTGTGTCTCTTCACCCCGGGTACCCCTCAGCCTGCGTCTCTTCACCCCGGGTCCCCCCTCACCCTGTGTCTCTTCACCCCAGGTCCCCCTCAGCCTGCGTCTCTTCACCCCGGGTCCCGCTCAGCCTGCATCTCTTCACCCCGGGTACCCCTCTGTTGGGAGCCAGTGTGAGGAACTCCGCCCATGGCAAAGGTCATGAGGAAAAAGAAGCTTGGCATATGCAAAGGCGTGATCAAGCCTCAGGAGATTCCCTGTTCCCGAGCATCTACCCCAAAACCAGAGTACTTTACAGGGAGCTCTCCCCCATAACCATTCCTCTCGGAGAACGAGTTAACTTGCAGCCCCAGTTAATAAAAATTCCTGGGCGTGACTAGAGTGTTTCAACTTACTAACTCTGAAGGTTCTCTAGCCTGCCTGATCAGGTTGTCCAGCCGCATGTGAGTGTTTACAACCTCCCAGCTGTGAGAGGCATGGGATGCTTTAAAACTTTCTAAATACAGACTCTTTTGAGAAGTTAGAAGATTATTAGTATAGTATTAGTGGGTTGATTAGGAATTATATTGGTGAAGGGTTTTTTCATTTGTCATGCCAATAATTACTGCTAATTCCCTGCCTTGGGTGTGACAAGGGAGGCTCAGGTCAAACCTCTCTGCTGACAGACTAGCTTGTGTGACAACCTCTCAACCATAAACAGCACAGAGAGTCTGGAGTATTAGCATAGGGCTTTTCTCATTTGATTGCCCACAGGCCTTCATATCCTTAGGCACCTGAGAATATATTAATCAATGTATTCGGAATATAGAAAAGGAAATATAGTAGTTTTTGATGTTAGCAATATTAGACTTTTTGAGTTAATGAATTTTCTCTTTTGTTATAGACTACTGTACTTTGTTATAAATCACTGTGTCCTTGCTATGCAAAAATGTAACCTTATCACTATCTTAAGACTAAATAGATTGTAAAGGGAACATTGGTGAAGGATTTTCATTTGTTGGACTGATGTTTGCTGCTAAGTCTTCATATTCCCTACCCTTATAATAAATATAACTAGCATATAGGAGAAATAAGTATTAACCTTTAAGCATATAAGAGAAATAAGTATTAACCTTTAAGACTAATCATGTTAAACCTTAGGTTAAGTAAATTCCTTTCTTGATTGTAACTCACTACACCCTCACCCTATAGGAATGCAACTTTATTTGGAGGGTGGTGCCTGAAAAAATCACTCCTGGAAAAATAAGCTTTCTGGTTAACTGACCAGTATCAGAAAGGGCCATAAAATGTCAGCGGACCTCATGGTCAGAAGATGATGTAAAAACTCATAAGACCTTTGTATAATTTTATATGAAACACCTGATTGTGACAAGGGTCAGGTCTGCTGACCCCCGCGTGACTCTGTATTCATCCCTATGTGTAACAAAAGGTATATAAACAAACCTGAAAAATAAAGAAATCGGATCAGTTCCGGAAAGACTGATTCCCTCATGTCGTTCTTCTCTGCTCCCCAATTTTCTGGCTGAATTCCCATCTGGAGCGTGGGTGCCCGCCATTCAGATGGTGCAAATTCCTTGTCTGGAATTTTATTGGTACCCCACGTAAGCCAAGTTATTCAGCCCCTTTCTCTCTCTCTTACTATTTTCTGGCCGAATTCCCATCTGGTACATAGGACCCACCAAGCCTACTAATTCTGCCTGGGCTTCTAAGATCTGACCGGGGGGGCCTCAGTGCCTCCTCTCCTTCGGGAGAACAGGAAGATGCCTGCGGCTTTCGTAGGTGGTGATTGGTACCCTGTGTTAACCAAGTTATTTGGCCTCATTTTCTTTGCTAAATTCCTAGTCTCTATCTGTAATTAAATAAGTTTTTTCTAGGACGCCCATTCCGTCCCCACCTTCGAATTACCCTGGATCCACTGGGGCAGGACCCCGGTACCCCTCAGCCTGCGCCTTTTCACACTGGGTCCCCCCTCAGCCTGCGTCTCTTCACCCTGGGTCCCGCTCACCCTGTGTCTCTTCACCCGGGTCCATCCTCTCAGCCTGCATCTCTTCACCCCAGGTCCCCCTCACCCTGTGTGTCTTCACCCAGGTCCATCCTCTCAGCCTGCGTCTCTTGACTCCGGGTACCCCCTCAGCCTGTGTCTCTTCACCCCGAGTCCTGCTCAGCCTGTGTCTCTTCACCCCGGGTCCCCCGCAGCCTGCGTCTCTTCACCCCGGGTCCCCCTCAGTCTGCATCTCTTCACTCTGGGTCCCCCTTCAGCCTGTGTCTCTTCACCCCGGGTCCCCCTCACCCTGTGTCTCTTCACCCGGGTCCATCATCTTAGCCTGCGTCTCTTCACCCCGGGTCCCCGTCACCCTGTGTCTCTTCACCCGGGTCCATTCTCTCAGCCTGCGTCTCTTCACCCCGGGTCCCCCTCACCCTGCATCTCTTCACTCTGGGTCCCCCTTCAGCCTGTGTCTCTTCACCCCGGGTCCCCCTCACCCTGTGTCTCTTCACCCGGGTCCATCCTCTCAGCCTGCGTCTCTTCACCCCGGGTCCCCCTCAGCCTGCGTCTCTTCACCCCGGGTCCCCCTCACCCTGTGTCTCTTCACCCGGGTCCATCCTCTCAGCCTGCGTCTCTTCACCCCGGGTCCCCCTCAGCCTGCGTCTCTTCACCCCGGGTCCCTCCTCTCAGCCTGCGTCTCTTCACCCCGGGTCCATCCTCTCAGCCTGCGTCTCTTCACCCCGGGTCCCTCCTCTCAGCCTGCGTCTCTTCACCCCGGGTCCCTCCTCTCAGCCTGCGTCTCTTCACCCCGGGTCCCTCCTCTCAGCCTGCGTCTCTTCACCCCGGGTCCGTCCTCTCAGCCTGCGTCTCTTCACCCCGGGTCCGTCCTCTCAGCCTGCGTCTCTTCACCCCGGGTCCGTCCTCTCAGCCTGCGTCTCTTCACCCCGGGTCCGTCCTCTCAGCCTGCGTCTCTTCACCCCGGGTCCGTCCTCTCAGCCTGCGTCTCTTCACCCCGGGTCCCCCTCAGCCTGCGTCTCTTCACTCCGGGTCCATCCTATCAGCCTGGGTCTCTTCACCCGGGTCCCCCTAACCCTGTGTCTCTTCACCCCGGGTCCCCCTCACCCTGTGTCTCTTCACCCGGGTCCATCCTCTCAGCCTGCGTCTCTTTACCCCGGGTCCCCCCTCAGCCTGCGTCTCTTCACCCCGGGTCCCCCTAACCCTGTGTATCTTCACCCCGGGTCCCCCTCACCCTGTGTCTCTTCACCCGGGTCCATCCTCTTAGCATGTGTCTCTTCACCCTGGGTCCCCCCTCAGCCTGTGTCTCTTCACCCCGGGCCCCGCTCAGCCTGTGTCTCTTCACCCCGGGTCCCCCTCAGCCTGTGTCTCTTCACCCCGGGTCCCCCTCAGCCTGCGTCTCTTCACCCTGGGTCCCCCTCAGCTTGCGTCTCTTCACCCCGGGTCCATCCTCTCAGCCTGCGTCTCTTTACCCCGGGTCCCCCCTCAGCCTGCGTCTCTTCACCCCGGGTCCCCCTAACCCTGTGTATCTTCACCCCGGGTCCCCCTCACCCTGTGTCTCTTCACCCGGGTCCCTCATCTTAGCCTGCGTCTCTTCACCCCGGGTCCCCCCTCAGCCTGCGCCTCTTCACCCCGGGTCCGTCCTCTCAGCCTGCGTCTCTTCACCCCGGGTCCGTCCTCTCAGCCTGCGTCTCTTCACCCCGGGTCCGTCCTCTCAGCCTGCGTCTCTTCACCCCGGGTCCGTCCTCTCAGCCTGCGTCTCTTCACCCCGGGTCCGTCCTCTCAGCCTGCGTCTCTTCACCCCGGGTCCGTCCTCTCAGCCTGCGTCTCTTCACCCCGGGTCCGTCCTCTCAGCCTGCGTCTCTTCACCCCGGGTCCGTCCTCTCAGCCTGCGTCTCTTCACCCCGGGTCCGTCCTCTCAGCCTGCGTCTCTTCACCCCGGGTCCGTCCTCTCAGCCTGCGTCTCTTCACCCCGGGTCCGTCCTCTCAGCCTGCGTCTCTTCACCCCGGGTCCGTCCTCTCAGCCTGCGTCTCTTCACCCCGGGTCCGTCCTCTCAGCCTGCGTCTCTTCACCCCGGGTCCGTCCTCTCAGCCTGCGTCTCTTCACCCCGGGTCCGTCCTCTCAGCCTGCGTCTCTTCACCCCGGGTCCGTCCTCTCAGCCTGCGTCTCTTCACCCCGGGTCCGTCCTCTCAGCCTGCGTCTCTTCACCCCGGGTCCGTCCTCTCAGCCTGCGTCTCTTCACCCCGGGTCCGTCCTCTCAGCCTGCGTCTCTTCACCCCGGGTCCGTCCTCTCAGCCTGCGTCTCTTCACCCCGGGTCCGTCCTCTCAGCCTGCGTCTCTTCACCCCGGGTCCGTCCTCTCAGCCTGCGTCTCTTCACCCCGGGTCCGTCCTCTCAGCCTGCGTCTCTTCACCCCGGGTCCGTCCTCTCAGCCTGCGTCTCTTCACCCCGGGTCCGTCCTCTCAGCCTGCGTCTCTTCACCCCGGGTCCGTCCTCTCAGCCTGCGTCTCTTCACCCCGGGTCCGTCCTCTCAGCCTGCGTCTCTTCACCCCGGGTCCGTCCTCTCAGCCTGCGTCTCTTCACCCCGGGTCCGTCCTCTCAGCCTGCGTCTCTTCACCCCGGGTCCGTCCTCTCAGCCTGCGTCTCTTCACCCCGGGTCCGTCCTCTCAGCCTGCGTCTCTTCACCCCGGGTCCGTCCTCTCAGCCTGCGTCTCTTCACCCCGGGTCCGTCCTCTCAGCCTGCGTCTCTTCACCCCGGGTCCGTCCTCTCAGCCTGCGTCTCTTCACCCCGGGTCCGTCCTCTCAGCCTGCGTCTCTTCACCCCGGGTCCGTCCTCTCAGCCTGCGTCTCTTCACCCCGGGTCCGTCCTCTCAGCCTGCGTCTCTTCACCCCGGGTCCGTCCTCTCAGCCTGCGTCTCTTCACCCCGGGTCCGTCCTCTCAGCCTGCGTCTCTTCACCCCGGGTCCGTCCTCTCAGCCTGCGTCTCTTCACCCCGGGTCCGTCCTCTCAGCCTGCGTCTCTTCACCCCGGGTCCGTCCTCTCAGCCTGCGTCTCTTCACCCCGGGTCCGTCCTCTCAGCCTGCGTCTCTTCACCCCGGGTCCGTCCTCTCAGCCTGCGTCTCTTCACCCCGGGTCCGTCCTCTCAGCCTGCGTCTCTTCACCCCGGGTCCGTCCTCTCAGCCTGCGTCTCTTCACCCCGGGTCCGTCCTCTCAGCCTGCGTCTCTTCACCCCGGGTCCGTCCTCTCAGCCTGCGTCTCTTCACCCCGGGTCCGTCCTCTCAGCCTGCGTCTCTTCACCCCGGGTCCGTCCTCTCAGCCTGCGTCTCTTCACCCCGGGTCCGTCCTCTCAGCCTGCGTCTCTTCACCCCGGGTCCGTCCTCTCAGCCTGCGTCTCTTCACCCCGGGTCCGTCCTCTCAGCCTGCGTCTCTTCACCCCGGGTCCGTCCTCTCAGCCTGCGTCTCTTCACCCCGGGTCCGTCCTCTCAGCCTGCGTCTCTTCACCCCGGGTCCGTCCTCTCAGCCTGCGTCTCTTCACCCCGGGTCCGTCCTCTCAGCCTGCGTCTCTTCACCCCGGGTCCGTCCTCTCAGCCTGCGTCTCTTCACCCCGGGTCCGTCCTCTCAGCCTGCGTCTCTTCACCCCGGGTCCGTCCTCTCAGCCTGCGTCTCTTCACCCCGGGTCCGTCCTCTCAGCCTGCGTCTCTTCACCCCGGGTCCGTCCTCTCAGCCTGCGTCTCTTCACCCCGGGTCCGTCCTCTCAGCCTGCGTCTCTTCACCCGGGTCCGTCCTCTCAGCCTGCGTCTCTTCACCCCGGATCCCCTCTCAGCCTGCGTCTCTTCACCCGGGTCCATCCTCTCAGCGTGCATCTCTTCACCCCGGGTCCCCCTCAGCCTGCGTCTCTTCACCTCGGCTCCCCCTCAGCCTGTGTCTCTTCATCCCGGGTCCATCCCCTCAGCCTGTTTCTCTCACCCCGGGTCCATTCTCCAGCCTTTTTGCAGGCCTGTGTCCTGGGTGTGGGGACCCCTGTGGCTGTCAGTGCCCGCCCTCAGCGTTGCTCTCCTCACCCCCACCTTCCAGCTCCTTCCTTGAAACTACCCCGGTGGCCGCCAGCCGGAGGGGACCATCTTGTGAGCGTAGAAGCAGCTCAGGGCCCCACAGGCCGAGCAGTGGCCGGGAGGATGGCCGGGCAGGGGTCCTCTGCAGGAGGCGTGTCCACCGGACCGATGCTGCCCTCTAGTGGCGCATCCTCACTGCGTCTGGAAGCAGGTGCGGCCTCTCCAGCCCTCTGCCTGTGATCCCTATAGTCTCTCCAGAGGGCCCCTGGGGCCAGATTCTGGGCCCAGACCTCCAGCCATCTCCTCCAGAGATCGTGGGTCATCATAAGCTGGCAAAGATGTGGGGTCACCGGAGACGGGCTGACCTCAACTCCTCAACCCCCTGTCCCGATGAGGGGCAGATGGGGAGCGGGGCTCTGACCATACCCTCCAGACGGCGCTGGGCTCCGAAGGATGGACAGAACGGTTCTGCTCAGCCATAGGCTCGGGCTTTCCGGGGTCACCCTGCGGAGCTCGGCCCCCTGCCAGCACCCTATCCCTGGCTTTGTGGGGTTCATGGTTTTGGGGACACAGCAGGTCCCCACTGGGTGGGCATGTGGGAGGCCAGGCCCCGTCGTCCTGGAGGGCTCCCGGGAGGCGGTGTCGCCTGCCTGCTCCACAGATGACGATGCTATGGGGCCCACAGTCTGGAGCCCCTGCTTGTGCACAGCCGCCCTTCTACCTTGACCCCCGGCCCAGACCCAAAGTCCCTTACGGAGGCCACACTCCTGCATCAGAAGGGTGGAGGGACCTCACAGGGTCCTTCAGCAGACCTGTCCTCCAGGACCCAATGCTCAGGGGTGCAGAGGTGGGGAGCGAATTCCGGGCAGACTAGTCAGCCTGCCCACCACCTCCACCCTGCAGGCCTGAGGCTCTACCCACACCCTGAGAGGAGCTTTCCCAAAAACTCCAGGAAGAGAACCTCTGATACGACGGTCTTCCCCCAGACCAGGGCCACCAGATCCCTGGCAGAGGCCCTGGGATGGCCTGGCTGTGCGTCCTGGGCGATGAGAGGGAGCCTGGCCAGGAACGGGAGTGGGTGAGAGGGGCCGGGGAAGGGCCCCTGGGGCTCCTCCAGAGGGCAGGCCCGGCGTCCCCTAGTCATCACACACGGCCTGGCTCGCGACGCCCGCAGGGCTGCCCTCACCTCACATTTGCCTCGCAGGCCGGTCTCCTGCAGCCGCGACCAGATGCTCTGGATGCGCCCGGCGTGCTCCGGGTGGCTGTTGGTATTCCCGCAGGTGCACTGGTGCTTCAGCATCAGCGTGTCGTACACGAGGCCTGCAGTGGAGGAGGCAGGGGTGGCCGTGCTCAGAGGAGCCCTCAGGGTAACCCGGCAGCTGGTCCCCTGCCAGGGGAGCTGAGCTCAGGGCACTTGTCCAATAGCCAGAGCCCACAACCCCCAGGGGAGCCGGCAAGGGAGGAAGACCTGAAAAGGCAGCCCTGTCCCCAGGACTCAGGGCTCTCCTATCACAGGGACCAGGCTGACCCAGACAGCGGGGAGATTTTGGTCTCAAACTCAGGTCTGCCAGGTCCATGGAGTAGTTTGCCCCTGTGGACTGAGATCCATCCGTCCGAGGTTCTTGGGGCTCTGAAGGCTCGGTTTCTGCCTGTGGAACCGTGCAGAGCCGCTGGACAGGAGCACACGCGCATGTACACACACACACAGACACACACAGGGACGCAACTGCATTTGAAATCAGCCTAGACAGTGGGGCGGGGGAGGGTGGGGCGTGGCCTTCCAATAACAGCGCAGCAGGACAGGAGCAGTGATGGAAACACAGAGACACACCCCTGTCCATGCGGACTGCAGATGCGCGTGTGTGGACAGCACCAGGACATGGGCCCCACCCAACGGCATCACGGAGACACAGCCGCGTGCTGCTGCTCATGGGGTGCGAGGCGGGAACTTCACGGTGAAGCCACCCGTGCCCCTTTTGCAGACGGGCAGTGGCAGCAGAGCGAGCATGGAGTGGCTAGGACCCTGGGGAGATGCGCGTGGACGCAGGAAGAGGCCCAGAGTGGCCCACAGCAGTGTGGGCCCGCAGAGTGCTGGCTTCGTAAAATACACCGCGTCTGTGTCTACCAGTCTGTCTGGCTACATACAGACACAACCCTGGACGTGTGACCTGACGCTGACAGCAGCTCCCCCAGGGGTGGGGTCGGGGCCACCCTCTACCTTCTCAGGGTTTCCACTGTGTGTGCTTTCTTTCAAGGAGTATGCACTGTTTCATAAGTTTGTCAAAAAGGAATAATGAAGAGAAACTGGGAACAGCAAAAGAGCAGGGCTCGCCGGGCAGGACACTTGTGGTGACATCATGTTGGTCCGCGGGCTCCCTCGCGGGGACCCCCGAGCACCCAGGGGGCACGCGCGCCGCGAGAGTGTCTCCACTGGGGTCCTGGGGTCGTCTGAGCTGTGCCTTCTAAGCACGGGCCCAGCTCAGCCGATGCCAAGGACTCACTCTCAAAGAGTCACCTGCTGACTACTTGTGACACCTTGCCGTTCTCTGGTTTTCTTACTGCAAAGCAGGAATTTAACTTCTGGAAATTGACTACGAAACTCTTCTCCAAATATGATCAGTCTCCTTCCAAAATCTGACAAGGAGAACGTAGCCACGTTTGCACGTTACAGCATGCAGAGAAACAGTGTTCACTGAGATCTGATGGTGCGAAATGGAACTGCCTTTAGATGACCTGTGTGAGTGTGTCCTTGGGAAGAGACGCCCGATGCATTAGCAGAGGGCGGGGTGAGGTGCTGTCCTGGGGCCCTCCGTCCCAGGCGGGGTGGGGGCCGGTGGCAGGGGCCGACCCGGAGCCCCTGGGAGCGTTGACTCCAGCAGATGCTGCACTCGGCTACAGACCTCCGCCCCGACTCCCAGGGGACACTTTCAGGGGAAGAGAGACTTCTGCAGGGTCGGGAGGCCATGGGTGGGGCTGCGGGGAGACCGCAGGCAGGAGCAGGGCCGTGGGCTGTCCAGGAGCGGAAGCAAGCGTCTGGGCCGGCTGCGCCCTGGACCTGCTCCACCTGGACGCTCCAGGCGTCACCCGGGCCTCACGGGCAGGGCCCTGGGCGGAGCCCTGGTCCAAGGACAGGGCAGACGAAGGAGGGCAAGGTGGTGACCCCGCTGACCCTGGGTGGGAAGCTGCCTGGTGCAGGCAGGCCCAGGGATGGGCAGTTCTCTGAGGCCATGCTTCTCTGGGGACGAGGAGGCGGGCTTCTCGGCCAGGACAGACCCTGGTGACCTCTCTCCATCTGGTGCCCCCAGCTTGGGGCTGAGCCTCGGCAGAAGGTCAGGTGGGTGTGGGGCTGGGCACCGCCCGGGAGCCTCGCCCTCTGGCCCCGCAGGCCGTGTGGCACCTCCCTTGCGCCTGCAGCCGCGGCTCCCCCAAGAGGGGGCCCTCGCCCTCCCCTGGCCCCCAACACCCCACCCCACGGTACCTGTGGTGAACCTTGGCTTGGCTGGGGGCTCCTGCACGGACATGGGGAAGGTGGCGGACGCTGGGGAGGACTGCGCCCGGGACAGGGGCCGGTGCCCGCCGAAGGACACGGGGATGCCAGCAGCCTCCATGGATGCCTGGTAGTTCCTCAGCTGGTGGATCCGCTGCTGCTCCAGGAGGAGGGCTTGCTGGGGGCGGAGGAAAGAGGCCGCTCTGTTGCTTCCCGGCGTCTCCCGTCCCCAGCTGTAGGGCTACAGGGGGCCCTCTCTCCCAGACCCTCCACCCCACAGCCCCCGGGCTCCCAGTGCAGAGCCTCGTGCCAGGCTGCTGGGGAGAAGCCTGCCTTCTGGGTCAGGAGGGCGGCCAGTGAGGTGGTGGCCTAGGGCCCTGCTGAGTCTGGACATCCCCATGGGGAGACAGACTGTCAGCGGAAAAGCCTTCTCAGAGCTGATGGGGGGTCTGGGCAGCCTGGCAGCCGTGGAGGGCTCCTTGAGGAGGTGACACCTTGAGGGCGAGGTGGCAGTACCCAGGCAGAGGGTGCTGGTGGGGAGGTAGACTCTGGGGTGTGAAGGCAGGGACTTGGGTGGGTCCGGTTTTGCCCAGGGAGGTGGATGGAGCCCGGGGAGAGGTGGTGGGATGGGTGGGGGGCCTGCCCAGCCCTGCCAGGAGCACGGCTGCTTCTGTGAGGACCCGAGGGGTCTCTTGCCTGCACGGCCGAGGAGGGAAGGGCAGGACACCCTACTTCGGAGCCCGCCCTGCATGGGGGTGAGGAGCAGGCCGCCACCCCTGCCTTGGGCCTCCCTCCGCAGGTGCTTCCTCCCACAGCCTCTCCAGACGTGACACCTGACGCCCCTGGAGCAGGTGCCCATCTCAAGGTGACTCTGCAGACTGCTGTGTGTGCCACCGCATTTCCCCGAGACGAGCTCTGCTTGCGGTTCTCCCAAGAACCAGACGCCCAGCACCTCTGATCACTGCCTCAGGCTCAGAGCCCAGGGATAATTCCCCTAAGAGAATGCCGATCACCTTATCATCGGCAAGACAGCAGCCCTAAAAAACTGCCTCCCGGTTTCACACCAATGCAGTAAGAGCACGCTGAACTCCAGTTGTAAGAGGAGGCCGCCGCCTCTGTGAATGGGCGAGGCCCACCGCCCAGACGGCCCACCTGGTGCGCTCACACCACAGGGGTCCACACGGCAGCGGGGACAGTGGCTTCCACACTAGCAAAGTGACCGCCAGGCCACCTGTGGGCCCGCCTTTAAATGCGGAGCCGGAGAGAAGGCTGACCTGCTACCCAAGAGGGGCTCCCGGGAAACCGAGGCGCTGAGCTGAGCCTTGGTGTCACCCCTCACCCTGGTCCCAGGGGTGGCAGGGGAGGCACCCCCTGGGCTGTCGAGGGAGAAGGATTATGCCTGAGTGGGCAGCACTGGGCCCACGGGGAGGGTTGGGTGAGCCAGGGCCCCACACCCCAGGTGCTGAGCTCCACAATGAAGGACACCATTAGATTTTAGAGTCCACCCCTCGGACACCCTGGCCCAGCATCTCAGGAACAAGACCGCTCCCTGGGGGCACTCAGGCCTAAGATGGGGTTTCGACTGGCTAGCTGGCTGTCCCAGTGTTCTCTCATCGCGGCCGTTTTAGTCTTCACTGTAAGTTAATGAATCATTCGTTGGGTGTATTCATCAGTCTCTTAGGAGTCTGCTAACTGTCAGCGCCAGGGAACCTCACTGGCTCTGGGTGTCCAACCAGGCTGCTTTTCTGGATCTGTCAGGCTGGTCACTAGTGCCTTCTTGGGCCGAAAAGGTCCTGGCTTCTGACCAGATGCTGCAAACCTTCTTGATCAATGATTAAGTCAGCCTCCCTCTTCCCCTTCTATGCTGAATCCACCAGCATTCGGATTTGCTTAATCTGCAGCCTTTGGGCCTGAAGGGGAACCATCCCTGGGGAGTCTGAGGCCTGTTCAGCTGAGAAGCAGGGGCATAAATACACACAGTGGACAGAGGGCCAGTGTCTCTGGGGGTGATACCTGCAAAGCAGGGCTCACGGGACATCTGCCTCCCATATCAGGAGGGAAAGCTGGGGGCCTGGACCGGCAGGTGTGGAGAACAAAGACCTTGGACTTGCTCTAGGGGCCCTGCTCACCCCCTGCTGCCCGCCCCCTCCACTGCCCGCCCCCCCCACTCTGCGGGCACCTGTCTGAAGAGCAGCTCCTGCTCCGTGGGAGGCCGCTGGCCAGGGTCCGCCTCCCGTGGGGGCTCCGTCTCCTCATCGTCACTCTCGATGGGCTCCTGCTTCACCTGCACCCCGGCCAGCGCGTGGGCCTCCTTCTGCCCCGGAAGCCGGTCCAGGAAGGGCTCCTCCAGGAGCGCCTGGTGCTCCCGCAGCTCCTCCTCCGTCTCCTCGGGGTGGCTCTCGGGCTGCCGGGCTGGCTCGCTGGGTTTGGGGATCATCTGTAACACAGGGTTACCAGGTGGAGTGCGACGGGATGGGGGTGAGGGAGGTGCTGGGACAGGAAGGGGGTGGTCACAGAGCCCACGTCTCGGGATCAGCAGGGCTGACCTGGGCTGAGGCAGGACACACAGAGCCCACGTCTCAGGACCAGTGGGACTGACTGTCCTAGGATGCCGTCACCCTGGGCTGAGGCAGGACAGGACACAGACACACAGGCACACACTAAGCCCACGTCTCAGGAACAATGGGGCTGATCATCCGAGGAAGCTGTCACTCTGGGCTGAGGCAGGGGACACGAAGACAGACACACAAAGACACACACACACACACACACGCGCGCGTGCGCGTGTACTGAGCGCTGTCCATGATGTGCACACACACACACACACACACACACATGCATACACGCACGTACGCACACGCCTGCCGGGCGCTGTCTGTGGTGTATACACACACACACACGCCTGCACACACACACACATGCATACACGCACACACATACACGCACGCACGTGCCGGGTGCTGTCCGTGGTGTATACACACACACACACGCCTGCACACACGCACACATGCATGCATGCACACACATGCATGCCGGGCGCTGTCCGTGGTGTACACACACACGCCTGCACACACACACACATGCATACACGCACACACATACACGCACGCACGTGCCGGGTGCTGTCCGTGGTGTATACACACACACACACGCCTGCACACACGCACACATGCATGCATGCACACACATGCATGCCGGGCGCTGTCCGTGGTGTACACACACACGCCTGCACACACACACACATGCATACACGCACACACATACACGCACGCACGTGCCGGGTGCTGTCCGTGGTGTATACACACACACACACGCCTGCACACACGCACACATGCATGCATGCACACACATGCATGCCGGGCGCTGTCCGTGGTGTACACACACACGCCTGCACACACACACACATGCATACACGCACACACATACACGCACGCACGTGCCGGGTGCTGTCCGTGGTGTATACACACACACACACGCCTGCACACACGCACACATGCATGCATGCACACACATGCATGCCGGGCGCTGTCCGTGGTGTACACACACACGCCTGCACACACACACACATGCATACACGCACACACATACACGCACGCACGTGCCGGGTGCTGTCCGTGGTGTATACACACACACACACGCCTGCACACACGCACACATGCATGCATGCACACACATGCATGCCGGGCGCTGTCCGTGGTGTACACACACACGCCTGCACACACACACACATGCATACACGCACACACATACACGCACGCACGTGCCGGGTGCTGTCCGTGGTGTATACACACACACACACGCCTGCACACACGCACACATGCATGCATGCACACACATGCATGCCGGGCGCTGTCCGTGGTGTACACACACACACACACACGCATGCACGCGCTGGGCGCTGTCCGTGGTGCTGAGATGAAACACAGCCTAGCTTGGTACCTGTTTGCCAGGCACAGTGAATCGCAATGCAGTCACTCACCACAATCGCAAGATGTTGACCCACGTCCACACCTGGGTGTGAAGTGGGGCTGCACCCTCCTTCCTTCGTAGTCACCCCATCCGCCACCCCAGCAATTCACAGCCAGGCACCATGGGGACAGGCGGCCTCAGTGCGCTCACCTGCGCCGCTGGCCCTGAGCCCGCAGTCGGCACACCACGCCCTGTCCCTGCTGAACTTCCACGCGCAAGAGCCCCGCCCTGCCAGGGAGGACGGACCCTTCCCCATGTCCTGACTGTTTCTAGAAGGAAACCAAGGGCTTCCAAGAAGCCTCAAGTTTTAGTCCTGAGCACTTGTGTTTTAAAAAGTCCTTCTGGAAGCACTTGCTCCCTGACCCACACCTGGGCAAGCGCAGCCTTGCCCATGTGGGGAGGACTGGGGACGCCTGTGCTAGGGCTGGGTTGCACGCGCGGTGAGCAGCCGGGGCCAGCTGTACCACGGGCCCCAGGGGAGGACGGACCCACTGACACCCTGTGGGGCAGCTGGCTTGCTCTGCCGAGTGACCAGTTTCCACTGGGCTAGGGACTTGTTCTAGTGACCGTCCCCTGAGCTGCTGTGCTAAGCTCTGCAAAGGAAGCCCGGCCCCTCTCTACATCCGCCCAGGGCAGCATATCCTCAGGAAGTTCCAATCCAGCCGGAACATGGAGGACACAGCTCCGGGAGCAGGTCCGTGCTCAGCGGATGGTGAGGGGTGTGAGTGGGGACAAAGCTGTGGGGCGGGCAGGGGCCAGACAGGCTCCGAGCCATTTCGAGTAAACAATCCTCCAACCTTACATCTGGTGATTTGACTGACTTTTCACAGCAGTTCATCCAAAAAAGTGTTTTGAAAATCTGTCTCTAAAGATTTGGGGATCTGTCCATCTCATCTGCTCCCCACAAACCTGGAGCTGGTGAGGCCCCGCTATGAGCTTTGTGCCTGGACAGAGTCCACTGGGGGTAAGGCCACCACCCCCCGACCAGCTTGGGGGCAGGAGGACCCATCTCCACCAGCAGAGGGTGCTGGGCCTCTCCCGGGCCCCCAGGTCCACAGGTCCTGGAAGCCTCAGCAGGTGGCATCAGGGGCCTCAGCTTTACGGTCCGCGGGGTCAAAGCGCTCGTGTTTCTGTCATCGCTCAGCGTCTGATGCAGAGCCCGACAGGGAACAGACTGGAGAGTAGACGTCACAGCAGAGCGACAGGGAGGGAATGAGGATGGGGGAGAGCGGGAGCGGGCAAGGCCCCTGTGATGTGCTCCAGGGTGAGGCTGTGAGGGGAGAGGCTGCGGGCTCTGCGTGGGGGTCAGGGAAGAGGACACAGGGACGGGGCATGGACAGCAGGGGGGACATGGGGACGGGAGCCCTCAGAACCACAGACTTAAACCTCCAGACGATGGTCTGGGAGGCAGGTGCTGTCTCAGAGTGGGAGGCAAGCTCTTCTCTGCTGTGGGAAGATAAAGAATCAGGCTGAGAACGGGTGGGGTCAGGGGACTGCCTGCAGAGAAAGGACCCTTTGGGGGCTCAGTCGGGAGGGGGCGGAAGGTCAGCAGAGGGGCTGGTCCAGGTGCGCAGGGGGACCCTGGGGATTCCAGGCCAGGTGCCTGAGGATGGCTGCATGGAGGGAGGTTGGGGCGAGAGGGGCACGGGACCCGGGCCTGCTGCAGAGAGGCTGAGACTCAAACTCTGGGCGACCTGTGAGGGGCTGTCCTTGGAAGGGGGATTGGAGCAAGGGGTCTGGTGATGGGCCAGGGCTGGAAATAATGGTTAGGAAGAAGCAGGCAGATGGGTAATGGAGGCGGGGCTTCTCCCAGGGGACTTGGAGAAGCTGTGTCTGATCCTGGAGGAGCTGGGGCTGCCCCAGGCCCTGCCAGGAGGTCAGCTCTGTGTGGGCACGCGTGACCTTGGGAACGACCGTGGTAACCCGGCAGCGAACAGCACATGCAGAGCTGCTATGTCTCCCCAAAGCCTTCTGGACCTCAGTAGCACCCTCCCACCAACTAAGCGAGAATGGCGGTGACTCCATGTTTGGAACAAGCTTCTAAAAGCCAGACTGGAGTTCAGGGCCCAAACCAAACTGGTGAGCAGGCCAGCATTTAAGAGCACTGGACACGCTCACCATTAGATGCCCAAGCAATTGGGGCCCAGTGTTCACGTTCACAACTGAGCTGAGGAGCAGTAGCCCACGGGAGGAACGGCTGAGACCCTGGTGCGCTCCAGCGGGGGCTGCGGGGTGGGGCTGTGGGCCTTGGCTCAGGAGCCTTCAGGCCACGGGCCCGGAAGACAGAGGGCAGAAATGTCGGTGCTGGCAGTGCCGGGTACGACTGTCAGCTCCCTGCACCCTCTGGGAGATCAGTGCATAAACACTTCAATCAGCTGTCGCTCGTGACAGCAGATCAATCACGGAGGGAAATCCAGAGAGACCAGCCGCGTGTCTCTCTGTTGGAGAACACACCACACGTGAACAGGCGTTCCCGTCTTTCCAGCCTCCCACCCTATCACTCAGAGAACGACATAGCACGGTTAAGAAGACAGTCGGCATCAGAAACGTGACACAGGGTGCCTCTGACACTTCGGCATCCGCCTCGTCCACCTTAAAGGTGCCTTTCCTGCCCCGCAGGGCTGCATTCAGCCACCCCACCCACTCCTGACCCTGCCCTGAGCCATCTGGTAGGGGAGCCTGTCAGGCAGAGGGGCTCTGGGGCAGAGGGGCTCTGGGGCAGCGGTGCTGAGCCTGTGTCCAAGCGCTTGGGCGGGCAGTAGGGCCTGGTCTGGGGCAGCTTGCTGTTTGTTCAGGGCCCCCAGTTCTCCCAGGATGGGAGCTGCCGGGCAATGTGATGGCTCTTGTGTTTAACCTTTGGAGGAACCGCTGGACAGCTTCCCAGAGTAGTTCCTCTCACTCGCTATTAGAAAAGGGCTTTGCTTCCAATGTTAGCATTTGGAACCAGTTATCGGAAACTGCTGCTCTTGCTTCAGTAACCAGCAGGGAGGGCCACGCTGACCTTGGTGCCGCTTGCTGCTGAAAGCAGGTCAGGAGTGACTGACCAGATGTTGGATGGAGGGACGCAGACCTCTGGCCAGGAGCCCTTTGGCCAAGGTTGCTGCAATGGGCAGGCAGAGCACCAGTGTCCAGGGGCCTGGAACCTGGGGCTTCGGGGGCCCTGAGTCTCTGCTGGGCACTCTCCGCTGGGGACTCTCTCCTGGGAGTTTGCTTAAGAGGATAAATCCCCTTAAGAAACCCCAGAGACCCATGGGGGGCAGGGAGAATAAGCCACCCAGGGACACAGACGCTGCGGGAACATAGCCCACCCCACTCCTGCCTCCTTGATGCCACCAATGGGACAAGCTGCTCACCGCCTGCGGCCCCGGCCCCGCCCCCACGACTCCCGGCCCCGCCCCCACGACTCCCGGCCCCGCCCCGCGCCTCACCTTGTTGAGGTGCAGCTGCGGCTGCTGGAAGTGCTGCTTGTGCTTCTCCAGGAACTGCTGGTGCTGCTGCTGGATGACCAGGTGCTGCAGCGCCTGCGCGCTCTGGGGCAGTGGCGCCGACTGCGTGCGGCCCAGCGGGCGGTGCTGCCGCAGCTTGTGCACCGAGGGCGCCACGCGCTCCGCCCCTACCAGGGGCTGCGCGTGCAGGGGCAGCGCGCCCAGGCCTGCAAGGTAGCGGTCTGGGGAGAGCACGGGGAGGGGAGGATCAGAAGGGAGGGGCGAGGCCTGCTGAGTCCGTGATGGAGGCTGGCCGCCACCGCCTCCCTGAAGCCTGCCAGGCCTGCTCCAGCATGCTGACCACCAGAAGCCTGGACTTAGGGGCAGCGGCCAGTCATGTGGTCCCCCCATACCCAGGTCCAGGTCGTAAGTGGGTAGCCCTGGCACAGGCGCCCTCAGAAGGGCCTGGCTGAGGAAAGAGCCAAGGTCTGGTGGCTCCAGAATGTTCTGGAAAACCAGCAAGTGGGCACCTTCCTGACAGCCTCAGAAACCCAGGGGTGAGGAAGACACCTGCCCTTATGAACCAAACCATTTTAAGGGTCTCAAGACGTCGATTTTATACACAAAGAGGGCATCAACACTAGAAAAAAATTCTGATGCATGTTGTCAAAATCTCTGCAAATTTCTGGGAAAGGCTGTCACCTGCTGCCCAGGAGAAGAGCAGCTCGGTCACATCGTGTCTGGGCTGAGTGTTTAAATTAAGAATCAGTATGGACAGAAGAGGGTAGGTTTGAATCTGTGTTTGAATCTTGCTTCAAAATGCAACCTCCTCATGTGAACCAGGAGGTGGAATGTTATCCTTCTATATTCCTTTCAATATCAGTACTTTTCCCTTTTACAAATTGTGGGTTAGACAGTTCACCATTTTCCCTGGTACCATAGGCAAAAGGGTGTAACAGACCCTTCACAGGCCACCTGATTATCTGTCCCCCGGCACCAGAGCTGGAGAAACTAAACCACATCACTCAGGCTGCCCGCGACCCCAGACTAGGGCGTCTGACCAGGAAAACCACAGGTGGACAGGCCACGCCAGCTCTCAGCCACCCAGCGCTGACTCCTGGAGGCGGGGTGGGGTCGGCTGTGTGGCCGTGTTTAGTCGAACCCAAGCCTCCTCCAGAGGGTACTGACTGTCAGTCTTTTCCTAGTCCCTTCCTGGAGGTTATTTCTGTCTTAAAATTTTTACTTTGTATACAAATAGAGAAAAAAGGTTCAACTCTAGCAAAATAGTCCTTCACTACCTTTGCAAAAGTTAACCAGCCACAGTCTCCTAAACCACCATCACTTTTTGTCCAACCCAAACAGTTTTCTGGAAAGATAAGTCATCTTAAACCTTATCATCTGCTTGGCTAGCAAACTAGAGCGAATAACTCAAAAGGCAGAGCCAATTCTGTTCTGGGTTCTACTGATAGAAAGTCGAAGCAAACAGAAACAGCACCAGCGTAGAGGAGGTCTTTCATCAGCTGTTGGCCTGGTAGCTCGGACAGTAAAGAGTCTGCCCGCAGTGCAGGAGATCCAGGTTCAATCCCTGGGTCAGGAAGATCCCCTGGAGAAGGAAATGGCAATCCACTCCAGTATTCCTGCCTGGAGAATCCCATGGATGCAGGAGCCTGGTGGGCTACATACCATGGGGTCGCAAAGAGTCGGACACAACTGAGTGACTTCACTTTCACTTTCTTTCACTTGCTCTGGGTATTATGGGGGATTAAATCATTTCACCAGCTTCCCAGGTGGTACTAGTGGAAAAGAGCCCTCTTGCCAATGCAGGAGACATAAGAGACGTGGGTTTAATCCCTGGGTTGGGAAGATCCCCTGGAGGAGGGCATGGCAACCTACTCCAGTATTCCTGCCTGGAGAATCCCATGGACAGAGGAGCCTGTCTGGCTGCAGTCCATGGGGTTGCATAGAGTCGAACATGACTGTGAAAGTCACTGAATCTATATAGTCCATGGAATTCTCCAGGGCAGAATACTGCAGTGGGTAGCCTTTCCCTTCTCCAGGGGACCTTCCCAATCCAGGGATCACACCCAGGTCTCTCACATCACAGGTGGATTCTTTACCAGCTGAGTGACCAGGGAAGCCCCAAGTCACTCAGCACGCAAATCGTTTCATGGAGGGAAGAAGGATGTCAGCCACTGGATGCTGCACTTATGGCGTTAAAAGTCCACTTAAGTCACTGAAAGGCACCCTCTCAGAAGACATCACTTGCTTTTAAAGCTTCCTGGGCCCCCGAGAATGAGAGTGCCTGCGCTGGGGCCACTGGGCTGGCCATGCACCACCATATCTGCAGGGAAGCGTCTTTCGGTTTTAGAGGAGGAAACACTTAATTCCAGAGATCCAGTGTCTGCTGTGACCCAGGTTAGGGAACCAGGACCCCGAGTGAGTTGGAAAGGCGGGGACTCTGGGTGCTCCAGGGGCCCTTCCCTGCGATCGGGGCTCCAGCTGCTTGATGCTGGCCCAGAAGCCCACCTTGGCCAGCAAGACACCACCCTGAGGACACAGGCCTCTGTCCCTGCAGGGTGCGGGTGGCTGGTGGTGCAGAGGCCTGACTTCCAGTCCCCGATGCTGGGGGAGCCCGTGTCTACACGCAGCCCCAGCTGTTCAGGCTGGACCCCGGTCTGGTTCCCCTCCCTCCCCTCACCTCTTACCTCCACCCCCTTCACCCCAGATTAGGCTCTAGTGCTTCTGGGGGTGGGGGTAAAGCTGTGGGGACCCCACACTTGAGGAAAAGTGTCATGATCAGCACCCCTTAAAACTGGACATCTGACCTTCCAGGAGAAATACCCCATACCTGGTCCAATGTGGACTCAGGCCACACTTGAGTTCAGAAGTTTCTGGTTGAGAACTAGAAGATGACCCCTCAGACCATTCACAGCTTTTGATGGTAACTGGAAACTGGCTGGTTTTCGGTATGTGTTGTGAAACTTCCAAGCAAGAGGGCCCAGCACATTAGGGTCCAATTCTGTCCTAGTGACCAGCTGGCCTGTGGAGGCTGGCTGGACAGCAGGGCCCTGGCAGCCTGTGGCTGCCCTTGTCCAGCCTCAGTGAAGGGACCTGGGGGTGGCCAGTGCTGAGCAGCTCCTCCCGGGGGCAGGGTGGGCCAGCCTCCTCAGAGGTCCTCTCTGGAGCAGGAAGTAAAGACGACAACGGGACGGGAGCTCCTGGTGAGCACCCAGCCCGTCCGCGGACACCTGGGCTGAAGGTTTCCTTCACCTGCACTAACAGTAAGCGAACTTGCAAACAAAGGTGCCGCACAGACGCCCCCACCAGGTATGGGGGTTAAAAAAAGAAGTTGAAAAGCCAAATCGCCCTCTGTTCTGGGCCTGGTTTGGCCGCACCGGCCTTGGCACTGGGGATCCTGTTCAGTCCATGTGGATTCTCACGTGAAATCCACGTGAGACAGCTGACTCCTGTGGCCTGAGCCCTTACACACCCACTGCCCAACTTAAAGAGTCTTTAAAGCTGGGGGGTGTCGACCTGCACACCCCACCTTGACCAGCTGCTCAGAGTTCAGCCTGCGGACTGTCTGGGGCACTGGGCTCTTTTCAGTAGAAGCCTGGAGCACACAATCACCGGCTGTCAGGAGCCCCCTGCAGCGGTGAGGACCCAGGCTGCGGGAGCCACTCTGAGCGGGTGCTACGTGGAACTCAGCCGCACGCCTGCTCCCCGACGGACAAGGCCGGCTGCTCCTCCGGCACGGCCAGCCTTTGTGGAATGATGTGGCCCCAGCTCTGCCACCATCTGTCCACAGTGACCACCAGCAAGCAGGCACGTCTGTGGGCCCTGGGAACCTCAGAGAACCTACCAGAAGCCAGCCTGCAGTGCGAGCCCGACCCTTCCTGGCGTGGCTCAGACACCGCCTGGCACCAGGTGCCACTGCAGAGGTATCTGCTGTGCCCCTTCCGGCATCAGACGCTGAGGGGTGCCGGGAGGGGCTGGGCAAGGTAACTCGGCGTCTGCGCTCCGGGCGATGGAGGTGCGCAGAGACTGCCCGTGCTGAGCGCCCGGGAGGCCCCGAGCTGGGCCTGGCGTGGAGGGAGGGCCCTGAGGCCGGGCATGCAGAGGCAGCGCAGGCCTCGTCAGCGCTGAGCGAGCCTGCACCCCGAGCGCAGCGCGGGTCGGGGCTGTGCTCCCAGCCGGAGCTGACTGACTGTGCTCCCCGTGCTGGCGGAACGGACCCTGTTCTGACCACGCCTCAGCTGGCCCCCGCTTTTAACTGTCACTGTCCAGGGGAGGGACGGGGCAGGGGTCGTTGGGGAGTTTGGGGTGGACGCATACACACTGCTGGGTTAACTAACAGACCTGTTGAGCAGCACACGGAACTCCACTGTGTGTGGTGTGGCGGCCCGGGTGGGAGGTGGGTTTGAGGGAGGACGGATATGTGTGTATGAGTGGCTGGGCCCCTCCACTGCCCCCCTGAAACTGTCACTGCACTGTTTGTTAACAATGAAAGTGAGATTTTCACCATGAAAGTGGCTATGAAAGTGAAAGCCTCAGTGGCTCGGTCGAGTCTGACTGCGGCCCTATGGGCTGTAGCCCGCCAGGCTCCTCTGTTCATGGATTTTTCTAAGCAAGAACACTGGAGTGGGTCGCCATTCCCTCCTCCAGGGGAATCTCCCTGACCCATGGATTAAATCTGAGTCTCCTGCATCGCAGGCAGATGTTTCAGTGTCTGAGCCACCAGGGAAGTATTATTTGTTAATTGGCTATAGCCTAATACAAAATAAAAAGTGAAAGGAGAAAAAAAAAGTGAAAAAACCCACAACTTCCAGTGTCATTGTGAATGGCCACAGCTCTGGGCCTGGGGAGGGCTTCCTGGCATGCCTACAGGAGTGTAAGGCGACCCCAGGGAGGCCTGGGAACAGGGAGTGGGGCAGGGAAGGGCCCACATGACGCTGGGAAGGACAGACAGGCCAGCTGGGAAGTAAGGGAGAGAGCAAGGGTGAATGCTGAGAACAACAAAACCAAATGTCACCACCAGAGCAACCAACAGCTGAGGGGGACTCCCGGGCTGATACTGATGCTGGAGGCTCTGTCGGCCCTCCTAAAACCTGAGGAGGAAGCTAAAGACCCAGCTGGATGGTGCCAGAGCCTGGGAGGTCAGCTCTGCAGCAGGGCCCCTCATTTCACAGCAGACCCTGAGCAGAGAGCAGCGCCTTTACACTGCTGTCACTATGCCAATCTTATAGCGAATCTGTGTGTGTGTGAGTTGCTCAATCATGTCTGACTCTCTGTGACCCCATGTACTGTAGCCCACCAGGCTGTTCTGTCCATGGTATTCTCCAGGAAGAATTCTGGAGTGGGTTGCCATGCCCTCCTCCAGGGGATCTTCCTGACCCAGGGATTGAACCTGGTCTCCTGCATTGCAGGCAGAATCTTTACCATCTGAGCCAGCAGGAAAGCCTTAATTTTTTTTTTTCTAAACATAACCACCCATTAGATGGGGCACGATTTTAAAAAAATGTTGCTGCTGATAGGAATCTGCTGCCCAGCAGGGCCAGCTCTGTGCTCCATCACACCCTGAGCACCCAAAGGGCAGACACATCAGGGAGCGGGCAACCTGCTCTTGGGAAATCAACCAGAAGGTGTGTCTGACGCTCTGGCTTCCACGCCTCTGGCTCTGTGAGTGGACTCGGTCTCTCCGGCCACAGCCTGGTGTGGGAGGGCTTGGGTGCAGGAGTTGTGGGGGACAGGTCACCCGCCCTCCCCCAGGGAGCCCAGGACGGCCCGATGCGGCCCGCTCACCTGTGACGAGGGGCGTCTGTGCAGGTGGCTGCTCCAGGAGGACCACGTGCTGTAGGAGGGAGCCAGGGGCTGCCCCTGTGTCACGCTCCAGGGACGCCGTGCCCAGGTAGGGGGCGAGGTGGGTGCCGGGAAAGAGGGAGACGCGCTGCTGCAGGGCGGGGAGGGCCAGTCTCTCAGCCTCCTGCTGGCCGGCTGTCCCCTGGACAGACAGGCATAGCCGGGCGCCCGGGTCAGGGGCCTGGAGGGGGCTGCCCCGCACCACCGCCTCGCAGACCCCAGGGGCGCCCACTTACCGTGGCGGGGCCGGTGGCGGGCAGCCCCAGCGTGATGTTGGGCAGGGAGGGTGACGTGTAGAGGGGCAGCGGGCCCACCGAGCCCTCTCGCGCCACGAGTCTGTGCGCCAGGCTGGTCTGCGGACAGAGCACATGGGGGTCACGCAGGCTGCACGGCCAGGCCTGCCAGCCTGGGCCACAGGAAACGACGAGAGAAACCCTCCAGGGCAGGCTGAGGTCCCCGGGACAGAGACGCATGAACAAGGACAGCTTGGAGGCAGACACGGCATCGCAAGGCCATCAACTCTGATTCACGACCTGTCCCTCTCTTGTTTGCTCTTGTTCAATCCACACAACGCTGTAAAACTATCAGAATAAACCTAGGATAATATACTTAAAAATGTAGTCTTAGGATCAGGAATGTCTTTCCAAGCATAATGTGAGAGGTAGGAACCAGAGAGGGAAATGTAGATCATACAAAAATGCCTTCACATAAAAGGCAAATAACAGTGATGACAAGGTTGGCAACTATAGTACAGACAAAGGCCATATGTAAAGAGCAAGCAGATCAAACAACAATGAGTGAGAAGCAACAAAGAAGAGCCAGGATGGAGAAGAAACTCATTGGAAAGAAAACATCAGCAGTAATCAAAAAAAAATCTGCAAAAAAAACATTAAAAAACCTATGCATTTTTCAAAGATATTTCAGCATGACAGCAGTGTCTTGACCCAGAGAAACATAACCATACTGCTGAGTGGACCACAATTGGCCTGCTCCTTCTACAGGACAGTCTGGCCATCCATGTCAAAAGTCTTAAAAAGATCTAGCCTTTGATGTTAAACCCCACTCCACCTGCAGGACATGCTCTTGGGAGAGGAAGCTGGACACAGATGGACTCGACTACAGCAGCGTTCACAGGGCCCTACAGCCAGTCAGAGGGTAGATCCATGAGGTGTGTTCACACACAAGGACAGTCATCCACGGGGACACTCAGGTGGGAAAAATCCTGCTGATGACTTGGAATCTTATTTGCCACGTGTGTGTAACTGCCAGTCTCTGAGGACTTGAATCTGTCATATTCCATGTCGTTTTGCCTCTAGAATGAAGGTTCCTGGCAGAGAGGGCACTGTCATATTCACACTGCCCCCTCACAGTAGTAGAAAATGACACTAATGATGGACTTATAACCGGTTTTCTCCTAGCTCTTCTCACAACGGATTATATAATTAAGGCTGAGAAACATTTTGCCTGCTTTAAGATTTCACTGGCACGGTTAGAAAGAATATGAGCTGAAAGTTACTGTGAGCAAGGGCGGGACTGCAGCCCCGGCTGGTAAGTGCCCCTCGGTCCATTCGAGGGCAGAGTGATGACCCCCTCAGGGTGTGTGTGCTGGAGTCCCGAGTGGGCAGCCGTCTCTGGGTGGCTTCCTGGCGTCACACGCACAGTGTCAGTGGAAACTCACACACACCTGCGCTCCGAGGGCACCGCAGGAAGGGCCACTTGGGAGGGAGATCAGTGTCTCTCTCCTGGTGAAGGCTGCATCACTTTACTCTGTTCACATAGTAAATGGTACAGTGATGACTAAAGGGTGACTTTAAAAGTAGCTCTTTTTCTGGTTTTAAAAAAATCAGCAAGCTCTGATTTAGAGGAAGTGGAGGAGCTTGCCAAGGAAAGCATGATTCCACTGTATTATCATTGTCCAGCAATAAAACAAGCAAATACTGAATGCTTGAAAGTTGTCATTTCCTCTTTATAACCAAGGCTTTTTAAAAAAACAAACGAACAAACCAAACCTACTTTACTTTTAGAAATCAAGCAGCCTTCTGGGAATTGTCTGATGTGCTGACTGGTCCACGTTTCCGGTGCTGGCCATCTACATCTGCCCTGTGGCACGCCCCTCAGCTGCCCAGGAAAGCCGGGGCCACAGCAGCACCCCTACTGATGTCCCCAGATCCCCCCTGGCTTTGAGCATTGCATGAAGTTCCCTCTCTGGGGAGAGGCTGTCCAGGGTCGGGGAGCCCTGCTCCCCACTGTGTAAGGACGATGCTGAGCATCTCTCAGTCCAGCAGGGAAAGGGGCTGCAGAGGGCCAGTGGCCCTCCTCCCACGTGAGGACCCTGGCCGCCTCTGGACGAGAGGAGGAAGAGGAGCGGCCAGCCCTGGCCTCGAGTCTACAGAGGCACTCAGGGGACTGTCCAGGCCTAACTCGACTGAAATCCATGAGGGACATCCAACTGTGACCACATTTTCAAGGGCTAGCCCTGTGATTACAGTAAATATCTAACATAAAACATGCAAACTGCAATCTTTGCTTCTTGCAAATCCTTTGACATCTTCTATTAATTTCCAGTAGCTTAATTTACATGAAAATGCAATTTGTAAAAACTAACATGCAACTTAAACTGGCATTCACTCAAATAAGGCATCTCTACAGTAAAAACCATTAGGTGACTACCCATTGAAATAAAACCAGGATCTGTGAGCACGACTGACAAGCCACATGCAGCCTTTACAGCTCATTCTGGGAAGCAATTTCTAGGCCAAATTCTAAGGCTGATAACAGATAGATCTCAGCTATGACCTCAGCCTCATAGAGAAGGATTGTTAAAACTCTTAATCTAAACAAGTCTTTAAACAGGGAGGCTGAAATGCACAGGTAATAAAGAAGTACAAGAAAAAGAATAAAGAGGGATTAACAAGCAAGAGGCAGCAGTATAAAATCAACTCAGTTTCTAAAAATCTGCTTTTTAAGTGTCTAAAAACTGAAAATGGAGTGGACACGTGGGCCTGTGTACTCCAAGCAAAACCTGTCAGCCCTCTGGAGGGGCAGGACTCATTTCTAAACATTTAAGGAAGAGAGCAAATTACTGTGTTTGACAAATGACAGCCTCTTGTAAGTTGGAAGGAACTTAAAAAAAAAACACCTCACAAGAACCTCGCGGTCAGGAGGACCATCCAAGCAGGAAGCACAAGGCACAGCCGGCTCAGTCCTGGGAAGCGAGGTGTGCAGCCGGCTCCCCTTCCGGCCAGCACCTGCCCTCCCCAGTCAAGTGGAAACTGGCCCTGCACGGGGGCCACAGGGCTGGCACAGGGTGGGAGCTCCAGACACTTGGGGCATGAGCTGGGGGAGCAAAGTGAATAAGGAGGAAAATGAAAGCATGGAGTGAAGGTTCTGGAACATCGCCCTGACCCAGGTCTGGTCAAGGGTGCGGCTGCAGCCAGCCCTGAGGCCCCCCGCCTGGCTGGAGCAGCCCCAGGAGGGTTCTCCAGGAACGGCCTCTCAACCTGCAGCACAGCTGGGGTCTGCCCGGCAGAGGTGAGGGGCACTGCCTGCCGAGGCCTGAGGCTCAGAAGTCCTGAGATGCCTCGGAGATGCTGCCCTGATGGTCAAGACGGGAGGGCGGCTGGACCCCACCCTGTGGACGAGCACAACGTGCACTGACCTCAGCTGGGATGCTGGGGACGGTGGGCGCGATCCCGTTCTCCGTGCTCACGTTCCCGGAGCTGTTGTTGGGCGAGCTGGGCGCGGAGCCTGGGGCACTGCTGCACGCCGAGTCTGCGAGGGAGAGACACTCGTGAGCCTGACCCCGGTCCCAGCGAGGACCCCGAGGTGTGGGCTGGGCTGGCCTCCCGCTGGGGTGGCCCTCTGTTCTGAGCTGGCCGACGGTGGAAAGGACGGGACCACAGTCCCCATCCAGGGGCCATGGAGCTGATTCGCTGCTCCTGGCTGTGCTGTCGACTCGAGACCTTCACAAACCTGTGACCCCAGAGGCGCCCCTGGAACCTTCCGAGCTGAACACACACTGTCAATTTTACTCTTTTGTAACTGATCATAAACACCAGAAAAACAAGCCCTGAACAATCGTTACTGTTGTAACAACGAGTCTAGAAAGCACAGAGACCAAATGCCTGTGAACAGGGGAAGGTCAAGTGCACTGTGCTCATGTACACAGCCTCCTCTGTCAACGTCTGCTTTGAGCCAGTGCTCGAGTTTCTCAGACTTTCTGGAAAAGCTCAGCTGGTGGCCTCTGTGACTGACCAGGTTACCCGACAATGCATCCTGGGCGGTCCCCAAGCAGCTGTGCCGGCCTGTGTGGCCCCCTCTCACCCACCGTGTTCGGGGCTGAGGATGGAGTGCGTCTCACCCCGGTCCCCCCACCCTCACTGCCGAAGGAGCCACTACTGCTGTGTGTGCAAACGTGACGGGAAGCCCCTGTGACCCTCTATGGTAACAGGAGGGTGTGTCTTGCGTTTCTGAGTTGTCTGGCTGGATGGTGTCGAACACTGGCACCTCCAGGTACAGCCTCTCAGAGGGAACCAGCCTGAGCTGTCTGCCTTTCCCTCCCGAGTGCCTGCTTCCCTGCTAGGTCAGTTAGTAAAGAATCTGCCTGCAATGCAGGAGACCCCAGTTCAATTCCTGAGTCAGGAAGATCCTCTGGAGAAGGCTAGGCTACCTACTCCAGTATTCTTGGGCTTCCCTCGTGGCTCAGCTGGTGAAGAATCCACCTGCAATGTGGGAGACCTGGGTTCGCTCCATGGGTTGGGAAAATCCCCTGGAGAAGGGAAAGGCTACCCACTCCAGTATTCTGGCCTGGAGAATTCTACAGACTGTATAGTCCATGGGGTCGCAAAGAGTTGGACATGACTGAGCGACTTTCACTTCACTGCCTGCCCCAAGCACACTGACCACGGGACCTCTGATGACTTAACATTCTACCACGACTTGGACTTGCAGGCACGCTGAGGGGAAGCCTGGTCCATCTCCCGAAGCTGGATCCCAAAGGGGCTCAACAGGCACCTTCCAGGGCAAATCTTCTCCGCGCCCCACTCCCTGCCACTGAGGCCAGGCCTGGGAGTGTGAGCCCACAGCGCTGCCAGGGGGTCCTGCAGGACTCTGAGACTTGGTTCCAGCTGAAGTCGGGGCAACAGTGAGGTGGCCAAGGGTGCCATGCAGATGGATGGCAGTGCCCACTCCCGCAGGCCCAGCTCTCATGGAGAAGAACCGACCCCAAGGGCACATGCGTGACCCCCTCTGCCCAGGGGACCGTGAGCACTCGAGTCCTCGCCACCGAGCAGCCGTCCCCCTGGCAGCAAGCGCCTCTGTCCACTCGAGGCCCCCCATGGGAAGCGAGGTGTGCAGCCGGCTCCCCTTCCGGCCAGCACCTGCCCTCCCCAGTCAAGTGGAAACTGGCCCTGCACGGGGGCCACAGGGCTGGCACAGGGTGGGAGCTCCAGACACTTGGGGCATGAGCTGGGGGAGCAAAGTGAATAAGGAGGAAAATGAAAGCATGGAGTGAAGGTTCTGGAACATCGCCCTGACCCAGGTCTGGTCAAGGGTGCGGCTGCAGCCAGCCCTGAGGCCCCCCGCCTGGCTGGAGCAGCCCCAGGAGGGTTCTCCAGGAACGGCCTCTCAACCTGCAGCACAGCTGGGGTCTGCCCGGCAGAGGTGAGGGGCACTGCCTGCCGAGGCCTGAGGCTCAGAAGTCCTGAGATGCCTCGGAGATGCTGCCCTGATGGTCAAGACGGGAGGGCGGCTGGACCCCACCCTGTGGACGAGCACAACGTGCACTGACCTCAGCTGGGATGCTGGGGACGGTGGGCGCGATCCCGTTCTCCGTGCTCACGTTCCCGGAGCTGTTGTTGGGCGAGCTGGGCGCGGAGCCTGGGGCACTGCTGCACGCCGAGTCTGCGAGGGAGAGACACTCGTGAGCCTGACCCCGGTCCCAGCGAGGACCCCGAGGTGTGGGCTGGGCTGGCCTCCCGCTGGGGTGGCCCTCTGTTCTGAGCTGGCCGACGGTGGAAAGGACGGGACCACAGTCCCCATCCAGGGGCCATGGAGCTGATTCGCTGCTCCTGGCTGTGCTGTCGACTCGAGACCTTCACAAACCTGTGACCCCAGAGGCGCCCCTGGAACCTTCCGAGCTGAACACACACTGTCAATTTTACTCTTTTGTAACTGATCATAAACACCAGAAAAACAAGCCCTGAACAATCGTTACTGTTGTAACAACGAGTCTAGAAAGCACAGAGACCAAATGCCTGTGAACAGGGGAAGGTCAAGTGCACTGTGCTCATGTACACAGCCTCCTCTGTCAACGTCTGCTTTGAGCCAGTGCTCGAGTTTCTCAGACTTTCTGGAAAAGCTCAGCTGGTGGCCTCTGTGACTGACCAGGTTACCCGACAATGCATCCTGGGCGGTCCCCAAGCAGCTGTGCCGGCCTGTGTGGCCCCCTCTCACCCACCGTGTTCGGGGCTGAGGATGGAGTGCGTCTCACCCCGGTCCCCCCACCCTCACTGCCGAAGGAGCCACTACTGCTGTGTGTGCAAACGTGACGGGAAGCCCCTGTGACCCTCTATGGTAACAGGAGGGTGTGTCTTGCGTTTCTGAGTTGTCTGGCTGGATGGTGTCGAACACTGGCACCTCCAGGTACAGCCTCTCAGAGGGAACCAGCCTGAGCTGTCTGCCTTTCCCTCCCGAGTGCCTGCTTCCCTGCTAGGTCAGTTAGTAAAGAATCTGCCTGCAATGCAGGAGACCCCAGTTCAATTCCTGAGTCAGGAAGATCCTCTGGAGAAGGCTAGGCTACCTACTCCAGTATTCTTGGGCTTCCCTCGTGGCTCAGCTGGTGAAGAATCCACCTGCAATGTGGGAGACCTGGGTTCGCTCCATGGGTTGGGAAAATCCCCTGGAGAAGGGAAAGGCTACCCACTCCAGTATTCTGGCCTGGAGAATTCTACAGACTGTATAGTCCATGGGGTCGCAAAGAGTTGGACATGACTGAGCGACTTTCACTTCACTGCCTGCCCCAAGCACACTGACCACGGGACCTCTGATGACTTAACATTCTACCACGACTTGGACTTGCAGGCACGCTGAGGGGAAGCCTGGTCCATCTCCCGAAGCTGGATCCCAAAGGGGCTCAACAGGCACCTTCCAGGGCAAATCTTCTCCGCGCCCCACTCCCTGCCACTGAGGCCAGGCCTGGGAGTGTGAGCCCACAGCGCTGCCAGGGGGTCCTGCAGGACTCTGAGACTTGGTTCCAGCTGAAGTCGGGGCAACAGTGAGGTGGCCAAGGGTGCCATGCAGATGGATGGCAGTGCCCACTCCCGCAGGCCCAGCTCTCATGGAGAAGAACCGACCCCAAGGGCACATGCGTGACCCCCTCTGCCCAGGGGACCGTGAGCACTCGAGTCCTCGCCACCGAGCAGCCGTCCCCCTGGCAGCAAGCGCCTCTGTCCACTCGAGGCCCCCCGGGACCCCCTCGTCTCCCCCGTGCACTGACGGTGAACCCAGGCCCTGGTTCCCCACCCACCGGATCCAGAGCCTGGCCTCCACCAGGGTAAGTCTCGTTCACACGTGCCTCCCTGAACGGGGGCAGCTGGGAAGGCCACCTGGGCTGGCAGGTGTCACAGGAATGAAGACAGGGCTGGCTCCCCCCCCATCCCACCACGGGCATCCCCCTGCCTGGGCAGCTGCCCTGCTGTCAGCCTGCCCCCTGCAGCACAGAGCCTCCCCTCCGGCCCTCCTTTAAACAGGCCCGCCCATGGGCAGACAAACCCTTCAGAGTGTGTGGGAAACCAGGACAAATTTGGGGGGCAATAAAAATTATATGTGATCTCTCCAACTTTTCACCCACCTTCAGCTCAACAGTGTTTGGACTGCCTTTTCACTCTACTCCAAGGAATCTGGTCTAAGAAAGTAAATATGAATGCTTAATCACCGTGGTATCCTTTGCATCAACACGGTGGAATATCATCAAAGGCGCAAGAGCGTGGTGAGTAATATCTAGTGGGAAAGGAATCGAGTGTACACAGAGTACATGGCAGACCCGCACAGAAAGCACTGGAAGGAAATACACTCAGAGGTTAACGGCATCTCTCTGGACAAGGTCAGAGGGGTGGCTGCTCTTCCTGTCTGCTCACCCTGCCAGGCACACGCGGTGTGATGCGGCCGCGCCCCTGACCCCTCTCATGAGCATCTGAGGGCCGCCACTGGCCGTGCCCTCACCTCCGTCCCTCCTGGCCTCCCTGTACAGGCCAGAGGAGCCACATCTGGGATGCTGCGGCCCTCTCCTCCCCAGGACCCCAGGAGAGGGGACCCCACCCTGCCCAGAGCTCCTTATTTTCCTGTCTTCTGGAAAGTCAGCTCTGCTTAGAGCATTCCACAACCCCCTCAGCCCCCCGGGGCTGTGCTGGACCGGAAACCCACCCCCGTCTCCATGCGGCCTGTGCCCATCCGACGAGCTCCCCCTGGCGCAGGGGCCCACACCACCCGCCTTTCCTGCTTCCCGCACGGCGCCCTTTCTGGGCGATGCTGCCCAGCACCCAGCAGGTGCCGCAGGCCGCGTGTTCCCAGCCCCAGTGTGGCGCCTTGGTCTCTGGAGTCAGAGAGGAAGCTGCTGGGAGGTAAGGACGCAGCTTATCATTGCAGTGCCCAGCCTGGTCCTCATCTCACAGGCTGAGGGCATGAAGGCCAGAGCCAGCCCCAGGACAGAAGTGACCAGGCCTGATCGGTGGGGCTGCTCTCCCCAGAAGAGGCTAGGCCCTGGTGCGGGGGGACATGTGCCCTGCCTCTCCCGAGGCCCGAGTCTGCAGAGAACCCGTGGTGAGGGCGGCCTGGTCTCTATCAGAACCACAGGGCCCAGGCCCTCGGCCTCAGACCCGACTTCTGGCAGGCTCCACCCCGGCTGCAGGGCAGGGCTAAGGGCGCTCAGCTCTCCCCAGACCCGGTGCTCAGATCTGAGGCCCCTCCCACAGCGCCCAGGAGCCCCTCCTTCCTGCGGGGTGGCCCGAGAGCCACGGATCTCCATCAAACCCTGTCCTTGGTGCTCACGGGCCCTCCCCGCCTGTTTCCAGGCCACCTGGGCAACCCCTCTGTGCTGTGATTCCAGGAACGGGGGCTGTGCGCCCTCCGGAGGCGGGGTGCCCCATGAGAGTGGCGCGTGCCCTCCTGAGGCACAGGCCCAGGAAGTGGGGTGTGTCCTCGGGACCTCCAGGAAGGGCCTCGGCCGGTGGGTGTGCTTCCGCACGTCGGCCACTAGGTGGGGGCCAAGAGCAGCGCGCGGACCCGGGCGCGGAGACAGACTCCCAAGCTCCCGCCTCCTTCCCAGGAAGACTCTGCCGTTTAATGGGCAGAGGGCAGGTAAGACACCTGGGCTCACCACCAACAGGGCGGGAGCTGTTAAACACCCCAGGTCCAGAGAACCCTCCACTTGGGAGTCCCTGACTGTCTTCCGGGATGTCCGGGGCCCTGACCGCTCTCAGCTGCCCTGCGGGTCCAGGCTGGGCGCTGGACACGCTGCCCAGGAACAGGGCTCTGAGAGCTTCTGGAGGCCACCTGGGGCCCTCGGACTCAGTCCTGGGAGCGGGGGTGTGGATGCGGAGAGATGCAGGCTTCCCTACTAAACGGAGAGCGTGCAGGCGGGCCTCTCTGAGATCGGCAGGCAGGCGGTGGGGTTTATACTCAAAGTACCTGTGACATCCAAGGGACGCTTTTTCAGAGCCGTGACCACTGGCCCATCCTTCCTGCGTAGCAGGGGGCTGCTCCGTCTCTCAGCCACTTTCTGCTTTAGCCTGGAGCGTAATTTCAGGTTGGGTTCAGAAGCTGCAGGAAAAGGAGACGCCATTACTGGCAGGCAGACACAACTGGGGTCATGGTGACTGGGGGCGGTTTTCCACGACTTCTACATTACACATCTCGCTCTCCTGCAAATCAGAGATTCCCCCACGTGTGACAGCCCAGGCCAGCTGCCCACCCGGATCCCAGCCACTGAGAGGTGCTAAGACCAACCCACCTGATGAGAGGGTTAGCCACCTGCCTGGAGGTGAGGCCGTTCCCCTCCGTGTCACCTGACCCCCCAGCACAGGTGTTCGGGTCGCTTTTGGTAACAGCCCTGCTTGTGCAATGGAGCCCTCTGCACACCCGCAGCGGTCTGGCCTCTGCACCCAGAGCGCAGACCGCACCCGGGACCAGTCCAGTCTCACATCAGCGTGGCCGTCTTGGGGAGGGGGCAGCCTCCCTCAGCGGGGCCCTCCCTGTGGCCTCTGGACACCCGAGCCAGCCCCACGGGCTGGCAGCTTGGGAGCCTATAGCAGCGGTGAGCGTACCACCAGACTCTGCCTTTGGAGGCTTTATGAGTTCATTGAAGCTTCCGCTCCTTGTGGATCTGCAAACTGGCGAGTTTCTTTTACCTCTTGTTTTTGTTTGTAATCAGCAGCTGATTTTAATCCTGGAACAGGAAGTTTACCGCTGTCTAGAGCAACAAGCAACAGGATCAGACTTCCCCTCAGAGTTGGGCGTAAGCTGGCGGGGGTTCTAACAATGAGGCCGTGCGTGCGTCTCACGGCCACTGCGACTCCTTCTTCTGGGAGCCTGGGGGCAGGGCTGGGGTGCCTGCAGTGGGGGGGGCCCTGAGGGGCGCTAGGAGGCAAAGGCGGGTCCTGGGAGGAGGGAGGAGCAGCCGCCTGAGGGTGCTTCCCAGAGAAATGAGGTGTGAGGTGTGAGCAAGGGGGCAGCCTCATCAGATGCGCAGCCTGCTCCAGAGACCCCGATCCCAGGGCAGACGCCCTCTGCTCTGCAGCGTTCATCTGGACGGCCAGGTGCCCCGGCAGGATGTTCGTGTCCAAAGAGGGAAAGGACCCAGCAACGGAACAGCCATCCCTGCTGGTGAGAGGACCCGCTTCTGTGTTTTTAAATATTTAATACTGTTTTTACATTTTTGAGAACTGGAGCTTCACATTTCACTTATTTCTATTTCTACGCTGAGCTTCTTATTTTACCATTATTTGAAAAGAAAAAAAAAGCCCAGCTCCCCCGCGAGATTAACAGGCACAACCCCTCTCCCTGCAAGATGCCAGCTGAGCCTGCACGAGGTTGCTACAGCTACATGTCCGTCCTGGGGAGGAGTCTGCTCGAGACCCAGGAAGGACAGCGTGGCCCCCGCCCCAGTGTGGGGGGCCCTGTCGGCGGCCTGGTCCTGACGAGGGCATCCTGGGAGGTCTCAGAGTTTCGGGGCCCAAGGGTCAGCCTTGTGAGCAGGGTCAGGCTCCGCTCACTTGCAGGGTAAGACAAGGGCCTCAAAGACCCGAAGGAAGGTGACTCTGGACCTAGCCACACTATCCATCACTCAGGAGCCAGGATAAAGGCACCTGCCGGCAGGCAAGGGCTCCAGAGAGTCACGTTCCACACACAGCTTCTCAGAAAGCTCAGAGGAGCTGCACAACCAAGGTGGAGGAGGGGATGAGACACAGGAGCAGGCAGAGTCCAGGGACAAGGCCTGGAGGCCGTGCAGGGTAGGCAGGGCCTGGAGCAGGGCCTCTGGACTGCCTGCCCCGGAGGACAGCCTCCTCCGTCTGCCAAATCGTGAGGCTGAATTAAAAGCAGGGACAGGGAGATACCCAGAGCAGAGCTGATATTTTATAATAACTGCAAACGGAATAAAACTTTAAAAGACTGTCCACTTGAAAGCTGTACAATATTGTACATCAACTGTACCTCAAAACACAGGCAGACAAAACACTAAGCAAATGAAACAAAGCGTCAGCTTCAGGGTACAGGGAGTCACGCGAATGGGGAGGCAGTCAAGGTCACGGGCGGTTTACGCATCCTTTCTGTGCACTGTCGTCATGACACAGGGCTGGGCGGGCTGGGGCCAGCTGTTCCTGGAGGGCGCCCTGTGGGGCTCTGTGACTTATGGACATTTACTTACTCTGATAACAACAAAAAGAGAACTCTAGAAAGACAAGGGCTTCCCTGGTGGCTCAGCTGGTAAAGAATCCGCCTGCAACGCGGGAGACCTGGGTTTGATCCCTGGGTTGGGAAGATCCCCTGGAGAAGGGAAAGGCTAACCACTCCAGTATGCTGGCCTGGAGAATTCCATGGACTGTATAGTCCCTGGGGTCGCAGAGTCAGACACAACTGAGCAACTTTTCTTCTTTTCTAGAAAGACAGAGGACAGGCTGGAATACAATTTTTTGTAGCATACGTGACAGACGCAGGATGGATATTAACATATAAAGCAACGAGAAAAAAAGCCGGCCGAGAGAAGCATATGGGGGAGGTGTCACTAAATGCTGACATTAGGGACCATCCCTGTGTGCCCAGCGCCGCGGCAGATGCTGGGCACAGTGGGGCGCACAAGGAAGACACTGCCTGGCCAGCATGCACGCCACCGGGCTCAGGGGCAAGGGCCACACCGGCCCCAGGAGCAAGGCCCAGCAGCTCTGCAACGCGGTGCTCAGCTCACTCCCGAGCAGGGGCGAGGGGGCGCGACAGACACGCACGCACCTGATGGGGACGGAACTGCTCTTTGAAAAGGCAGAGAGGTCACGGCTTTGGCACCCATCAGGCTGCCTGGGGTGACCTGTGGCGGCATCGCATGAGTGAAGAGGGACGAGGGCCTCTCATGAGCGGAGGGTGCAGCACAGCAAGCTGGGCTTTGTAGGCTGTGCACACGCTTTCTAACTCAGGAGTCGATCCTGCAGAGTGACTATAGGTCCCCATATCTGAGGGCAGAACTAAAAGCTAGAAAGCAGTTACCACTGCTACAGTAACTGTAAACTGAGATAATACAGGAAAGGTGTTGACCTTATGCGCTGAGATGCAGTGGTGCCCCAGATATAATAGCAACCGAAAAGTGGGGCTGCAGAGAAAAGTGCAGAGCAGGTGTTCTCTTGACAAAGAGACAGTCCACGCGCATCACCCGCACACATACACAGACACACCCCACACGCCGGCACAGATCACGTCTGCGCTGTAGGCACCAAGCCAGACACAGGAGCCGTTTCCGGAGGTCACATGCAGGATGCATGCAGCTGGCTTATGTTTTAACTTGTGGGAATTCAGACTTAAGTTGAAGAAAGTAGGGAAAACCGCTAGACCATTCAGGTACGACCTAAATCAAATCCCTTACGATTATACAGTGGAAGTGAGAAATAGATTCAAGGGATTAGATCTGATAGAGTGCCTGAAGAACTATGGATGGAGGTTTGTGACACTGTACAGGAGACAGGGGTCAAGACTATCCCCAAGAAAAAGAAATGCAAAAATGCAAAATGGTTGTCAGAGGAGGCCTTACAAATAGCTGAGAAAAGAAAAGACGTAAAAGGCAAAGGAGAAAAGGAAAGATATACCCATGAAATTCAGAGTTCCAAAGAATAGCAAGGAGAGATAAGAAAGCCTTCCTCAGTGATCAGTGCAAAGAAATAGAGGAAAACAGTAGAATGGGAAAGACTACAGATCTCGTCAAGAAAATCAGAGATACCAAGGGAATATTTCATGCAAAATGGGCACAGTAAAGAACAGAAATAGTATGGACCTAACAGAAGCAGAAGATATTAAGAAGAGGTGGCAAGAATACACAGTAGAACTGTACAAAAAAGATCTTCATGACCCAGATAACCACGATGGTGAGATCACTCACCTAGAGCCAGACATCCTGGAATGAAAAGTCAAGTGGGCCTTAGAAAGCATCACTACGAACAAAGCTAGTGGAGGTGATGGAATTCCAGTTGAGCTATTTCAAATCCTGAAAGATGATGCTGTGAAAGTGCTGCACTCAATATGCCAGCAAATTTGGAAAACTCAGCAGTGGCCACAGGACTGGAAAAGGTCAGTTTTCATTCCAATTCCAAAGAAAAACTTTAAAAGACTGTCCACTTGAAAGCTGTACAATATTGTACATCAACTGTACCTCAAAACACAGGCAGACAAAACACTAAGCAAATGAAACAAAGCGTCAGCTTCAGGGTACAGGGAGTCACGCGAATGGGGAGGCAGTCAAGGTCACGGGCGGTTTACGCATCCTTTCTGTGCACTGTCGTCATGACACAGGGCTGGGCGGGCTGGGGCCAGCTGTTCCTGGAGGGCGCCCTGTGGGGCTCTGTGACTTATGGACATTTACTTACTCTGATAACAACAAAAAGAGAACTCTAGAAAGACAAGGGCTTCCCTGGTGGCTCAGCTGGTAAAGAATCCGCCTGCAACGCGGGAGACCTGGGTTTGATCCCTGGGTTGGGAAGATCCCCTGGAGAAGGGAAAGGCTAACCACTCCAGTATGCTGGCCTGGAGAATTCCATGGACTGTATAGTCCCTGGGGTCGCAGAGTCAGACACAACTGAGCAACTTTTCTTCTTTTCTAGAAAGACAGAGGACAGGCTGGAATACAATTTTTTGTAGCATACGTGACAGACGCAGGATGGATATTAACATATAAAGCAACGAGAAAAAAAGCCGGCCGAGAGAAGCATATGGGGGAGGTGTCACTAAATGCTGACATTAGGGACCATCCCTGTGTGCCCAGCGCCGCGGCAGATGCTGGGCACAGTGGGGCGCACAAGGAAGACACTGCCTGGCCAGCATGCACGCCACCGGGCTCAGGGGCAAGGGCCACACCGGCCCCAGGAGCAAGGCCCAGCAGCTCTGCAACGCGGTGCTCAGCTCACTCCCGAGCAGGGGCGAGGGGGCGCGACAGACACGCACGCACCTGATGGGGACGGAACTGCTCTTTGAAAAGGCAGAGAGGTCACGGCTTTGGCACCCATCAGGCTGCCTGGGGTGACCTGTGGCGGCATCGCATGAGTGAAGAGGGACGAGGGCCTCTCATGAGCGGAGGGTGCAGCACAGCAAGCTGGGCTTTGTAGGCTGTGCACACGCTTTCTAACTCAGGAGTCGATCCTGCAGAGTGACTATAGGTCCCCATATCTGAGGGCAGAACTAAAAGCTAGAAAGCAGTTACCACTGCTACAGTAACTGTAAACTGAGATAATACAGGAAAGGTGTTGACCTTATGCGCTGAGATGCAGTGGTGCCCCAGATATAATAGCAACCGAAAAGTGGGGCTGCAGAGAAAAGTGCAGAGCAGGTGTTCTCTTGACAAAGAGACAGTCCACGCGCATCACCCGCACACATACACAGACACACCCCACACGCCGGCACAGATCACGTCTGCGCTGTAGGCACCAAGCCAGACACAGGAGCCGTTTCCGGAGGTCACATGCAGGATGCATGCAGCTGGCTTATGTTTTAACTTGTGGGAATTCAGACTTAAGTTGAAGAAAGTAGGGAAAACCGCTAGACCATTCAGGTACGACCTAAATCAAATCCCTTACGATTATACAGTGGAAGTGAGAAATAGATTCAAGGGATTAGATCTGATAGAGTGCCTGAAGAACTATGGATGGAGGTTTGTGACACTGTACAGGAGACAGGGGTCAAGACTATCCCCAAGAAAAAGAAATGCAAAAATGCAAAATGGTTGTCAGAGGAGGCCTTACAAATAGCTGAGAAAAGAAAAGACGTAAAAGGCAAAGGAGAAAAGGAAAGATATACCCATGAAATTCAGAGTTCCAAAGAATAGCAAGGAGAGATAAGAAAGCCTTCCTCAGTGATCAGTGCAAAGAAATAGAGGAAAACAGTAGAATGGGAAAGACTACAGATCTCGTCAAGAAAATCAGAGATACCAAGGGAATATTTCATGCAAAATGGGCACAGTAAAGAACAGAAATAGTATGGACCTAACAGAAGCAGAAGATATTAAGAAGAGGTGGCAAGAATACACAGTAGAACTGTACAAAAAAGATCTTCATGACCCAGATAACCACGATGGTGAGATCACTCACCTAGAGCCAGACATCCTGGAATGAAAAGTCAAGTGGGCCTTAGAAAGCATCACTACGAACAAAGCTAGTGGAGGTGATGGAATTCCAGTTGAGCTATTTCAAATCCTGAAAGATGATGCTGTGAAAGTGCTGCACTCAATATGCCAGCAAATTTGGAAAACTCAGCAGTGGCCACAGGACTGGAAAAGGTCAGTTTTCATTCCAATTCCAAAGAAAGGCAATGCCAAAGAATGCTCAAACTACTGCACAATTGCACTCATCTCACATGCTAGCAAAGTAATGCTCAAAATTCTCCAAGCCAGGCTTCAGCAATACGTGAACCATGAACTTCCAGATGTTCAAGCTGGTTTTAGAAAAGGCAGAGGAACCAGAGATCAAATTGCCAACATCCACTGGAGCACTGAAAAAGCGAGAGAGTTCCAGAAAAACATCTACTTCTGCTTTATTGACTATGCCAAAGCCTTTGACTGTGCAGATCACAACAAACTGTGGAAAATTCTGAAAGAGATGGGAATACCAGACCATCTGAGCTGCCTCCTGAGAAACCTTTATGCAGGTGAGGAAGCAAGTTAGAACTGGACATGGAACAACAGACTGGTTCCAAATTGGGAAAAGGAGTACATCAAGGCTGTATATTGTCACCCTGCTTATTTAACTTGTATGCAGAGTACATCAATGAGAAATGCTGGGCTGGATGAAGTACAAGCTGGAATCAACACTGCCAGGAGAAATATCAATATACTCAGATACACAGATGACACTACCCTTATGGCAGAAAGTGAAGAACTAAAGACCCAACCTCTTGATGAAAGTGGAGAGTGAAAAAGTTGGCTTAAAGTGCAACATTCAGAAAACTAAGATCATGGCATCTGGTCTCATCACTTCATGGCAAATAGATGAGGAAACATTGGAAACAGTGAGAGACTTTATTTTCTTGGGCTCCAAAATCACTGCAGAGGGTGACTGCAGCCATGAAATTAAAAGATGCTTGCTCCTTGGGAAAAAAGTTATGACCAACCTAGAGAGCATATTCAAAAGCAGAGATATTACTTTGCCACCAAAGGTCCATGTAGTAAAAGCTAAGGTTTTCCAAGTGGTCATGTGTGGATGTGAGAATTGAACTATAAAGAAAGCTGAGTGCCAAAGAATTTATGCTTTTAAACTGTGGTGTTGGAGAAGATTCTTGAGAGTCCCTTGGACTGCAAGGAGACTCAACCGGTCCATCCAAAGGGAAATCAACCCTGAATAGTCATTGGAAGGATTGATGCTGACACTGAAGCTCCAATACTTTGGCCACCTGATGCAAAGAACTGACTCCTTGGAAAAAGACCCTGATGCTGGGAAAGACTGAAGGCAGAAGAAGGGGACGACAGAGGATGAGATGGTTGGATGGCATCTCTGACTTGATCGATGGACATGAGTCTGAGCAAGCTCTGGGAGTTGGTGATGGACAGGGAGGCCTGGCGTGCTGCAGTCCATGGGGTTGCAAAGAGTCAGACACGACTGAGCAACTGCACTGAACTAATGCATTCCTTTTGTGATTTTTTAATTAAAAAAAAAAAAGCACTCTACATGGTGTTTAAGACTGGTGTTTACACCCATCGTTTTGATAGCGTATTTCAGGCGGCTGCCAAACTCAGGTATGAACAGGGCGCGTCTGGACAAGATGAGTCCAGGTCTCACTGGGCACTTCTCATGCGAGGAGGAGTCCAGGTTTGACGGACAGCGCGGTCCTTTTCCACACAGACACTGCCTAGTATTAATACTTAACCACACGTGTCATCTCTGGAAGTTTCTTTGGTAAAGCACAACAAAGCCTTTATGAAAACCCTCTGAACATATTCACACCCACTTTGCAACAAGCACAAGGTTGAGGGAAGACGTAGCACCAAAAGCCCCCCGAGGGCTGAGAGCTTGGGCCGGCATGGCCGGGCACCGCGGGTCAACCCCCTTCACCCTGCCTGGAAGGCTAAGAAAGTGCCTTGTCTGCGCCAGGGCCGCAGGGCCTCTACCCCCGACCTCCGAGCCCCACCCAGCCCCACGTGCAGCACACCCAGGCATGGCGGTGTGCAGCTGCCCAGGCCAGCAGGCTGCCCCTGGTCCACAAACCACATCAGAACCAGACGGACCGCGCGGCGACCCGCCCTTCCCAAACTGCAGAGAGGTGTGCCATGTGCGTCCCTGGTAACCTCGAGCCACGCTACTCATGGCCAGGGTGAGTAGGAAGGGGACAACTGCAAGGCGAGCTGCGTACACTCACCGACGTGTCACGGGGTCTCAGTGGTCAGATACCCCAGCTCTCCACCGGACACCGCCAGCCGTCTCAGCCCTGGCAGGCCCTCCCTGGTGGCGGGGGCCCCACTGGGCCAGGGGCTGCAGAGGGGGACCCTGAGGCTTAGGGGCAGCCACTAGGCTTCTGTGCAAACACGATGGGGGGGCCTTGGTCCTCTCTGTTCGTTTGGGGTAAAAAGCCAGCCCTGCCCTCCACAGGCCAGGGCCCCTCCCCCGGGGCCCCACAGGTCCACCCTGGGCCTGGACTCTGCAGCTCCCCTCCTCCTGCAGGACTGGAGCACATGGACAGTGGTGGCCTGTCCCCTGCCTGCCACACAGCTCAGGGCTGGGGACCTGGGGAGTGCCCGACCAGCGTGCCCCGTAACCACTGTGGAGATGCGCAAGGAGCCGGCCGCTGCTCGGGCTCAGGGCCCTGCCTGGGCGTGAGCACACGTCCTCCTGACTAAGTGCCAGGAACCCTGGGGTCCCCAGCTTTCTGCCCTGTGATCTAGCAAGGCCTGAGCATGAGTATCCGCCCCGGGGCCCACAGCCCTAAGTCGGTCACAGACAAAAAGCTCCCGCAGACACAGACTCTGTCCCCAGGGCCCAGAGAGGACCCCCCGGGAGCAGCCATCGCTGACACAGTGTCCTGAGGTTCACTCGCCCCAAACTGCCCATAAAGATGGAGGGAAGGCAGATCACCGTGGGATCAGCCGAGCAAGTGTGTCGGCGGCTCAGTCGTGTCCGACTCTTCCCGGCCCCATGGACTTCAGCCCGCCAAGCTGCTCCATCCACGGGATTCTCCAGGCAAGAATACTGGAGTGAGTTGTCATGCCCTCCTCCAGGGGTCTTCCCGACCCAGGGATCAAACCCAGGTCTCCTGCAGTGCAGGTGGACTCTTTACTGCCTGAGCCACCAGGGAGCTAAATGCAAAGATAGATGTAAATTATTCAGAATTAGCAGCGACAAGTGTTTGAAAATAGGTGCTTCGAGAAAGACGCAGGACACTGTGCTGCACTCTGTTCCCCTAAGGGGTTTACTCTCCCCCAGAACCTTGGCCTTATTACTATTACTAATATGCCAGGGCTGCCGTCTTAGAAGACAGACAGTGCAAGCGCGTCTACTGAGCTCCTCCGCAGCCCACGCAGCGTGGGGTGGGGCCTCTTTTCTGTCCTGGGGACGTGGGGCTGGGGGTGGCGCTGCCGATTATCACACAGCTCAGGGCCACATGGAAGGTGGTTCTTCTTGGTGGCCAGGGGCTCTGTCCTTCACGTCCTCCCCTGCCCCAGGATGGGCACAAGCGCTGTGCACTCAGCGTACCCACTTTGCAGATGATAAAGTGAGGTCAGAAGAGCCTAAGGAATCTGTCATGGAGCGGGGCTGAAAAGCAGGAGGGAGACACCCACTGAGCTGCAGAACCACCAGCCACTCGCTCAGAGCCAGCTCCCCACCTCCCTGGGTTCCACTTCCACCAGGCCCAGGCCTTCTGGGGCAGGCGCCCGGGGTCTCTCCTTGCACGGGGCCCCGTTTTACTGGCAGTGGCGTGGCTGATCGCGGCGCCAGCTCCAGGACGGGGTGTGGAGGACAGGCCTGGGCGCGGCTGGCCCGGATCCCGACAGACGCTTCTTTCTGTGGAGGCTGCGGGCTCTCCAGGTGAGAGGCACAGCCCTTCTCGGCACACGACGGGAGACAACCACGCACTCAAACTGAAGAGCAGATGCCACGCGCACACATTCACCAGTGAAGTGTTGCCAGCCTGCGCAGAGCCCCAGCCACGCATGCAGACGCCTCTCTGACCAGGCAAGGCTCTGTGGACCCTGCTGCCTACTGGGGTCCAGCTCTGGGACAGGGCCCTTCCTTCTTGCACCCAGGATGCGGGTCAAGTCCCCTGGCACTGAGCCGAAGCGCCCCCTTCGTGTCCGGCTCCTGTTTGGGGCTGGTGACCCCACATCCTCTCTGGGGTGCACTGCATACAGGGGGCCCGCCTGTGTCCTTAGGATGGGGAGGCAGGGGCCCCCAGCCCTGCTCCCTGTACCCCACCACTCTGGCGGAGAAGCTGTTCCGAAGATTCTCTGTCCGGAACTGACCAAAATCCTTTGAATGAAGACAAATACACATTTGTGAAAACGCAGCTGCCACACACCTCCACTCCATGAAGCCTGGCATTTCCCTCGAGGGCTGGGCTCCACCTGCAAGACCCAGTGCAAGACCAGGGCCACTTTGATCCTTCTTAGAAGCCACTGCCCGCTTACAGAGTCACCGCTGGACAGGGTCCAGGGGTCCCGGGCACCTCGCTTGTGTCTAAACATCCTTCTTCTGGCTTGTGACGGAGTGGCTGACGCCACCCTGAGGAGCCCCTGGTGGGCCCCCAGCCCCTCACCCCCACAGTGGCCCCGCACCCACCTGTCTTTCTGAGGGGGAAGTCGTCTTTGGCGTCGTACATGCCCAGGACGGGGTGGTTGTAGGAGGCTGATGCCCCGCTCTGGGGCGGGGAGCTCTGGTCCAGCGAGCTGTGCTGCGTCTTCCTGGAGAGAAAGGGGGGGCAGAGGCTGAGTGACCCTCAGGGACCTGGAGACCCGGCCGTGCAGGAACAGCACCCCTGGGCGCCCGCGTGGACAGTTCTCCCTTTGACGCGTGGGCCTGGTCAGCGGCCAGCCTGCTGGGCAGCCTGGCTTCCTCCAGGGGCAGGACTGAAATGATGACATGAGGCCACCTGTGAGCCTGTGGACCCGGCCGCCTGCAGCCGGGCCTGAGGGGCTGAGGATGGCCGGCGCGCGGGGCTACACGCGTGGTCCAATCCCTGGGCTCTGCCTGGCCTCCTCGATCTCGGGGTCTCCTGGCCTGGCAGGGCTCAGGCTGAGGGGCATGTTGCCCCCGGCCACCGAGGGGCCTGTCCTCAGGACGCAGGAGGGAGACGGTGGGCTCTAGGTGCAAGGAACGCAGCTGTTGTTGGAGGCGGCCGAGACCTGGCCGGGGCCCGTAGGGACAGTGCTGGCGGCCCCTGGGTCCTGGAGGGCAGAGGCCACATGGTGACTGTCCCCCTCCCAGCGACGGTCACCCCGGCCATCTCCCCTCCTCTGGGGAGGCAGGGATCGGCGGCACCCTGGGCCCCAGGAGCTGATCCCGGGAAATTTGCTTCCTTTGCGAGCTGGCAGACACAGCCCCAAATGGAATGGCAGGCAGGGCACTGCCAGAGGCGGCTCGAGGTGGGCTCAGGCCTCAGGAGGGGGTGTTGGCCATGCTGGTGATGACCGTCCACAAACGTGCTGCGTCTCGCTGGCAACACTGAAGGTGTAATGAATTCCAAGAGTCTGTACACGGTGTAATCTGCTTAATGACTTGAAACAAATTAGCCAACTTACTTATTTGGAATTTGTTAGACTATTTATTTGCATACACAGCACTCCACGTCCCCACACACCTGGTGTTGTTTGAATTGAGGATGTGAGCACTTAAACGCTTACAGGTGGATGTTTAAATATTTGAGAGCGCAAACGGGTGTAAAGAACACGGTGATCACGGAGCCAGACCCACGAATGCCTGCAGGCAGGCCACAGCGGGCACTCAGAGCCTCTGGGACAGGCCTGCTGCCGCCTGCAGCCCCACCGCCCCCAGGACACACGTCGGGGGCCAGGGCCGCAGGCTCAAGGCCGGACCAGCCACGCTCATGCCGTCTGTGCCCTCGCTGCGTCGGACTGCCAGGCCTCACTCGGGGGTCCAGTCTGGCATGACCCCACGGAAGGTCTGAGGGTGTCTCTACCTGACTTCTCCAGGCCACAGCCTCCAGGGAGCATGGTCTTGGCGGCCCCAAACCACGCCATCACTGCCGAGGTCTAAGCTGGGAGAGAGCTCACTTTCTCCTTCATGAGAAACATGGAAAGGACTGTGTGTGTGTTATGCAATCTCAAAACATGGATAATTATGATTAATGAAACCTCATAGGTAATAATAACTACTGTCATTAGATTCTGATCGTAGACTTTGCAATTAAGCCAGAAGTGCATTCAGTGTAAGATCTAGCAGACTTTCTCCTCTGTCTTGATCTCTTGAGATGCCGTCAGTATTGAAACCCTCCCTCCCGTGCAGTTCTGACGTGGAGGAGCACAGGCGGGTTTGGCCCCCGAGCCACTGCTCCGCACCGTCTGAGAGGGCACTCGAGCCTGGGGCAGCGGCCGGGCTGACCCAGTGGAGCCGGACCCCGCTGGTGGCCACGAGGATGGAACCAGACTTCTCAGCAGCCAGGCTTCCCCAGGCCTCCAAACACCATGCAAAATGGAGGAAAACCAGCTCATCAAGAGGCTGAGGCCTCCCAGGAAGCAGTGGCCACCGGGCCTCCTGTGGGACCCGGCCCTTGTCACAGAGCCCAGGGCTCCCACATGCCGCAGCGGGCGATGGCCGGGGCTGTGAGCGAGGGCAAGGCCTGTCCTTGTCTGCAGGAGCATGTGAACGCTCACTCACCCTCACACGCAACCACTGCACAGGCACACACTCACACTCACACAGACATACACACCACACACACACACAATACACACAGACACACCTCATACACATACCACACACACATACTATACACACAGACACACCTCCTACACGTACCACACACACACACTATACACACAGACACACCTCCTACACGTACCACACACACATCACACACACATACACAGATACAAACACACCACACACACACACACCACATAGACCACACACACAGAAACACACAAATACAGACAGACACACACACACTACACAGACATACACATAGACACACCACACAGACCACACACGCAGAGACCACAGAAGATCACACACACACTGTACACACAGATACACCTCATGCACATACCACACACACACAGACACACACAAACAGACCACACACATACACAGACACAAATACATACAGACACACACACACCACAAACACCCCTTGTATCCTGGGGACAGAACGTGAGGAGCTGCTCTTCTAACTCAGCTCCAACCAGAATCACCGTCCAGGTGTTTGACCTGCCCTTCCAGCTGGGAGAAAGCGCCTGGGGTAGCTCTGCTGTGATCCTGGCTGACGGAAGGTCCTCAGAGAAGAAGATGGAAAACAAACACGCCTGCTTTTCTTTCTAAACACTGCTCTGACCATGATACGGAACAGAGCCAAGCACAAACTCAGCCATTCACCAAGTAATTTAGTGAATTTAGCCATTTAACTAAATTCTACCAACAGCTGGCCATTCCCATGACCTCAGGTTTATGCAGGTGAATAACATTTGAAATCGCTCACATCAGCACTGTCCAACAGAATACAGGTTGTGTGTGCAATTTAAAATTCTCTCTTGGCCACGTGAGCAAGAACAAAAAGAAAGCAGTGAAATTACGTTCAGTGCTCTTAACTCAATACACCCCAAATCCTACCATTGCAACTAAAATGTATTAAGGAGATAGTTCTCATTTTCTTCACATCCGGCGTGTCTGATGTTCACAGCCTGTCTCCATCTAAACAGTCCATTTCGATGCCCTGGAGCCCACGTGGCTGGCGGCTAGCATGGCAGGCAGCACGGTCTCCTCCGGTGCGCCTAAAACTGGGGGTCACGACCCAGGCACACCGTGGAACCATGCCAGTACAGCGCAGGGCACAGTCACCTCCATGGGAGGGCCCTCTGCCCCTCCCCGGCCACTGCCACTTGGCTTCCTGCCCCTACAGACTGGCTGTGCCGACTCCAGGACCACATGCAAATGGCATCTGAAGGCACAGACTGCGTCTTCTCCGAAGCCTGATGTTTCTAGGTATGGGCAGGCCGCCCCGGGCCTTGCTGAGCAGATGAGAAAGCAGGTGCCCATGTTGCCGTCACCTGCTGGCGGACACTCAGCTACTTCCATGCTTTGGAGACAATAAGCAGAACTGCTGTGGCCTTCAGAACACAAGTCGCTGCCCGGATGGAAGACCTCACCTGCTCCTAGGGAAGCACCTAGGAGAATGGGTCATGGGTCATGGAGTGGGCATACAGGCAAGAACACTGGAGTGGACTGCCACTTCCTCCTCCATGGGGATCTTCCCGACTCAATGATAGAGCCTCCACCTCTAGCATCTCCTGGCAGGTGGACTCTTGATGGCTGAGCCACCTGGAAAGCGGCACTGGGTTTGCTCAATTTCAGCTGTCCCTGTGTGTGAGGGGGCATCTCGCTGTGCACTGCATTTCCAGGGTGACTAATGATCTTCATGAAATTACCGACCATTTGTATCTTATTCTGTGAGGTAATCAGTTCACTCAGTCGTGTCGGACTCTTTGAGACACCATGGACTGCAGCACGCCAGGCTTCCCTGTCCATCACCAACTCCTGGGGCCTGCTCAGACTCCTTGTGAGGCGCTGGCTCATGCCTTTTGCCTATATTTGTTCAGTAGGGAGCTTGTCTTTTTGTTATTGAGTTGTGAAGTGAAGCATCACTTGCTCAGTCGTGTCTGACTCTTTGCGCTCCCAAGGACTGTAGCCTGCCATGCTCCTCTGTCCATGGAATTTTCCAGGCAAGAATACTGGAATGGGCTGCCATTCCCTTCAGGGGATCTTCCCAACCCAGGGATCGAACCTGGGTCTCCTGCATCGCAGGCAGATTCTTTACCACTGAGCCACCAGGGAAGCCCTTTGAGTTGTAGGGCTTCTTTGTATGTTTTGGATCAAGGGCTCGGTTGCTCACATTCATTGTGAATGTTTTGTTTCTCTCTGTGCCTTGCCTTTTTATTTTCTTAAGGGTGCCTTTCAAAGGGTGAAAGTATTAAGTTTCTATTAAGTTTACATTTTTGGTTTATAGTTGATGATTTTGGTGTTCAAAGATCTCCTTGCTTACCTCTTCACCAGCGTCATGAAAACGTCTACTGCATTTTCTTCTGGAAATTTTAACAATGCAGCTTTTATGTTCAGGTCCACGACACCTGAGCTGACCGTCACGGGTGGAGTGAAGCTGGAGTCAAGGTGAGGTTTTTCCCTATAAAGATGGGTTTTCCCATCTTGCCATCATGCAGCAAGTGAACATGATCCATGATGTGGTTTGGTTGGTGTGACAAATCAAGAAGCCTACCAAGTCCAAGGCAAACAGGCCCATTCCCTCTGACTCCACTGAGGTGAGTCCTTCCCCCACTGCAGTGGGCTCGGTCCCGTCCCCTGGGAAAGAGGGATCTCCCCACCAAGCACTGGACCGGGGCAAGCAAGCCTCCTCCGAGTCTGGGCCACCTTGCCCACCAGGGAGCCGTATCCAACCCTTTGGGACCCTACCCTCAGGCCCAGCCTGCGTGCCCCCACCTCCTCCTTCCAGTTCCCAGGTGCTCCTTGCTGACACCCTCCCCAGCAGCCCCCAGCACTGGAGGTGATGCAAGCTCCCAGCCCGTGGAGTCTGTCCTCCTCTTTACATGCAAGTACATCAGCATGGCATCTATTCCTGGAGACTGGACGCCCCACTTCTCCACTCACGGGGGTCCTGACACCCCAATCTTCCCTTCGCATCCCTGTGGCCACCATCCATGGACTCCGGCATGGTCAACCATAACCCTCCTCCCACCACAGCCTCCTCTGGGCCCACCACCTTCTTAGCAGTGCTCCTGAAGACCCCTGCTGCTCTCAGAACAGGGCCTCTGCTGAAAAGCTTCCTAGCCTGCAGATCACATCACCTCCCCCAAGGGAGGATCCAGGAGCACTGCCCATCTTCACCCAACAGGCTACTCTGGGGGTCCTAGACCCCCCAACCCCACCCAGCTTCTCTTCCTGCCCTGCCCAGCCTACTATAGTGCAGGGCATTTGCCTGGTAGCCACCCTCTATGAAGGAGGACAACAGAGCCTTCTCAGTACAAAACCCAGGGGGTGGTCACTAGAGGGGAGATGACGGATCAGCGCCACCTCGTCGTGGGGCCCCCAGGAGCACGGCTGCAGGACTGCCCACGGGCCCCAGTGTCCAGCGCTTGGGCACGTGGCCAACATGCGTGGCTCTTTGGGGCAGCTGCTGCCGTTGCGGCTATGGGTGGGTGGTGGTGCTGCTGAGCCTGCAGCTGGCGGGTGCCGGTGCAGCCGGAGCGGCCGTGTGTTGTGGGGGCTGCCAACACTCAGAGTGGAGATGGCTTTAGAACCAAAACGCCCTTTAGGCCGAATCTACTGAAACAAACGCGCTCATTTCTATGTGATCTGGCAGCATGTCAGCAAGACTGCTGTCCATCTCGGGGCTCTAGGAAGAGCTATGCTTTCCCTCCATGAATGAATGATAATCCCGTTTTCATTTAAAAAAACTGCCGATGAGGCTTCTTCCAGGACAGAATCACCCTTGAAAGGAGAAGCAAATGATATCAAAGCAGAAAAAACCCGTGGGGCACCCCGGACTATGGTCTGAAGCCACAGAACTTTGTCACCGCACCTCCAGCTTGGCCTGGGTCGGTGGCCAGCCCCTCAGAGCCACACGCAGGCCCAGAGGCAAGACCCGACACACGAGCAATCCCGCCACCGAGTCCAGGTCCTCTTTGCCAGGCTTGTCAGCCTCTGAGCACTAACAGGCAGCATGTGGTCTCTGTCAGTTACACATGCTCTGGGAGAGTTCTTAGTATATAAACAATAAAAAGACCACAGGTGCTTTTGACTTGACCAGTAATCAATAACATGTTGGGCAGAAATTCAGTAGGTGCATATGGACGATTTAGACCAGAGTTCTGGTTTAACAGGTGACTTTTGTGGCCAAAAATTGCATGAGAAGCCAAGAATATGGTCAGACACCACCCCACGAGTTTCCTTTTAATGTCTGTTTAAAGAGCAGCCCTCTCTGCATCTGGACCACAGCCACGTGCCCTGACCACTGGACCACTTAGGTCTGACCACGTCTGCTGCTGGCTCAGGGAGCAGCTAATCCCACGCCCTCCCGGGTGGAGAACCGAACGCCCCTCCGGTCTCCCATGGACCCCGTGTGCCCGGGGCCCTCCACTCACCCGTACCAGTAGCGAGGGTCGCTGGACATGCAGTGGTTCAGGCTCCGGTGGGCCAGGGCCTTCTTCTTATTGAGGACAAACTCCTGCAGCTTCATCTTCACTTCCGTGCTGGCCACGGCGCCTGGCGCGGGAGAGAGTGGGGGCGCGTGACCGGAGGCTTCAGCCCAGGGTGCCCTGCACCGCATGCCGGGAGAGGCAGGACAGTGATGGGCAGGGGTGGTTCCCATTCAGGATGTCGCCAACACCAGAGAGCATCTCATGGGAAAGAGAGGGGTCAGGGGCTGAAGGGAGAGAGGCTCTTCCCAGGAACATTTTATACAACTGCATTTCATTTAAAGTGCAGACGGAATCAGCACAAAGACCCAGCGCTACCTAACACAAATCCCCTGTGGAAGGGAGTTCTAACAGTCTCCACAAGAGGAGGGCCTGAGTCAGGAGTGCAGCCGTGTGGTTTCTCTCTCACAGCAGCAAAGCAAGGCCGAGCCTCACAAGAGGTTTTGTGCCAACTGAAGAACCATGTCTGAGACAGGGACGAGAGCGACAGCGATGCGGCCCGCCTCGTGGGGAGTGGGCAAGGCAAGGGCAGCGGGCAGGGCAGCCGGGGGCCTGGCCAGGCGTGCCAGAGGGACAGTCCTGCTCTTTCCAGCCTACAGCTACCTCCTGAGGTAAGGCATGCTTCACCAAGTGGGACTAAAGCTGAAATCTTGTGTGCTTTTCTGGTGGTGGTGGCGGTTGTTCACAGCCCCGTTACAGAAAACCAGCAAATCGGGGAAAAGCCACTAATAAAGGCCAAAGCCACCACCCTGTCTCAGGGGCCACTGGCATCTGATCTGTGCTCCTCAGAGCTGCAGCGAGACACCAGGGCACGTGGGATCCGCCCACCAGAGACACAGTGCATCCCTATTGTCGAGAGAAGCAGACCGCACTCGCAGTGCTGGGAAAAGGCTCCACGAGGTGAGCTAAGCCCAGGTACCGCACTCGCAGTGCTGGGAAAAGGCTCCACGAGGTGAGCTAAGCCCAGGTACCGCACTCGCAGTGCTGGGAAAAGGCTCCACGAGGTGAGCTAAGCCCAGGTACCGCACTCGCAGTGCTGGGAAAAGGCTCCACGAGGTGAGCTAAGCCCAGGTACCGCACTCGCAGTGCTGGGAAAAGGCTCCACGAGGTGAGCTAAGCCCAGGTACCGCACTCGCAGTGCTGGGAAAAGGCTCCACGAGGTGAGCTAAGCCCAGGTACCGCACTCGCAGTGCTGGGAAAAGGCTCCACGAGGTGAGCTAAGCCCAGGTACCGCACTCGCAGTGCTGGGAAAAGGCTCCACGAGGTGAGCTAAGCCCAGGTACCGCACTCGCAGTGCTGGGAAAAGGCTCCACGAGGTGAGCTAAGCCCAGGTACCGCACTCGCAGTGCTGGGAAAAGGCTCCACGAGGTGAGCTAAGCCCAGGTACCGCACTCGCAGTGCTGGGAAAAGGCTCCACGAGGTGAGCTAAGCCCAGGTACCGCACTCGCAGTGCTGGGAAAAGGCTCCACGAGGTGAGCTAAGCCCAGGTACCGCACTCGCAGTGCTGGGAAAAGGCTCCACGAGGTGAGCTAAGCCCAGGTACCGCACTCGCAGTGCTGGGAAAAGGCTCCACGAGGTGAGCTAAGCCCAGGTACCGCACTCGCAGTGCTGGGAAAAGGCTCCACGAGGTGAGCTAAGCCCAGGTACCGCACTCGCAGTGCTGGGAAAAGGCTCCACGAGGTGAGCTAAGCCCAGGTACCGCACTCGCAGTGCTGGGAAAAGGCTCCACGAGGTGAGCTAAGCCCAGGTACCGCACTCGCAGTGCTGGGAAAAGGCTCCACGAGGTGAGCTAAGCCCAGGTACCGCACTCGCAGTGCTGGGAAAAGGCTCCACGAGGTGAGCTAAGCCCAGGTACCGCACTCGCAGTGCTGGGAAAAGGCTCCACGAGGTGAGCTAAGCCCAGGTACCGCACTCGCAGTGCTGGGAAAAGGCTCCACGAGGTGAGCAAAGCCCAGTTACCGCACTCGCAGTGCTGGGAAAAGGCTCCACGAGGTGAGCAAAGCCCAGGTACCGCACTCGCAGTGCTGGGAAAAGGCTCCACGAGGTGAGCAAAGCCCAGGTACCGCACTCGCAGTGCTGGGAAAAGGCTCCACGAGGTGAGCAAAGCCCAGTTCAGATAACCCGTTCCCGATTGGGAGACGGTTTCAGACATTTCCTTTTGTTGTTTTTGTTAGAAACGATGTTGGCCAACATTTGTGAGTAAATATCACCCACCTACCGCCTTCCCCAGTGGCTCAGACGGTAAAGACTGCCTGCAGTGCTAGGACAGACGCAGGCTCAGTCCCTGGGTCAGGAAGATCCCCTGGAGAAGGGAACGGCAACCCACTCCAGTATTCTTTATGGAGAATCCCATGGACAGAGCCTGTCAGGCTACAGTTCATGGGTCACAAAGAGTTGGACATGACTGAGCAACTAACACTTATCATCCCCCACATGCAGGATTATTCCCACAGAAGAGACGAACAAAGCAGCTATGAACAGCAAAACAACACTATAACCCTTGAAGAACCTAAGTTGTTTTCCAAACTGTCTCTGTACAATGACCACAACATGCCACCCTACTGGCCACAGACCAGGAGCCAATGTTTCCCTATCAGTACTTGAGTACCAACTAACCCGTGTTTCTATCTATAACAGTACTCAAGAGTACCACCTGACTCTGAGTCTTTATCAGCACTCAGGAGTACTACCTCACCTTGTGCCTCTGTCAGGAGTTGGGAGTACCCCCTGACCTTGAGTATCCATCAGTATTCAGAGTACCACGTGACCCCTGTCTCGATCAGTACTTGGGAATACCACCTGACCCTGCATCTCTACGGTACTTGGGGAGTACCATTTGACCCTTTTTTACCAGTACTTGGGGGTATCACCTGACTCGGAGTCTCTATCAGTACTCAGGAGTGCCTCCTGACCTTGAGTATCCATCAATACTAGGCAGTACCAACTGATCCTTGTCTATCAGTACTCAGGAATACCACTTGGCCTTGTTGATTAATACTCATGTGTACCACTCGACCCCATGTCTCTATAATAGTACTGAAGAGTACCACCTGATCCTTGTCTGTCAGTATTCGAAAGTACCACTCAATCTCGTCTACTAGCACTTATGAGTACTACCTGACCTGACCCTTCTAGTAGTACTCAGGAGTACCACCTGCAGCAAATGAGAAGACTGAGTCTCCCTGCCAGGCCCTTGATGGCCACCAGGATGCACTGGCGTTTCTCTCTAGTGATGTGCTTGGCTCAGTCTTCTCTCAGAGTCTTCCTGTGGTGTGTTCAGTGGTGGTCCTGTGGGTCTGTGTCTACACTTATCCTTTAGCGTGACTTTTTTTTTTTTGCAGTAATAAACTTATTGTCAGCCATCACACATTAAGGCATGTTTAAACCTCATCATTAATGCTGTTCAGTTCAGTTCGGTCGCTCAGTTGTGCCCGACTCTGTGCGACCCCATGGACTGCAGCACACGAGGCCTCCCTGTCTATCACCAACTCCTGGAGTTCACTCAAACTCATGTCCATTGAGTCGGTGATGCCATCCAACCATCTCATCCTCTGTCGTCCCCTTCTCCTCCTGCCTTCAATCTTTCCCAGCATCAGGGTCTTTACCAAGGAGTCAGTTCTTCACTTCAGATGGCCAAAGTATCAGAGCTTCAGCTTCAGCATCAGTCCTTCCAATGAATATTCAGGATTTCTTTCCTTTAGGATTGACTGGTTGAATCTCCTTGCAGTCCAAGGGACTCTCAAGAGTCTTCCCCAACACCACAGTTCAAAAGCAGCAATTCTTCAGCAGTCAGCCTTCTTTATGGTCCAACTCTCACATTCATACATGACCACTGGAAAAACCATAGCTTTAACTAGATGGACTTTTGTCGGGAAAGTAATGTCTCTGCTTTTTACTATGCTGTCTAGGTTGCTCATAGCTTTCCAAGGAGCAAGCGTCTTTTAATTTCATGGCTGCAGGCACCATCTGCCGTGATTTTGGAGTGATTAATGCTGTAAGTAGGTATTAACATCACCACGTGGTCCGGGGGTCTCAGGATGGGCAGTCTCGGCGAAGTCGTTCTGATGTTGTCTCATCAGACCCCTGGCTCCCAGCTCCACACTCTGCGGTTCACATGAAGTTGGCCTTGATCTCTCGTTTCTCTTTAAAGTGTGGCTTATATTCTGATGCTGTGAGGTGACAGCAAATGCTTGCCTGCCCTCAGTGCCTGGCACAGAGCTCCTGAGACCCTGTCACTTCTGAGTGACGGGAGCATGAGGAGTGCCCTGAGCTCTAATGGGGTGACTCTGGGGGGCCTTCCTGTGGGGGGAGGGCCACCAGCAAGAGAAGCCTCAGGGAAGCTCGCAATTCTCCGCTCCACCCGAATCCTCCAGAGAGGAGAGGGGCTCGATGGAGGTGGAGCTGGTACCTGATCACGCTCACGTGAGGAAGCCTCCACAAACCCCGAATGCAGGGGTCTGGAGGGTGTCCAGGTGGGTGAGCACATCCACACCAGGAGGGAGGCCCCAACTCCACATCAGGGGCTTCCGCACCTGGAGCTTTTCCACAGCACCCTCTGTGTCTGTCCCTGGGCTGCTCCTCTTTTTGAAACACTCGGCTTCTTTACTCTCTTCTTGGCTGTGCTGGGTCTTGGGCGCTGCCCGTGGGTTTCGTCTAGCTGCGGTGAGCGGGGGCTGCTTTCCAGCTGTGCTGAGCAGGCTTCACACTGCAGGGGCTTCACTTGCAGCCAGGCGCAGGCTCGGTGGCCGTGGCCCACGGGCTCAGCCACTCCGCGGCATGTGCACTCTTTCCAGACTCGTGTTCCCTGCACTGGCAGGCAGATTCCTATCCACTGAACCAGCAGGGAAGTCCCTCATCTTCTTGTTCGACTCAGCCCTTAGCCTGTGAGATCTGATGCTTCCTCTGGGGAGACAGTATCAGCACTGAGCTAAACTGCAGGACCGCCCTGCCCAGTGCTGCAGGAATCGCCTCCTGTGGGGAAATCCTCCACGTGCCTGCTGACCAGCAGTGTCAAGAGTGAGGTCCTCTGCGGGACCGGCGTGTACGCAAGACCAAAGAGCTGTGCTTTCCCAACACTGGAAAGAAAAGACTTTTTTCCTAACTCAAATGTTCCAGAGCTTGTTTTTATGGAGTCTATTCTAGTTTTCTCATTGTGATTTTTTTTTTTTTTTTCGATTTCCTGGAAGCTTTGAAATTGATCTTTACACTGGTTCGGGAAAATAATCAGTTTCATTTTATCCTTGTTTTTCTTGTGTTGAGTTTTCATAAATAGGTTCACATTAAAGGCAGCACTCCACTGAAGCCATTTCATGACAGATTTCAGGGTGCCGTGGACAAGGGTCAGGCAGAAAGAACCCCGTTCGAACAGAATCGTCCACGCTGCAGCAGAACCCGAACGAGACCCACCAGGAAGGCACAAGGAAAGTGCCCAACACTGAGCGCGCCTGCGAACGGCCTGCTGGGGTTTCGGGGCTTTAGCCTCAGGCCTTCTTGGTGTCCCAGGAGACAACCCACCATCACCGGAGCAGCGAGGCTCGCCCAGGCTCCATGTGTGAAGTGCAAGCGGGTGAGCCAGCTGCCTGGCAGAGTGGCCCAGACTGCGTTACAGACCCAGCGAGACCAGCACGAGGGGCCAAGGGAACGGTGGTGTGACTAGGTGGTGGGAAGTGCCCGGGAGTGTAAGATCACACCTCCGATTTCGAGCGAGGTTCCCTGGGCTCCCTCCAAATGCAGCCAGGCCTGGACTCGGACCATTCTGAACACTTTCAGCCTGTCTGTGTCTGTTTGGTCTGAAAAGCCACTCACAGAAATACTGAAATCTGCATCTCAGGTGCCCAACACGCAGCCCCCCGCCATTCCCGATGGCCTCTCAGCCCCAGGCGGACACTCGACAAAACGCAAATGGGAGACCACAGCAGGACACAAAGTCCTGCAGGACACCCCCACCAGGGGTGGGGGCAGGAGAAGCGGGGGCCAAGAGAGGGGCGTGGTGTCTGGCTGCAGTGCTGGGCTGGGGCGAAGTCCACTGGGAGGACGAGCGGCAGGACGGCCAGAGGGCCTGTGTGAGGAGCTGACCCTCGGGTCCGTCCAAAAGGCCCGAAGGAGTGAGCCAAGCGGATGGGAAGCAGGGTCCTTGGGGCACAGGAGCCCACTCACTAGGCGTCAGCTGGCCCGACTTGCCCAAGAAGCCCTGTTAACACGGACGCACTTGCCCCTGCAGAGCGCACGGCATGGGCCACACTGGGGAGTGCTGGCCTCCCTGCTTAGCCACAACCCAGGCTCGCACCAGGGCTCCTGAGCTCTGAGGAGCAACAGGAACAGACGTCCGGTGCCAGCAGAGAGGGCACACCCATGATAAACACAGTGTCAGCCTGGGCAGCAGGGCCCAGACGTGTGCAGAGGCGCCTGCGCCGTCCAGGGAGACGACCACCCTGGGGGACTGAGGGACCTCGGAGGCGCCCACCAGGCCGGGGCACGGATGGCATTCCTGTTCCCTGAGCCGCCTGCGGGGTCCTCACAGCAGGAGGCGCACCTGACGGCCCTGGGCCGCGGCAGACACCAGCGTGGGCGCGGGCACCCTGCTGGGCTCTCATGGAGACAGAGGGAAGCAAATGCAAGTCCCCAAACCCTGACTTCCTCCCCCATAAAAAGACCTCCAGTTTCCCTGACAGGAGAGAGCTCAGAGCGGACGGTGCTGGCTCTGCTCCCTGCCCTCTAGTCATACACGCCCTCGCCTCTCAAGACTTCTCCACCTTAAGTGAAGGCCCCAGCAGTGACAAAACACCTGCAGTAAATGAGTCCACGTGTTTTGAACTTTTTTACTTAAATTAATTTCTGCTGACGATCACTCATTCATCTGACAGCCTTACAGGGAATATACTATGTGCCAGCCATGAACCAGCCGGCGGGGACAGAGGTAAGCAAGACACAGACAGCCTTCTGCCCCGGGGGGTGTCGGGGTAGTCGGAGGACAAGCTTTCAAGGAAACCCAGGCAGGGCAGGGGCTCTGGGTGGGGCCCACCTGCTGGGGGCAGAGGCCGGGGGCTCAGTGGTCCCTGAAGCAGGTGCCACCAGACATGTCTCCCAGGTAGTGCCCGGGGAAGGAGTGATCACCCTGCAAACGGCACAAAGAACGGCTCTCACGGGCTGGCGTCCCATCTTCTAGCTCCATCTTTTTTTTTTTCCCTTTTGCATTTTTTTTCATATTTTTTACACTTTATTTCTTTGGTCTTAGTTGTGGCATGTGGGATCTAGTTTCCTGACCTGGGATTGAACCCAGGCCCCCTGCATGGGGCGTGGGGAGTCTTAACCACTGGACCTAGCCACTAGGGAAGCCCCTATCTCCACCCTTTTGAGCCATTTTTAGGCAAAGCTAACAACTTCTCCAAGTGAGGGCGCCCTCCCCCCGCCCCCCAGGCTGTGGTTCTAACTACCAGAGAAAAATATGCACTTGTGCTAGTTCCAAACTGTCCAGAGGACAAAGACAGGTCTTCTGTTGAACTTCTTGCTTTTAAATGAATTTAAAGACTGTGTACCTTAGAGTCTTAAACGTGGCTATATAAAATGAAACAGATGAAAGAGCATGTGTTCATGCTGAATAAGATGAAAACTGCCATCAACTCTAAGAATTCACTGTTTTACCGAATCAATAGCATTAACTGGTATCAATCAGGAAAACTGCAGAATAGTTTAAAATTAAAAGCACCATGAATGTTAAATGTAACAAACCTTTCAATGAAATATTCAAAAAGAAATTCATCTTTTAAAGAACCCCAAGAAACGACACAACAACGGAAGCTCTGCACTACATTTTCAAATGCTTACCAACTGGAGATGCTAACGCCAGGACCTCCGTGAGCCACACAAACAAGAATCTCCTTCATAGGTGAGGCCCGAGCAGCGTCCAACATGCGGCCTGCCAAGCCTGCCTTCTCTCAAGACCACACTCTGAGGGCTGCAGGGCCAATGCGAGCATGCCAAGTACCCACCGTACACAGTCCCTTATTAATAATAAACCCGACCACCCAAACCCATGGGCCGAACCGCTGGGGCTGCTGCTGCGATGAGCCTGGAGGGGAGCAAAGAACATTCCTACAGCCTGTCAAGGGGCTGCCCAGCAGGCAGAAGAAATTGTTTTTGACTTTGAACAGATTGAAACTGTTTTCAGAAGTCAAATCTTTTCATATTTTGTGAGGCCCAAGATGTTATTTTTACTGGAAGTTTCTGGCAGACCGGGAGGAAGCACTGTAGACCAAGCTGCCTTTCAGCGACCTGGTGAGTCCCTGGGTTTGCTGGTGAGCCGGACGCACAGATTTGCTGACCCTCACCACCTAGCCCTCGTTCCTCAAAGAACAACCTACCATCGCTGCAAAGAAGAGCCCCTGTAGGATCACAAGGAGGGGCTGGCAGGAGCAGAGAGTAGGGCAGAGAGTA
>SJYG01000144.1:1518738-1557873 GCA_006410535.1 Litocranius walleri
CCACACAGATTGGGCCAGCCTGGGGGCTGGGGGCAGTGGTCCTGGGCAGTGGGATTGCGGGCACACACAGGGGGCCGGCCTGTGGGCTTGGAGTTTGTTCTGGGCTGTGGAATTGTGGGTACACACAGGGGGCCAGTCCGGGGGCTCGGGGATGGTCCTGGGCAGCAAGATCTTGGGGCACACAGAGCGGGCCAGCCCAGGAGTCACCGGGCAGGTCCCGGGTGGCGGGGTCTGGAGGCGTGTGGCGGGCCGGCCCAGGGGCCACCAGGCAGATCTCGGGTGGTGGGGTCTGGACACACGTGGCGGGCCAGCCCAGGGGCCATTGGGCAGGTCCCGGGTGGCGGGGTCTGGGTGCGCGTGGTGGGGTCTGGGCGCATGGCAGGCCGGCCCGGGGCTACCGGGCAGGTCCCAGGCGGTGGGATCTGGGCGCGCGTGGTGGGGTCTGGGCGCATGGCAGGCCGGCCCGGGGGCCATCGGGCAGGTCCCGGGCGGCAGGGTCTGGGCGCGCGTGGTGGGGTCTGGGCGCATGGCGGGCCGGCCCGGGGGCCATCGGGCAGGTTCCGGGCGGCGGAGTCTGGGCGCGTGGCGGGGTCCGGGTGCGCGCAGCGGGGACTGACCTTGATGTGCTCGTGCAGCTGGGCCTCGTGCTGCCGCGACAGCTGCTCGTGCTGCCTCTGGAACTCGGCGATGAGGATCTGCCTCTGCAGCTGCTGCTTCTGCTTGAGCGCCAGGAGCTCCTGCTGCAGCTGCTGCTCGCGGAGGCCCGGCTCCGCCACGGGCAGCGGGAACTGGGGGTCCAGGCGCAGGTCCATGGGCACCCCCGGGGGGGCCACCGGCAGAGGCAGGGCCGAGGCCACGTCCACTGCGGAGAGAGCACAGAACAGAGGTGCCGGTGACCAGGTGGCCTGCCGTCCTGGCCCGCCCCGGCCACCCTCCCGGGAGCCCACGCCGCCATCGGGGAGCCCACGCCGCCGTGAGAGCCGCTGCTCACTTCTGATGCCCCCTCCCCCTTCCTACTCAACAGGCTCAAAAGGCAAGGACTCGGGCCTTCCACCCTCTTCCTCCGAGGGGCCCACCCCTCAGGCAGAAGCCAGTGGGAGGTCGGACCAGGACACACACTCAAATGGGCTCTCCTGCCTCTGCCCTGCCCTGCACCAAGAGGCCCTGCTAGCTCAAGGGACCTGGGTGCAGGCCTGGTGGCCTTTTCTGACGCCATTTTTGAAAGCTGACACAGAGAGCAAGCAGGAAAAAGGCTCTAAAGAGCCCTGGCTGCCCACAGGCAGAGGGGCGAGCGGCGTGCTTTTCTCCTTCGTAAGAAGCCACAGAAGAGTTGTGTGCAGGGCCCACGCAACAGCGTGTGCCCTCCAGGTGGTCCAGAGAGGCGCGCCAGGTGCGCAGCGCGTGTCAGTGGTGATGGGTGCGCCCTCTGGGAGACACCCAGTGCAAGGCTCCCCCGATCGCCTGCTTGGCTCACGCTGCAGGGGGACGGCTTCTGCGCTTTGCTAAGAAACAAACTGCCTTCACCACACGGAGGCGTGGCCCATGGACAGCCTCAATGCCAAATTAAAAGTGAAGAGGAGGCAGAAACCAGGTCTCCAATTACGGGTCTCACAAAATACCCCCAAGTGGGCGCTCCTCTCAGGACGGGATTATATCAGAAAACCTGGGCCACTGGCTGTGGGACTCAGACTTCCCAGAGAGGCTCCGGGGCTGCCTCCCTGAGGGTGAGCATCCTGGGCTCTGTCAGAGACACCCCTCGACCCCCAGAAGTAGAGACAGCCCTGCAGAGTCCGCGGGGGCCCGCCTTGGCCAGAAAGCCCACTCACAACCTGCCCAGCCACAGGCTCAAGGGCCAGAGGCTGGGCCTCTCCTCCAGGGGCTCGGAGGTCTGGGGGAGAACCCACTCAGCAGACAGGGCCCCGGGCCAGTCTCCCCTCCAGAATCATCGCCAGCCGGGAGGGGGCCTCGTCACAGCACCTCTGCCAGGCCCTCTGCAGCCAGGCATTCCGATGCCCTGGACCTGGTGCTGGGGCTCCTTGGGTGAGACTGGATCTAACCCAGTGCCTCTGGAAGTGCCCTCCAGCCCTGGCCGCCCCTGCCACTGGGGCAAATGAGGGGCTTACAAAAGGCAGGCAGTGTGGCCATTCATTAATTCTCTGTGCTTATTTTCTTAAGCTAAAATACTGCTTCTTGATGAGGTAAGTGGACCGTCAGAGACACAGCAGGCTGGCCCCACCTAGGTTCCGATGGATTCTAGGAGAATGACCCAGGAGTGGAACCACCCCTTGGGATAGCCCATTTCAGCGGTCACCACACAGGCAGGCCCCTGCCGGCCATCCTGCTGATGAGCGAAGTGAGGTGGGGAGGCCTGGCCCCAGCTCAGTCCAGGGTCCTAATCCCCGAGCCCATGCTGGGGGCCCTGGTGTCCTGGACCGACACGCGGCCTCACACCTGCAGGCTCGCTCAGCTGGGCAGGGCGTGGGGCTGCCCAGGACAGCAGAGGCCGGGCTCTGGGGCTGCGGTCCCACCTCCTTCTCCGCGCCGCCAGAGCTAAGCCTGGATTCCACCCGAGGCCCCCAGAGCCCGGGGCAGGTTGCATGCACAGAACGCCTGGGCCCTGGCCCCAGCGAATGGAGGAGAATCCTCAATATTCAATCATTTTTTCAGAAAACATCTAATTCTCCTCTCTCTGAAGTCCTAACGAGCCCTGGGTAAATACCAGCTCTTCGATTTTTCCCAAAAGCAGTGAGGTGCAAACCCCGTTTTAAATGTATCGGTTTTTTTCTAGTTGGGTGTCAGGCTTGGTGTGTGAAGGGCTTTTTATTTGATATTTATGTGACAAGAACGGACACAAGCAACTGCTCGCGTGAACAAGCCCAGACGACAGTGGTGCCCACCCCACCCCCGCTGCACGCAGTTGGCAGATGGCGCTTTACTGCCTTCCTTCATTCTCTTTCTTTGATCATTTTTATTATGAAACATAGCAGGATGGAAAAACTGTAAACAACACTAGTTTTATAAAACCTCAGTATTTCCCTCCATTTGCTTCGGACTCTATTTTAAGGAATAGAATATTATGGAAGCAGGAAGCAGGGCTCAGGAAAGGGAAAGTGACTTGGCGTCTTAAAGGAAACTGCTTTCCTTTCTCCCGGGGGGTGAGGAAGGGCTGCGCGCTTTCCTGCTTTCACTAATGGCAGTGCTGCTCGCTGCCTGGAAAACATCCCGCCTGCGTGTGACGGCAGGCTTTCTGGCTCTTCTTTCTGCTTCCCTGGAAGAGGATGAAAAGTGTTTCTTCATTAACCGGTTAGCCTGCCTAGTTCTTTCATGGATTAACAGGTGAGTTACTTAGCAGATCCCCTCCGGTTAGCTGGCCTTTACTTTGTAAAGATAAAGCTGACTTTGTCTTCCTGGGTTACAGACACACACACAGAATCACTGACACATTGAGCCTGCAGCCGTTTCACTGGGCACATCTGGGTCCAGTTCATATGTGTGGACTGGCTTGCAGTGTCTCTGACACTCTTCTTATCTGCCCTCTCCAGTGCAGTATTTCAGCTCAAGAAGCCACAGAGAATTAATGGAATAACCGTATTGCCTGCCTTTTGTAAGCAGGATCCCCTCACCTGCCTTGCTGGCACGGGTGGTCAGGGGTGGCCCCCTTAGGCGACACGTGAAGGTGACCTGAGATGTTACACAGGAACAAGGTCAAGCCTGAGACGCTGCACAGAAGACACCCACGCGCTGTCCGCTCACTGCTCACTGTGTCGCGTGGCTGCTGTTAGTCATGCAGTCACATCCAGCGCTGAGACCCCGTGGGCTGGGGCCCGCCAGGCTCCTCTGTCCCTGGATTCTTCAAGCAGGAATGCTGAGGTGGGGTGCTCCTCTGTCCGTGGGATTCTCCAGGCAGGAGCTTTGGAGTGGGGTGCCAGGCTCCTCTGTCTGTGGGATTCTTCAGGCAGGAATGCTGGAGTGGGGTGCCAGGCTCCTCTGTCCGTGGGACTCTTCAGGCAGGAGCGCGGGAATGGGGTGCCAGGCCCTCCTCCAGGGGATCTCGCCGACCCAGGGGTCACACTCGCATTGCATCGTCAGGCGGATCGTTACTGTCAGGGCCTCCAGGGAAGGCCTCACCGTACCATACCATCTCCCCATTTCTAATTTTTCACAGGCGAGGTCAGGAGGATGATCAGAAATGTCCAATAGTTAACATCTTAAAAAACTGAACATAAAACAACTTTGAGGGATCTGTTTTCTTAACTTCAAAAATAGGATGGGCCAAACGTTTCCTACGCCTGCATCCCCTCACTGCAGGAAAAACGCCAGGGCCTCCTCTGTGCTGGGGGGTTGTTCCCAGTTCAGCCCACAGTGGGTCTGCCGTGCAAAAGGACAGGAGAGGGCAGAGGGCTTGAGGGATGCCCTGGGGAAGGGCCCACATGGGGGCCAGAGCTCTGAGTGGGAAGAGGCAGGTGAGCCAGGACTCAGACGGCCAGTGTTAAGAGGGCGGGCGTGGGGGTGGAAACACAGGAGGCACCTGGACCGCTTGCGTGGGGCACGGGGCCTGCATCCGCAGATCCTGGGGGTGCCCTGCAGGCCCAGGTGGGGGTGCCCTGCAGGCCCAGGTGGGGGTGCCAGCGGCAGGGGGAGGCTGGGCCTCAGACACAGAGGGGCTGGCATTGGGGCGCTGGGTGTGAGAGACGAGGGGGTGGGGGCTGATGGCGAGAAGAGAGGATGTGGCAGGTGCCCCGGCACGGATGGGGTCAGGAGGACTGAGATTCCTTGTGTTCACTGCCCCTTGGTTCCCTTTGAGTCTGGAGCTGCAGGGAATGTAAGGAGGAAACACCCCATCCCTCCAGTCATTCCAGACACCAGAGCAGGTGGCCCAGGGAGGGGACGGCAAGGAGACCCCGGGGCAACACCATCCTGCCCGCAGAGAAGAGAGGGACACAAGGCCAGGGGGCAGGGTGGTCCTCATCATTTACTGTGAGAAAGGGAGGCGAGGCCTGCTGGAATTTCCCCTTTTGAGGTTTCACATAAGACTTCATCCTCTGCTAAAGAAAGTCCAACGCAAAGAGAATGCAAAGCCAGACGTCAGCTCCGCCGGACAGGCTGTGCCCAGCGCCGGCTGTTCCGGCACCTCGGGAGATGGCCCTGTGGACAGGCACACACACCAGCCCTGGCGTGGCCGCGGGGCCAGGGACCCAGGCCAGGTGCTTCTCCCCGCCTGAGCTCAGCCTTGGGAGGCCAGGCGAGCCCCCCAGGCGGCCGGAGCCCCAGCTGAAGGATCCGACCCACAGTCCCCATTCATTCCGCTGCTGGAGGGTGCGTCACACATGCCCGCGACTATTTCTGTATCAAAAACTCGCTGAAATGCCACGAGTTCCCAACAGAAGCGGCTGGTGCTTTTGACCCAAAGCCCCCCGAAGAAAACAATGAGACTTTCTCTACTTAAAGAATGTGGCATCAAAACAAAAAAGCCTGTATTCTCATGAATATTTTATGGCAGAGTAGAAAATTGCTTTTATAGGTTGTGCCTTGAGAAACATATTAATACAATCAGACTCATGACGTTAGTAAAAGCACAAAGACTATATTCAGAGTTTCAATAAGAAATGGCAAGGCTGGGCCGTGACCTATAAGTTCTCAATCAGAAATAGAAAAGAAATCTGCTAGTCTCTAATTTTTGTTAAAAAATAAATGATCGGGGGGAAAAAAAAGGACACTGTAATTTTCCATTACATGGGTTGGGCCTTCTGTTCATAACACTATTTCATGTCATCACATAGACAGCAAACAAAGAGAAGGTCTATTCTTTAGAAAACAGGGCCAGAGTGTAGGCTCTGTTCAAGTAAAGAACGGCTCATTCAAATCTAGGGGACAATAATAGATGCTTCATCCGTGTCAGCACGAGTTCCTCTCACACTGACGTTTGTCTGCCTGTGTGAGGGGAGGAGAGAGACGCCTGTGGCGGGGGAGGAGGAGGAGAAAGGACGGGGGTCCATTAAAAACGCACGACCTATCTCAAAACGTTTTCAACTTTTATGACAAAACGCGTCACACACCCTGGGGGACGCTGGCACACCCCCACCTCGCTTCCCAGGCCCCAGCCCCGTGCGGACTTTGCTCAGCAGCCCCACGTGTTGAGGTCACAATCTCCAGGACGCACCCCTAAACACGCGTCCTCTGCACTCAGCAGCTGTTGGGGGGGTAGGCAAGACAAAGGCCCCCAGGGAAAGACAAGAGTCTTAGGGCCAGGCTGCTTCAGCTTCCAGGACAGCTGACAGGAAGAGCTCCTCTGGGGTGAGGCCAAGAGTGACCCCGGGAAAACCACGGGCCACCCCCCGCAGTGGGACCAACCCTGGCACCAGAACTGCCCTGCCTTTTGCTGCTGCCCAAGCCTGCTGTCCTCCACGTGCACCCTCCAGGTGTGCCCTCCAGGTGCGGGGCCCAGGAGCCCCGTGGAGAAGCACAGCCTCCTGTGAGTGAGGGCGGGAGGCAGGGAGGCCCTGGGGGCTGTAGAGCTCCCGCACAGCGCCTCCAGCACAGCTGCGCCCTCCCAGGGCTGCCCAGGGCCACCGTTCATGCCCCTTCATTCCACTCCTCTTCCTTTCGGCTGCCCTCTCCCGGCAGGAACTCAGCCTCCTCCTGTGTCTCGGGAAGGAGGCACATGGTGTCCTGTCCGGACGTGTGCTCACGCCCTTGTCCAGGGATCATCCCTCTGCCTGCGCACAGAACTCCAGCAAGCAGCCACCTCCTCCAGGACGGTGGAGACAACGTCCCCACCGCCTTGTTCCCAAGACTGTTACTGAGAAGCTCTGACTCTAGACACATGCCCTTTGCTCTCCCTCTGGCAGACCACCTCCTGCCTGCCGTGTTCTTAGCAGGAGGCTCTGGGAGCGAGGGTCTTCCCTCACCCACCGCAGAGCTCCACACCACCTGTCCAGTTTGGCAGCTCACGCCCCAGCTGTGGGGAGTCTCCCTGGGTCGTCGTGCGGACCATCGCCCTTTCCTCCGTTTTCCCCTTTGGGAACTTCCAGTACCTGGTGGTAAATCTGCAACAATCACTGATTTTCTTTCTGCTTCTCCCCCGTTTTCCGTGTCTAATACTCAACTCTGTTTGAGATTCCCTTAAATGTATTTTCTAAGTTTCTCACTGGGTGTTGCATACTTTCTGTGGCTGTGTCCCTAAGGAGGAATGGAAGCAAGGATCCTAAGCTGTGAGCAGAGAGGGGACTCAAAGCTGAGCTTCGCTGGGAGGTGCATGGAGCTGGCATCCGTCAGGACACGCCAGGCACCCCTGGCTGGGGTCTGAGGCACCCGGAGCCGCAGGGCAGGAGGCTGTGGCGGTGGGGGGCTGACCGTGCCTGCTGCCCTCCAGCCTCCACTCCACGCGGCCCGGCCCCCTCCTGCTCCGGTCCTGTCCTAGAGGCGGGATGTGGGGCTGCTTTCCAACGATGCCACGGCGTCTACCCACTGGGATCCTGGCTGTACCCAAGGGTGGCGTGGAGTCTGGCCAAATCCAGTGTGACCTGTGACTTCAATCTCCACCTTCCAGACAGTTCCTGATGCTGCTTCCTTTTCTGTTCCCCGTCCTATGTTTTTTGAATGCCCCTTACAGGTCTGGCTCATTGGATCTTAGTAGCAGCACGTGGGGTCTTTGATCTTCACTGGGGCAGGTGGGATCTGGATCCCTGGCCAGGGATTGAACCCGGGCCCCCTGCATTGGGAGCACGGAGTCTCAGCCACTGGGGCACCAGGGACATCCCTGTTTCCCCCATCTCTGTGAGCTGATGACCTTTCTCTGGAATGCAGATAGAGATAGATAATTTTTTAGGGAAAATTAAAAAAAAAAAAAAAAGCCAACAATAATGGTATAATCACCTCCCAAGGATCCGTCAGCCAGCTCCAACAACTGCCGCCCTGTGGCCAGCCTTCTAGATTATCCTGCAGCCGACCGGCCAGCAGAGCACTTTACTGATAAGGACTGTGGTATCTCTAAATAAACTCTTAAGAAAACAGTCAACCTACCCAAAAAAGTTAACAACCCCATGATGCTATCAAATAGCCAGAAAGTATTATCATTCTTTTTTAGAGTCTCATACACATTTCTGAGACTTTATTCAACTCAGGATTCAACTGGGGACTTCCGCGCTGGTCCAGTGGTTAAGGATCCGCCTTGCGGTGCAGAGGATGTGGGCTTGATCCTCGGTCAAGAGAGCTAAGACTCCACATGCCATGGCAACAAGGCCCTGGAGCCCCAGCACGAGACTCTGCTGAAAGCAAGCGTGGCGCCACGAAGGTCCTGTGCAGCCAGAAACACAAGGCCCAGCCAAGGCCCGCACCCCGCAGCTGGTGCAGCTGTGCATTCTCGCTCACCTGCAGAGGCCCCTTCTTCTCCCTCACGCCCACGCCCTCTCCAGCTGACGGGCTGGACTCCGGTCGCCCGTCCCGCGCTGACTGTCCCTGAGGTGCAGATCCACACGACGCGTTCCCGGGAGCAGGAATGGGTCTGGAGGCCCGGGGGCCGCTGCCCCCAGAGGGCCCGGTGTCCCCCGGGCTCCGGTGTCGCCTGCAGCTAAGGTGCTCCCCAACAATGCTGCCGGGCCTGGCTACATGGCCCTTCTAGCCCCGTCTGCCAGTCCTGAGCTGCTGGCCAGGTGTGAAAGGGCTCCAAGTCAACTGTCACGTTACCCCCACAGACAGCTTTTAGCAGACAGGCAGGGCCAGTGCTTGACGATCTTTTACTTGCCAGTTTTCAGCAATACTGAGCTGGCCGTGCCGGGTCTGGCTTCGGGATCGCAGTGACCCGAGCCTCGGCAGTCCTGGCCTGATTTCACCCGTGTCCTCGGGCAGCGTGACGGCACCAGGTCACCCAGGACCCAGCAGTGGCCCTGGGGACAGCCCTCAGTGTGGCCGTGACAGCTGTCCCGAAACGCCCCTGTACCTCCCGGTCCCCAGCAGTGACCTGCGATGTCCCCAAGGACACCTGGGCTCCTTCAGTGGGAAACACAGAGACCACCGTCTGGGTTTTGGTTGCCACAGTTTACAGTGTGTATATCCTTACTGGAGCTTTTGTGAATTTCAGGAGTGAGTGAAATTAGATCTATGCGTTCAATCTGTCATCTCACCATGGAACTTTGGGTGCATAACTTATTAGAAATATCATTCAAAACGGCTGAACAGTCATAATCAAGTTCCATTGAAAATACTATTTATATGCAGTATCATTTTCCCCAAAGGTGCTCTTAACTGAGTTACAATTATTCTATTTAATACTGTGTGTGTGTATAAAGGGGAAATGAGGTAGAGAAGTCAGAAGTGCTTTTTAATGTAAACATTTAAAAATATTCTGTAGGGAAGGTAAATAAGACAAGTGGTCCCATCTCAGCTTCTCATGTAGACAAGTATGGCTCTCCCTGCTTTTTTGCTTCATTCAGATGTATGTACACAGGCGAAGCCAAAGAAATGAGCTTATGTGAGCAACTCAGGAGAATATAAATTATGCATAAAAAATAAAAATAAATAGCAAACAGTATGGAGCAAGAACATACTATTATATTTTATATTGTTTTGTTTTCCACCAAGATCAGAATGTAAAGAAATAAACATATACAGTGGTATTTATACACGTATATCCAGAGACCTAGGTTCGATCCTCGGGTCAGGAAGATCCCCTGGAGGAGGGCATGGCACCCCATTCCAATAGTCCTGCCTGGAGAATCCCATGGACAGAGGAGCCTGGTGGGATACAGTCCATGGGGTCACACAGAGTCAGACAGGACTGAGCAACTCACACTTTACCCATGTGTTACATGGGAAGGCTCTTTGCATCTGGCCTGAGGCGGGAAGGGACGCGACGTGCGTCGCCTCTGAGCCGCTTTCTGCGCGTTGGTGCCGTGCACATACCTGCCCATCACAAGGGAGCAGCAGGCACCTTCAGGCTCGGGTCAGCCCGGGCTCTGCCTCCAGACAAGCAGGCAGTGGGTTACCCTCCAAAAGCAAGCAGAGACAGGCGGGAGCAGAGCCAGTGCCTCAAGCTGAAGGCAGGAGAGGGCGGCGGGGGCAGACGCCGCAAGCCCCCAGGTCGGCCTGAGCCGCTGTGGACCATAGGTCTGCAGCCTGCTGGCCTGGGCTAGCTTCACGTGTCAACAGGGACCCTGCAGGACACGGGCAGATGCCAGCGTCATCCCCACTGACAGGCAGGGAACAAGCTCAGAGAGTATAAGTGACGTGCCTGAGGCTACACAGCAAGTCTCACTGGCAAACTCGGAACTGGACACTAACCAGGGGTGACGGGATGCCCACGGGCAACAGCGCAGGAAGAGCCGGGAGGAGGGGGCCCACAGGCCACCCGGGGGTGTTCTCAGGCGGGGCGGCACAGGCCACCCGGGGTTGGGACCCTGGTTCTCAGGCGGGGCGGCACAGGTCACCTGGGGCAGTGTTCTCAGGCGGGGCGGCACAGGCCCACCCTGGGGTGGGACTCTGGTTCTCAGGCGGAGGGGTCAGCAGCTTGTGGGCTTGGGAGCCATAGCGGCTAGGCCTTGCTCAGCTGTTGTGCTCGGGGTGCCTGGGGGTGATCAGGCGCCCTGCAGCCCGAGCATGTGTGCTCTGGGGCTCTGAGAGCGCTCCCCGCCACCAGGGCCGGCGGACCCCTTAGGTCCCTGCCCACGGCTCCAGCTGTGGATTCTGTCCTGACCAAGGGCTGGGCATCCCCCAAGGATTGACAGCTGGCTCCAGCACTCGCAGGCCCATGCTTTCCAGCCAAGAAAAGACCCTACTTTTCCTGAAAGGCTCACAGGGGTCCGCTCCGAGAGGCCCTGCTCATGGCCGAGACACAGCCTCAAGGGTGCAGCCAGCTCGGGGCTGCACCACCCAACTGGTCCCGGAAAACAGGCTGACCAGCACCACCGAGCAAACCCGGATGCCGAGCAGAGATGCAAACAGCAAGTTCCTGACAGCTCACTTTCGCTGCCAGAAACAAAAAGTCACCATTAACAGCAGGCAATGTTTTACTCCACTGTCTCTTCCCCTAAGCTGGGTTTCACCTCCACTCACTCACACCTCCTCCCTAAGCACCAAGTTTTCAATGGGCTTCTCCCTGGCAGAGAGTGTAAGACCATCAGCACACCGAGGCCCGGCCACCCGTCATCCACCACCGTGAGGGCCTCTCCTGCAGCTGCCATGATCCTCCTCTTTGAGGTCCCCACTGTGCCTGCATGTCTGTGGATACCAGTGAGGACCTGGGACCACTCGTGGAAAGCAGGCCCAGGGCCCCACTTCCAGGCACCAGGGCATGTGTCCAGGTAACGCTGCTAAGAGAGAAGAGGCCAGGCCCCCAGCACAGGCACCTGGTCTCAAACGTCCAGTGTGGGGTCGGGGCTATTGTGAGTCCAAATCCCCCTGAGGACCAGTGGCCACCCGGGGGCCCTGCATGTGCCCAGCGTTCATCGAGAGCCAGGACGCAGCCTTGAGCCGGGAGACCCCATGGCAGGGAGGTGTGAGTGCAGAGGGCAGACTCCAGGGGAGCTGACCTGGCGGGAGGGGTGTCGGCGCGGCGGGCTGAGCTGATCCTGTCCCACCTCCCAAGCTGCTGAACGCCCTCCCCCTAAAGTGGGCCCAGAAGGAGACTTTCCTGAGGGTGGTGAAGACCCAAGGCAAGACCTGGTTCTCAGGATGCAGGAGACCCCCAGAAGGGTGCGAGCTGGCCCTCAGCGTCTGCACACGTGACAACTGAAGGCCGCGTCACGAACGCGCCTGGGGACAGGCGTCCACAGCACCCAGGCTCAGGTTCCAGCACACCAGGGGTGGAGGCCACGGAGGGCAGGCCCGCAGTGTGAGTGAGGGGCCCCGGGTCCTCCAGACATGGAGCCAAGATGGCTTCTCAGCTGAAAGGATGGGAACAGGATGTGGAGACACGGCGGCTTCACAAGGAACGAGAGGGTGTGTATTTGATGCAGACAGATGACACGCACCGGCCTCATCTCCTCGGGGCGGGGCGCCGATCCCGTGGCAGCTGCTGAGGAGTGTAGGTCAGGGCCCCCTCCGCACCCTTCTCTCCTTTTGTCAAAGAAAGAACAAGGCCTTTGTAGGATGGGAGCATGCAAGGGAGAGGACTCAAAACAATGGGGCGGAATCTGGGCCATCTCACTGTTCAGCAAAAGCCTACCATCGAGGCCCTCCCACTCCCTTCTCACCTACCCCACCTGCTCCAACACCTGGCCCGGGCCCCTGGGCACCTGCAGCGCGGCAGCCCACTGCCAGCAGGGAGCCTGCAGCCTGTGTTTCAGGCCCCCCTCCCCACAGAAAAGGTTGGAGGTCAGAGGCAGCACCTAAGACAGATGGCTGAGTATTTCCAGGACTGGTGGGAGACACGGAAGCCACAACCAAGCAGGGACCCCAGCGAACGGCAGCAATCAAGACAGTTTCCAAGTGGAACCGCAGACTCGAGAGAAGAGGATCAGTGGATCCCGAGGACAAGCAAGCTGCCGACGAGGGGTGTGTGGAAACGGCCAGAGAACCCGAGCCGGCCCCGAGGGTAGGGGAACAGCTGCCAAGCCAGAACCACGTGCTGGGGAGCGGCGGTCAAGACTGCGCGCAGAGCACACACAGACGGGCCGCAGCAGACTGAGACGGCTGCAGGCGCGCCGACAAGCCCTCGGGGAAGGATGAGCCTGCGGGAGTCTGAGACGCGGGAGGAAGGGCGAGCAGAGAGCCCGACATACACGGAAACGAGTCCACACGAGCAGCAAGGAGTTGGACGGCAGCGTCCAACTTGTGCATGGAGTCACGGAGGAAACCCTGGGGGCCGGTGGGGAGGCGGAGCGTCCCAGGGCCCTGGGGCCCCTGCCCCCATAGGGGTGGAGGTAGAAGACAGAGGCTCACAGGCTGCCACGGGGATCTGCGGGAGGCCAAGGGGAGGGCCCTCAGGGCAGAGGTGGCGGGTGCGGCGAGGTCAGCCCAACAATTTTAAGAAGAAAGAAAAAGACACGGGGCTGCTAAGCGCCCCCACCTACACACAGAGCTGGTCCTCCCAATGGACGCACACAACTGCACCTGGGGTCCGGCCAGAAATAATCACACCTGACTCTGATCAAACCTCCAGGTCTAACCACCGACGGACAGGAAACTCAGGCGAGAGAGGTCCGCTGTGAATGACAACTCAGGGAGGAAATCAAGCGAAATCTAGAACCCAAGGAGACTCTGCAGGACAGACAACCCAGTAGCTTCAGAGACAGACTGCAAAGCGCACAAAAAGGCAGGAGGAATCTCACAGAGGAGCTGGGGACAGACCAGCACGAACATTCAGTGGGCCTCGTGTCAAACAATGAAATAGAGACACCCGCTTTAAACACCATCAGGGTGAAGGGATAAAGAAGTGAACTGAAGGTCGCTGAGTCGCGTAAGACTCTTTGCGACCTCACACACTGTACAGCCCGTGGGATTCTCCATGCCAGAATACCGGAGTGGGTAGCTGTTCCCTTCTCCAGGGGACTTTCCCAAACCAGGGATGGAACCGAGGTCTCCCACATCACAGGCGGATTCTTTACCAGCTGAGCCACGAGGGAAGCCCAATACTGGGGTGGGTGGCCTATTCCTTCTCCTGCACATCTTCCCAACCCGGGAATTGAACCAGGGTCTCCTGCATTGCAGGCGGACTCTTTACCCACTGAGCTATCAGGGAAACCAGGATAGCTGTGAAGCGGCGACAGGGGATAAAGAGGATACGGTATATAAATACAATGGGACTTCAGCAATAGGAAAGAAGAAAATCTTGTCATTTGTGAAAACATGGATGAACCTAGAGGATATTATACTAAGTGAAATAAGTCAGGCAGAGAAAGGCAAATACCACGAGTTCACATATGTGAACTCTAAAACAAAAAAACACGAACAAACGTAACAGAAAGAGACCAACTGGTGGATGCAAGAGGGGAAGGAGGCTGGGGTGTGAGTGAAACAGGTGAGGGAGATGGAAGATCCAGCCTTGCAGATTCGGTCAGTCACGGGGTGTGACGTCGGCCACAGGGAGCAGAGTCAGTAAGACGGTAGCACAGGAGGTCCCCACACACGAACAAGTTCCGTTCCCAGAGTGTGTTCGTCAAGTCCAGCCGGATCACAGGTTGAGCCACGTGAGCCTGGGCCCCGACTAACACAGTCAGCTCCGCAGCACTGCACCGTCACAGCTTATGAAACACTTCTCACACGTAACACAGGCAAAAACAAATGAGCCATCTTCCACTTTACAGTTCAGCACCTTGAAAGGTACAGCAGTCCAACACAACAGCTGGCATACAGGGCCTGGCATGGAAAGAATGGCTAGGAAGAGTTACTGATGGGAGGAGGGAGGTGGGGGAGGTGGTGGAGCGGAAGGGGCGCCAGCAGCAGGACACGGAGGCCGAGCTGCTGCCTCACCCCCGCCTGACGGTGATGGAAAGCAGACGCGCATCTTTGAAAGTTCGCAACATGAAGGTCTGCATGTAGGGGACTGACCGTTATCTTTCTATGGTGACAAGTGGTAACTAGACTTACCATGACAACGTTTACTAATGTCTAGAACCAGGAAATTACTGTGCTGTGTACCAACACGGAACCGACGCGGGTTTGTAGATCATTTTTACTTAAATTAACACATACACACAAACTTGCATCAGGAACATATAAACACTAGGTGAACACTGAATAAAGCAAAAGAATTGTTCAGTTCACTTCATTCACTCAGTTGTGTCTGACTCTTTGCGACTCCATGGACTGCAGCAGGCCAGGCTTCCCTGTCCATCAACAACTCCCGGAATTCACTCAAACTCATGTCCATTCAGTCACTGATGCCATCCAACCATCTCATCCTCTGTCGTCCCCTTCTTCTCCCACCTACGATCTTTCCCAGCATCAGGGTCTTTTCCAATGAGTTAGTTCTTTGCATCAGGTGGCCAAAGTACTGGAGTTTTAGCTTCAGCATCACTCCTTCCAGTGAACAACCAGGACTGAACTCATTTAGGATGGACTGGTTGGATCTCCTTGCAGTCCAGGGGACTCTCAAGAGTCTTCTCCAACACCATAGTTCAAAAGCATCAATTCTTCGGTGCTCAGCTTTCTTCACAGTCCAACTCTCACATCCATACACTGGAAAAACCATAGCCTTGACTACATGGACATTTGTTGGCAAAGTAATGTCTCTGCTTTTTAATATGCTGTCTAGGTTGGTCATAATTTTCCTTCTAAGGAGTAAGTGTCTTAATTTCATGGCTGCAATCACCATCTGCAGTGATTTTGGAGCCCCTCAAAATAAAGTCTGCCACTGTTTCCCCATCTATTTGCCATGAAGTGATGGGACCAGATGCCATGATCTTGCTTTTCTGAATGCTGAGTTTTAAGCCAACTTTTTCTCTCTCCTCTTTCACTTGCATCAAGAGGCTCTTTAGTTCTTCACTTTATGCCATAAGGGTGGTGTTATCTGCATATCTGAGTTATTAATATTTCTCCCAGCAATTTGATTCCAGCTTGTGGTTCATCCAACCCAGTATTTTGCATGATGTGCTCTGCATATAGGTTAAATCAGGGTGACAATATACAGCCTTGACATACTCCTTTTTCTGTTTGGAACCAGTCTGTTGTTCCATGTCCAGTTCTAACTGTTGCTTCCTAGCTTGCATACAGATTTCTCAAGAGGCAGGTCAGGTGGTCTGGTATTCCCATCTCTTTCAGAATTTTCCACAGTTTATTGTGATCCACACAGTCAAAGGCTTTGGCATAGTCAATAAAGCAGAAATAGGTGTTTTTCTAGAACTCTCTTGCTTTTTCCATGATCCAGCAGATGTTGGCAATTTGATCTCTGGTTCCTCTGCCTTTTCTAAAACCAGCTTGACCATCTGGAAGTTCATGGTTCACATATTGCTGAAGCCTGGCTTGGAGAATTTTGAGCATTACTTTACTAGCATGTGAGATGAGTGCAACTGTGTGGTAGTTTGAGCATTCTTTGGCATTGCCTTTCTTTAGGATTGGAATGAAAATGGACCCTTTCCAGTCCTGTGGCCACTGCTGAGTTTTCCAAATTTGCTGGCATATTAAGTGCAGCACTTTCACGGCATCAGCTTTCAGGATTAGAAACAGCTCAACTGGAATGCCATCACCTCCACTAGCTTTGTTCGTAGTGATGCTTCCTAAGGCCCACTTGACTTCACATTCCAGGATGTCTGGTTCTAGGTGAGTGATCTCACCATCGTGATTATCCGGGTCATGAAGATCTTTTTTGTACAGTTCTTCCATGTATTCTTGCCACCTCTTCTTAATATCTTCTGCTTCTGTTTGGTCCAGACCATTTCTGTCCTTTATTGAGCCCATCTTTGCATGAAATGTTCCCTTGGTATCTCTGATTTTTTTGAAGAGATCTCTAGTCTCCCATTCTGTTGTTTTCCTCTACCTCTTTGCACTGATCGCTGAGGAAGGCTTTCTATCCGTCCTTGCTCTTCTCTGGAACTCTGCATGCAGATGCTTATATCTTTCCTTTTCTCGTTTTCCTTTCACTTCTCTTCTTTTCTCAGCTATTTGTAAGGCCTCCTCAGACAGCCATTTTGCATTTGTTCAGTTCTTTTTCTTGGGGATGGTTTTGATCCCTGTCTCCTGTACAATGTCACAAACCTCCATCCATAGTTCTTCAGGCACTCTGTCTATCAGATCTAATCCCTTGAATCTATTTCTCACTTCCACTGTATAATCATAAGGGATTTGATTTAGGTCATACCTGAATGGTCTAGAGGTTTTCCCTACTTTCTTCAATTTAAGTCTTAATTTGGCAATAAGGAGTTCATGATCTGAGCCACAGTCAGCTCCTGGTCTTGTTTTTGTTGACTGTATAGAGCTTCTCCATCTTTGGCTGCAAAGAATATAATCAATCTGATTTCGGTGATGTCCATGTATAGAGTCTTCTCTTGCGCTGTTGGAAGAGGGTGTTTGCTATGACCAGTGTGTTCTCTCGGCGAAACTCTGTTAGCCTTTGCCCTGCTGCATTCTGTGCTCCAAGGCCAGATTCGCCTGTCACTCCAGGTGTCGCTTGACTTCCTACTTTTGCATTCCAGTCCCCTATAATGGAAAGGACACCTTTACTGGGTGTTAGTTTTAGAAAGTCTTGCAGGTCTTCACAGAACCGTTCAACTTCAGCTTCTTCAGCGTCACTGGTTGGGGCACAGACTTGCATCACTGTGACATCGAATGGCGCCTGGGATATGAACAGAGATCATCCCAGACATCGGCCTCTCGTCTTTGAGATTACAAACAAGTACTGCATTAACATAAGAATGGCATGGTGTATATTTTGAGAACAAGAAAACTCCTTTCTTTTAGAGATGCAGGCCCTGGATCAGTTTCAGATGGTATGATACACTGAGTGGGGTTTGGTTCACAGCGTCCATGGCTGGAGGTAAGGGGCGAGGTGGGCTCTGGCCAAACGGCTGGGCAGGACCTGACTCTGCCAGGTTGGCTCACGGGACGTGAGGAGCCCTGCTGCTTATCTTTCTGCTTCTGAGTGTGTCTAAAATATTTTTATGATACAAAATTAAAAAGAAATTTTTAATTACATTTCTAAATATCTTCTGAGTCAAACAGGAAATCCTAACAATCACTTAAAAATACGCAGAATGGAAAGATAATGAAAAAAATTACCTATAGTAATTTGAAAGCTTCAGGTCTTACTAGGAGGAAACTGACAAACTTAAATGATTATACTTGACAAAAATAAGGATATAATTCATAAGCTAGAAAGATGTATCTTTAGAAAAAACTCTAGAACAAATCCAAGCAAAAGAGATGGGAGGGGACAGTAAACACAGAGAAAGATGGAAAACGCCCATCACCCTTTACAGCAACACAGCCAGAAGTTGATTCTTTGAAAAAAATCAATAAAATAGACTAACTTCTGATAAGCATGCCTTAGAAAATGAGAGCAAGGCACAGACTTAAACATCACGAATGTAAGAGGCCACCGAAATTCAGATACAGCAGAAATGGAAAACACAATGACAAGTTTGAAGCCAGTCAATTAAAAACTCTACAGAAATAGACATACTTCTAGAAAAATATGCTCATTCTCTGTGAAGCTAGTATAAAACCTTGTTACAAAAACCAAAGACATTATAGAGAAAGAAAAATTACAATCCTGCCCATGAATACAGCCATAAAATTCCCAAATTAATTAATTATTAGCAAGCTTAATCCAGCAGTCTACAAAAAAAAAAGGTAATTGACCAAAATATGTGGCATTTTAAAATGAGAATGCAACATCTCTATAGAACATCTATAAATGTAATTCACTGCATTAATAATGACTTCATCATAATAAAAATAAGCATATTATATAATCCAACAACTATTCATTATTAAAGCCTTTAGCAAACTGTGAATAAAATTTCTTTAGCCTGAAAAGGGAATTTCTTAAAAAAAAAAAAAAAAAAGCAAGTATTGCTTTTAAAGGCGAATGCTGACTGAGACAAGATTCCAGGCAACACCACTGCCGAGGAGCCAGCTGAGGGGTAACCATACAAGCAGAAAGGCGAGACACGCTGCCGCGGTGCAGACTCTATAATCGTCAGGATAGAACCGCTCCCCTGCTCTCCCTGGTGGCCTAGTGGTAAGGAATTTGCCTGCCATGCAGGAGACTAGGGTTCGAGCCCTGGGTCGGGAAGATCCCCTGAGGAAGGAAACGGCCAGCCACTGTAGTATTCTTGCCTGGAGAATCCCACGGACAGAGAAATCTGGTGACCACAGTGTGAAGGGCTGCAAAGAGTCAGACATGACCGATGCAACTCAGCACGCATCAGCTCTAAGTGGTTAGCCTGCCTTGCACTGCCCTTGGACACACAGCGCGGATGGCATGGCATCTGCTGAGCATTCACACCCGCGCGGCGTGGGCGCCTGAACAGGGCAGTGTGCGGCCTCCTGGACGAGATGCTCTGACACCCACAGCTTCTGCAGCCCCACCCACCGATGACTCGGCCTCCAGAGCCTTGGCGGGCTGCTTGGCGATGGCGCAGTTGCTATGTCGTGTCTCACTTTTGCGACCCCTCGGGCCGTAGCCCGCCAGGCTCCTCTGTCCCTGGGATTCTCCAGGCAAGAACACTGGAGCGGGTTGCCATTTCCCTCTCCAGGAGATCTTCCCCACCCAGGGATCAAAGCCTCGTCTGCTGCCTTGCGGGCAGGTTCTCTGCCGCTGAGCCAGTGGGGAAGCTCTGCTTTCACCCCTGACGCATCTCCACGGAGGCAGAGCCCGCACACGGAAGACGGTCTGTCTGGGGACCTGGATCCTCAGCGGCGCCTCAATGCCACAATCCCTGGTTTGGCTGAAGAGAAGTGGCAGAAGATGTGTCTAAACAAGTGTCCACTTCAGGCCACTCCCGCCCCCATGCACTAGCATATCACCCCAGGAGGGGTTCACTGAAAACTCTCCACATACAGACAGAACCCCGCGGCCACCCTGAGGACTCGGGCCACCAGCGAGGCTTGGGCAGAGCTGGGCCACAGGCCCCCGGGCAAGAGGGAGCGGGGGGTGGCCCCGCTGGCCCAGCCCGGCAGCCGGCAGCATCGCCCCAAAGAGCAGGGTGCCCTCCTCGCCTCGGTGAGGACCCAGCCCACGGATCTTTGGGCCCTACTGCTCGACACCTCAGGGTTAACTTAAAGTGCCTCACGCTCTGCAGAGCTATAATGAAACAGACCAAGGTGTCGGAGAAGGAACCATGTATTTTCATTTTCTTAGCTTTCCCAGGTTGGCCAATACTGCTTTAAGGTTAATAAATCAGCAAATGGTAGATAGTAAGCACTGTGGTGGTGGAGAAGACTCTTGAGAGTCCCTTGGACTGCAAGGAGATCCAACCAGTCCATTCTGAAGGAGATCAGCCCTGGGATTTCTTTGGAAGGAATGATGCTAAAGCTGAAGCTCCAGTACTCTGGCCACCTGATGTGAAGAGTTGACTCATTGGAAAAGACCCTGATGCTGGGAGCGATTGGGGGCAGGAGGAGAAGGGGACGACAGAGGATGAGATGGCTGGATGGCATCACTGACTCGATGGACAGGAGTCTGAGTGAACTCCAGGAGTTGGTGATGGACAGGGAGGCCTGGCGTGCTGCAATTCATGGGGTCGCAAAGAGTCGGACAGGACTGAGCGACTGAACTGAACTGAAGTATATCATTTATATCTTATAAACAGAATAGCCTGAACGAAAAATAACACTGTAGCAAAATCAGAAAGTGAACAAGGAAAAAAAAGGCCGAAGAATCTGTATGTGCTAATTCTCTAATCTCTCACACGGCATCCACAAACACTGCCTAAAGTGGCTGCGTCAAGAAACAGCCATTTAGCTAAATACGTGGTTGTAACCAATCCCGCAGTAACACGTGGACAGAGGGTGCAGCCTCCCGAGTGGCCAGAAGGGCAACGCAGCCACTCACCCTACAACCAAAGAGGAGGCCAGAGCCCGCAGACAAGAAGTCAAAGCAGGAGCATGTAACATGGTAAACAGCGCATGCACGCTGGACGGAGAGCTCAGAACCAGACGCACCTGTCGTGTCACCGAGTGTAAATGGGAGCTACTCACACAGAAACGAGCAGATCGGGTAAAAATAAAATGACAATTACTGTCCACCTAGGAAGCAAGCAGAACAGAATGGGCAAAGAGCAACCGAAAAGGATTGAGGTCAAAGCATCAGTGTCGCAAAGGTCAGCCCTAAAGCAAAACCTAAACAAGATGAGGCCCATCCACGTGCGCGCGCGTGCACGCGCGCGCACGTGTGTGTATGTATGTGAAAGTCACAAGACGAGGCCCATCTCACGTGTGTGTGTGTGTAAATCAGTCATCCTTTGTGACCCATGGATTGTAGCCCACCAGGCTCCTCTGTCCATTGAATTTTCCAGGCAAGAATAGTAGAGTGGATTGCCATTCCCTTCTCTGGGGATCTTCCTGACCCAGGGGTGAACCCCAGCTCTCCTGAATTGCAGGCGTATTTTGTAACCACTGAGCCACCAGGGAAGCCAGCCGGTACACAGTTTACCGTGAGAAAAGGTGTCCTGGAGCTGTGCGTCCTCTAATGAAAGCCAAGACGGACGGTGCAGAGGAGTCAGGAGAGACGGACGGGAGCGCAGAGCTGACCGCAGATCTGAACCTGCCCTGGCACACTTGGCACCAGTGACCGAAACCGAGAGCACACGGAGGGCCTGAGCACACAGTTAACACCGCAGCCAGGCAAGCCTTGAAAAGGCTGCACGATCGGGGGACTGAGGACTCTCAGACGCCCACAAAACACTTAAGACGCGCAAGCCACAGACAGAAAGTTTCCAGGTGAATACACAGAACCCAACGTACAGGCCCCAGCTCCTGTGCACACTGCCGCAAAAAAAGAAATCAGTAAAAGCAGAAGAAAAACAGAAATTCAACCGAACGCCTTTCTCTTGAACACTCCAGATCTGAGAGCAAAGTGAAGAAAATTTATAAAATAAGTTTAATGAGCTTGCCACATACTGAAGGTTTCAGGAATGGATTACACTGAGCTCAGAGAGTCATTCATAGTCTTACACACTTAAGCAATGTTTTTAAATAGGAATCGAAACAATTAAGCACTGGACTCAGAAAGTTCGAAAAGGAACCAAAAAATTGAGCCATATCTCATTCAAGAACAAAAGAGGAACACGATAATAGTAAAAGAAATTAAAGGAAATACTCAAGAAACAGAAAATCCATAGAATTGCAAAGACATGCCATGTGGACAAAGCTTGTCTGTGCTTAATGGGAGCAAAAATGTGGAAATGACAGTTGGAGGAGGATTTGAAGAACCAGGCAGGCTGGAACATTACAAGCAAAACAAAACAGCCCTTTCCCTGTGGAAATCTTCAAAGATACACAAAACCAGAGATGATTACTGGGAATACCCTCATATACAGCTTTGTACAATGATCAACATTTTGTTTTGTCGGTTAACATCCATTTTTTTTTGGTAACTGCATGGGATAAAATATCTCAGCTTTAAACTGATAAAAGATGGCAAACAACGAGTCATTTTTTAAAGAAGCAGATTTTTCACATCAAAATCGCCGTTGTTCTCTCGTGGAGTCATGTGTGACTCTGCGATCCCATCCGTGATGAGGCTAGGACACGGGAAAACGACAGGGCGAACAGGAGCCATTCCACACATGGCTCCAGACGGACGACAAACCGGACAATCGTATCTTCAGCCAGGCTGCACGGGCGTAGCCGCCGCTGCACTACCCGCCACCGAGTCTGATTCTCATCCGCCTCGCTGAACCTACTGAAGTGCAGGCGGACTCTACCATCTGAGCCTCCGGGGAGCCGCTTGAAGAGACAGGCTTTCTTTAACAGAGTCTTCAGAGTAATAAACACACTGTATCAACAATGAAGAAAGCCTTCCAAGAGTCTACAGAAAATAAAGTGACTTAGATGGCACGTGGGCCTCCAGGTACAGCCCTCCGGGCCCCCGCCCCCCTCCCTGCCTCTCCGGATGGTTCAGAAGGAGGGCAGGGAGGACTGGCGCAGGGACACACCCGCCGTGCCGTGCAGCTGCAGTTCCCCTGGCCTCCCGGAGCCCGTGGAGTTCTTTTCCGGGAAGCTGGAGTGCATCACCAGAGCAGACCATCTGCACTCAGCGCTGCTCTGAGAGTCCAGATGAAGCCGGGTGTCGGGGCCCCACCCCTCCTCACTCTCTATCTCGGGAACTTCTCCTTAAAGCTGTTCAGAAAATCCTTTGCCTGTTTCTAATTTGTTCTGCATCCCCCAAGAAGAGAAACTGTCTTTGGGAAATATTTGCAAGCGCAAATTGAGCAAGAGGCTGTAAATAAAAACCTGGCGTGCAGTGGGGGAACTTGGCTTTCGAGAAGTGCACAAATGTGCTTCCGGGAAACTAAAAATAGAAGCAGGCCAGCTCGGTGCAAAAAAAAAGGGGGTGGGGGTGGAGGTGGGGGGACGTGCTCTGAGTTCTCACATATAAAGGCAGCAGATAAAGACAAATGTGAGTCCCAGAGGGGGCGCCTGGCAGAGGAATCCAGCGGGGGGCTCTGCCGTCGTGACTTTAGAAACGGTGCGAGTGGACGAGAACTCTTCCACGATTACAATGCAGGGGCAGTGAGACAGAAGCAACAGCAGAAAGCCCAGCGTTTCATCCTCAGGCATTCACTAAAAGAGCCCCCCTCCAGCCCCCAGGGCCATCAGCTGTGGTGCCTCGCCCGGCTGCTCAAACAGTCAGTAACTGCTGACACCCGGGTTCAATGTGGCCATGCCCCTGCAGCCCCGGGCCCTCCTCACCTGCCCTACACTCTGGCCTGGGCTGTGCTCACTGTACCGTACATCAGGTTACCCCCTGAAAGCCATTTGGTTTACCCTAAACCCCATGCGTAAAAAACACATTATCTGAAAATTAAAAATAGTTTCGGTGGTCTAGGAAAGCCACAGACCTCTGCAAGTGTCCTTGCCATTTCACTTACGTAAGGTCAAGTTTACATAACAGACAGAAGAAAGCATTTCAGAATTTCCCTCTTAGCAACCCCCTAACGTTTGCTTATGGGTTTCACCTAACAGCTGGGTTGCAGTAGAAGCCAATATTACTTAATAGTAACAGTTGAAATATTTAAAAATAGAAGGTGTTTCTTCCACTTGGCAGCAGAGAGAGAAGGGAGGGCAGCAGGGGGTGAAGCAGTGAGCAACCTCGGCTTCTCGGGGGGTGGGCTGGCCTCTTTCAGCAGGCGCCTCCTGGACACCAACGAGGAAGGCGGCATCTTCTGGGGGCTCTGCAGGGTGGGGAGTAGGGCCAGGGGTATGGGGAAGTAATGTGTGTTGGGGGTGGGGAGGGAAGGCGGTCAGGCTCAGATTTCAGTGTCTGAAAGGAACACCTGGCACGCTTGTCAAAAATTTAGGCGCTTGAAGCCCCTGGTGGCTCAGATGGTAAAGAATCTGCCTGAAACGCAGGAGACCCAGGTTCGATCCCTGGGTTGGGAAGATCCCCTGGAGAAGGGAATGGCTACCCACTCCAGCATTCTTGCCTGGAGAATCCCCAGGACAGAGGCAGCTGGTGGGCCACAGTCCACGGGGTGGGGACGCGGCGGGAGTGACCAAGCCTCTGCAGAGACCAGCGCAGGTCGTGGCTGAAGGCCCGGCAGGCTGGCAGAGTACCTGTTACCATGGTTACCACCACCCCTAGCAGCAGCAGTGCCAGTGCAGGGAAGCCAAGCCCTCATGAGGGCGGTGGGCGGCCTGATCTGCGGCGTGGAGCCCCTTGCTGGGAGAGCGCTGCCCGCAGGACGACACCACGGACGCCGTCCAGGACACAGGTGGCACACAGGGGCGTGTTCCATCCACGTGGACGCCATGCAGCCACTCCAGGTCCCCAGCCCCCGCCCAGCCTCCTCCCAGCGGGGGCTCAGAGAGCCTCTTTCTAGCACGCCCGTGTCCCACGCCAGCCCTCACCGGCCCCCGCGGGCAGCCCCCTGGAGCTCCCATTTCTGTTTGGCAGCTCCGCCTTCCCGATAACGTGGAAAGCCGAGACCTTAGGGCCACCGAGCAGTCCTCTGCATCAATCCCAGCCCGCCTGCCCCTCAGCAAGCCCCCTACTTCCACATGCGGGGCGGCTTCAGCCTGCCCATTGCGTCCATGCCAGCTCCCCACCCCTGCCCGCAATTTAAGCTCCACAAATAACACGGATCTCGGCTTTGCTCATAAGTATACGTGTCCCAAGCACCAAGGGTACTGACGGACGCCTGGGAAGGACGATCACTGTGGGGGAGGGCATGAGCGAGTGAGTGAGTGAGTAGACCCCGCCTTGACCGTGAGCCTTTCCAGACCCCGTGAGCCTTTCCAGACCCCGTTATTTAAAGCTGCAGAGCCCCTTCTCCACGAGCGTTCTCTCGTCCCTCCTTACTGCTTCTCCTCCACAACACTGGTGACCTTCTAGCATCTGCTCATGTTCCATATCATCTACCGCCACCAAGTAGGATTTAATGCCCGTATTTAGGATCCCGCATCGACAGCTAGAGAATAAGGCTCTTCTAAAGCACACAGTGCAGAGTCAGAAACACTGACCATAAGCAACTCTCAAAAATCCAGAGGCTTGGGACTCTCTACTCATATTAGAAATCTATAACAAAAAGATGACTTGAAAAACTCGATACCCTCAGATGAAAAACACTTGTAAACGTGTCATTTTTTCTTCAAAGAAAAAAGAAGCATCAAAGTTTCCAGAGGCTACCAATTAGCTACTATCAACTAGAACTTGAATCCTACAAATGGGAATTTACCCAAGCACCTGCACCTGTCTCCAGAGAGCCCCATAACCTCCCTCAGCAAGAAGAAAGGCCAAAAAGTAAGTGGGCCAAAAGATGTTCAACCTGAGAGCTTGGAGCAAGGATACCCACATACCCGCAGCCCACACCGCTCACCACAAGCAGAAATAAGAACAGGAAAGAAGGGAGGAGAAAGTAAATATACACGGACATCACCAGAGGCAGAAGCTGGTTCCCTGACAGATGGCAAAACAAAGCCAGGTCAGACACAGGTGCCCTGGCTCCCACGACACCAGCTTTGCATGCGCCCTGTCCCGCAGGAAACACTTGGCGGGGCAGGGGGCGGGGGACGGGTTCAGGGGGAGACCCGACCAGCAGGACGCTGTGGGCACCGCTCGGCGGGCCTCCCGGGCTGGACACCTGGGGTGCTCAGGGGCCACCTGCAGGACTGAAAGGCGCACTGCCCCCTCCCCTCGGGCTCCTGACTCTGCTCTCCATCCGCTCCCATCTCGCATGGCCGCCCAAGGTCACTGGTCAGACCCCGGCCTACTGCAGCGCCTGGGAGCCCGCCTGCCAGGCACGTGGGGGCCCGGGGTGTGGGTCCGCAGCTGCGGGATGGTGCGAGTCACTGTGAGGCTTCTCCTTAAAGGACAGCACTCTGCCCTCCTAGGGGACGAGGCTGAGAAGTCACAGCAGGCTAAGTGTGAGTGCTTTCCCAACAGACAACAACAGACGTGGACGAGACTAACCCTGGCAGGACACACTCCTTTAGACACACGCAAGGGGGTCACAGACTCTGGACACAGCCCCCTCACACCCCGCAGCCCCAAGAAGAGAGCGCTCTACCCACAGATGACGTGCGCACTCCCCCTCCCTTCCTGGCATCAGGCGTGCCTCCAGCGCCGAAACAGAACCAAGTCTTGGGCTGGAAAAACTGTCTTCCGCCTAATAACCGCTTTCAGATACACCACGAGGACACTAAGGTTTCATGCTACAGTTTCTGCATCAGTGCAGACCGTAGGGTCACGGCGGCCGGAGCCCCGTTTTTCCCTATAAGGTGGACAGACAGCCAGTGGCCCTCATCCCCGCACTGGGCTCCAGCAGGCGCTGGCGGCTTCCACATCAGGGGCACCTGGGGTGCGAGGCCCTGCCCGGCCGCCTCCGGGGCCCGCGTCGCTGAACCAGGGCCTGCTCGATCCTCACGGCTCCGGGCCCCTCAGCAGGCTCTTTCTAACTCGGCGTCTATGGCAACAACCACAATGCAAACTTAATGGGGTGGGACGGCTGGTGAGAAATGTAAATAAGCCAAACAACCCAGTTTCCACCCGGCAGGGGCCCTGTGTCTCCCTCCCGCCAGCACTGGGGGCTCTGCAGGGCACAGCTGGGAGCCGGGCCGCGGCCAGGTGGGCGGAGTGGGCCTGGAGGGGTGGCTGGCCGCGGGGGTGCGGGAGGAGGGCGCAAGCAGCCAGCCCGGGGCAGGGCACCCAGGGGCACGGCGTTGAGGGGCGGTTAAAGATGGCAAATGAAACACTCCTCCAGAGCCCACTAAAGCTGTGTGTGCATTTAAAAAAAAAAATCACCTACACAGTCGCATATAAAAGGCAAACTAGAGAGAGCAGGGTTCTAGGGGAAAACACACGCGTGAACAAGGGGCGCCCGCCTCCCAGCCCCACGGAAGACACGCCTGAGCAGGGCAGGGGCTGGAAGGTCCCCGGTCTCTAGGTGCCTCACCCTAAAGGGGAGCAGACAGGCCAGGAAAGCCATCATCACGGACGGCAGACCCAGAGATACGGCAGGACCCTGCAGGGAATCTGCTGCCCAAGGAGAAGGGAGCCAGCCAGCAGGGCCACCCCAGAGGGAAGAGCGGCACTCAGAGGCTAAGGCCCCACACCCCCAGTTCAGGGGCCCGGCTCAGTCCCTGATCAGGTACCAGATCCACCTGCCCCAACGACGACCTGGTGCAGCCAGGTAAATAAATACATGTTTTTAGAAACAGAGAGACACACAGAAAGAGAGGGTGGCCCCACTGCCCGGATGTCCCTCAGGGAGGAAGCTGATCTCAGCAGACAAGGGGGCCAGGCCTCAGTATCAGGAGGGAAAGCGATCCCCAAAGCCATCGGAGCAGCCCCGGGTTTGGTGAGACCTGAGTGAAAGTACCAGGGAACACAAGAAGAAAGGAGACAGCAGGGAGAGACAGGAGTAGCAGCCCCAGGAGCAGCAGCAGCGCCAGAGGGCACGTGTTCCCTTCTCTGCAAACCCAGCCGGGTCCGCGGGCTCCCGGCCCACTAGGAACCGAGGGACCCATAAAAGGCCCGACGGTGCAGGCAGCACAGCAGGGTGCACAGCTGCAGGGACGCGCTCGGCTCGCTGAGGCCCTGGAGACCGACTGTCAAGGCCAAAGGCAGCAAGTAACGGTGGGAGGCGGGGCTGGATTTAGGTCTGGAGGCAGAAACGCCAGCACACGCCTGTCTCTCCTCTGGAGACGCCATCCACGCGCAGAACCCCCAGCTTTCTCCCGTGAAGAACTACCACGGGGAGGCATCCACTTCCTTGCCTGCAAATCCCACCGCCCAGTGTTCCTCCAAGGCAGGGGGCGAGGCCTCCGGCGAGAGCGCCGCTGGTGGTTGAGCTGTGGCGGTTCCTGTGGCCGCTGCTCAAAGCCAGATGTGCACCTGCGCTGCCGTCGGTTGGGGGGTGCCCGGACCAGCTGGTGGATGCACGGCAACCCGAGTCCCACCTCTGTGGGCAGACCCGTGCGCCAGGCTCGGTGTTAAAGATGGCTATGTGGGCATGAATCACTCAGGAGGCCTGTGCTCAGTGCAGCAGAGAGCAGGCATACCTCGGATATGACACCAGGAAAAAGCCCGAGCAGGTGTGAGGCCTGGTGCTCAACGGAACTCCGAGTGCTTTGTTATCAAGCGTCTCTATACCGGCTGGTTTTGCTTCCTTTTAAACAGCTGTCCTGGGGGATGGGGGCGTCATTAAGGCCTCTGGGCTGGTTGTGGGGGGCCACAGTCACGCTGGAGGAAGCAGCAGAGCTGGCGGGGGGCACTGGGAAGGGCAGACCCGAGGGTACCAGTGAGCCAGGGGTCAGCAGACAGAGGATGGGAAGCACTGTGGGGCCCTCCCAGCCCCCCACTTTCTGGGCCCCAGACGCTCTGCCAGGCTGAGAGAGGACGTGTCGGTGGCTCGAGGTCACACAGCCTCGGGGAGGCAAGCAGAGCTCGCCACCCGGGCCCCAGGCATGGCAGCCAGGGCCTGCGTTTGTGGGCCCCAGGCACTGCATTAACAGCAGGACTTCCCTGGTGGCTCAGATGGTAGGCTGTCTGCAATGCCAGAGACCCGGGTTCGATCCCTGGGTCGGAAAGATCCCCTGGAGAATGGATTGGCAACCCACTCCAGTATTCTTGCCTGGGAAATCCCATGGATGGAGGAGCCTGCTGGGCTACAGTCCATGGGGTCACAAAGACTCAGACATGACTGAGCGGCTAACACAGCTGGGCCCAGCCCTGACCCTGCACTGACTTCCTTACCACGGAGCCCAAAGGGGGAGGGCAGGGGTGGCGCCTCGGGAACCAGGAGGAGGAGGAGGAGGAGACACTGGACAAAAAGACAGCCTGGTGTGTGCCATGTGAGAGGCTGTGAGCGACAGTTCCCAGGCCCGCACAGCACAGAGATGAGTAGCGTCAGGATGGGCCCAGGGTGAGGAAGCCCAAGTCTGCTCTCCCTTCCAGCGCTGAGCAGGCGGCAGCCGCGGGGGCCCCCGAAGCTGGCTGTCAGGCCTTCACTGAGCCCTGTCCCGACCCCAGGAGCCCAGCCTTACAGGAAAAGCACACGAGGGAGGGGCCGGCGGGCAGTACAACGGGTGAGGCTTTGCCGCGGGGACTACGATCAGGGATGAACTGCTTCCTGCGGGGGAAGGGCCGGGCCGGCTCCTTTCCCCAGGCCACGAGCATCCTCACCTAGGCACCTGCCCCGCCTCTCCTCTGCCAGAGCCAACGAACGGCAAGACGTGCCCGGGAGCCATCCTGAGTTCCAGCCAGCCTCAAGTGGTCCCCGCTCCAAAACCTGAGGTGAAGTGAAGTGAAGTTGCTCAGTCGTGTCCGACTCTTTGTGACCCCATGGACTGTAGCCTACCAGGCTCCATCCAAGGGATTTTCCAGGCAAAAATATTGGAGTGGGTTGCCATTAACCTGAGGAGGGTCAAGAAATTCGGTAACCCTTGCACGGCGCGGTGGTTGGACACTCAGGAAGATTCCGAAATTTGCGGCTGGAGCCAGACCTCACTTTTTCATAACAGGTTTGGGTAAGTTCTCCAGAGTTTCGGCAGTATCTTCAAGTTTCCATTACTCTCTTTAAAAAAATGACACCCCTGTCACACAGCCTTGAAAGGACAGCTCGGGAACACTGATGGAAATGCACGTTTATGGTGAGGGCAACGGCGTCCCCAGAGAGGCTCCTGTGTGGTCGGTACCTCATCCTGGCGGCTGGGCTGGCCTAGAGGGCCCCGGCCTTCTCTGAGAGGTGGCCCCTGCAGAGCAGAAATGGGGCCCTGCCCTGTCGCGGACCGGCCGGCTGACCCTGGGGAAGCCGCCTTGCCCCTCGGCTTGATGGGGAGCAGGCCCTTGACAGCCACCACAGTGGGGCCCAGACGAGCCTCTCATGGACCTCTCATGAAGCAGCCCAGACGAGGGCTGCTTCCTCCACGCTGCTCCCGGCAACAGGGGCTTCTCCTCCAGCCCCTGCACCCATCCCGGTGCTGAGCGTCTCCACGGTCCGGTTCCGAGGGAGCTTGGTTCCAAGGGAGCTTGCCTGCCGGGTCTGCAGCCAGCACCCCACACACTCACCACGAGGCCTCTTTTCCAGACTAAACACATGCTGCTTTTATAATCAGGAAAAAAGTATGCTACTTTCAAAAAAAATAAACGAAAGTGATTCAGGAGTGGAGGACCAAAGAGCTTGTAGAGTCCCCTGGCACAGCAGGCATGCAAGCTCTCTGCCAGGGCCCATTTCGCCTCCTCTTCTGCCCTCAAGTCCCACGTCTCTCCCTCCCTCATACTCTGAGCTTCCCAGGAGCCCGCAGGATGCCTGCCACTCTGCCTGTACCCCAAGTCCCCACCCAGGAAGGAAAAGACAACCCTCCCGGGAAGGATGAGGTGGTGACATTCCACTTCATCCAAAAAATGAGGAAATATGATATTAACACAGATCCGAGGGTTGGGAAGATCCCCTGGAGAAGGGCATGGCTACCCACTCTAGTATTCTTGCCTGGAGAATCCCACGGACAGAGGAGCTTAGAGGGTTACAGTCCATGGGGTTGCAAAAGAGTTGGACACAACTGAGCAGGCACACACACACACACACCCCAGAGGACAACAGTAATGGAGGAGCTGTTATGACCCAGTGGAAGGCAAACGGTTATATGTTTTCTCCCTTTTATAATAGAACTATTCACAACTAAAACTTTAAAACAAGAAAAAAAATGAAAAAAAGAAGGAAAGGCTTGTTAACATATTAAAAGTTAAGGAGGAAGGTGGAGAAATCAGAAAGAACCCCCAAATAAAGAGCATTTTAGCTTGTGCCTTCTACAATGCAAACTTTTCTAGTGAGAGAGATTCTTGTAGGAATGATGTCAAGCCTTGAGTCAAGATGGGCCACAAATAGAAGGGATGAACGGTGCTTTTTATCTGAAGTCAGATTTCGAAAGGGCTGACTGTGTTTAAAGAGAACCATTGTCAGAAAGGCTGTCAAGAGGGCTGCCTTTCACAGCCGGGAACAGACAAGAAATGCACAAGGTGGAGGTGGGGAGGGCCGCGTTGGTGCTTGCCCGCTCACGGTAAAAGGCATGCATTCACGAGGAGCAAGTTCCCACAGGGACTGCTGGGGTAATTCCTGCAAATCATAGAGTCTGTTTTCACACCACCCAGTGTCAAAAGAGTACTTTAAGCTCAACCGGGATTGACATAACACACCTGAAAACATCTCTACCCCCGCATCACAAAATATGGCTCTAGGACGTTCCTGGTGGGCCAGTGGTTAAGAATCCGCCTGCCAATGCAGAGGACGCAGGCTCGATCCCTTGGTCCTAGAGGATTCCACGTGCCACGGGCAGCCAAGCCCGTGAGCCACAACTACCTAGCCTGCGAGCTGCAACTACGAAGCCCGCATGCCTGGAGCCTGTGCCCTACAAGGAGAAGCCTCTGCAATGAGAAGGCTGTGCTCCTCGACTGGAGGAGCCCCTGCCCACTGCAGCAAAGACCCAGCTCAGCGAAGAATAAATAGACATTCTACTTAAATGCAGCACCACAGAAACTGCCAATACTGATTTTCAAATTATTACATAGTCTGAGATTTGCATTTCTTTGCTGAATGCACTGTACAGCACTTATGTAAATGGGGAGCGTGTGCTCGGTCGTGTCCCGACTCTTTGGGACCCCACGGACTGCAGCCCACCAGGCTCCTCTGTCCAGGGCATTCTCCAGAATACTGGAGTAGGTTGCCATTTCCTTCTCCAGTACAGTGCTCAGAATGACCAAAAGCAGAGAGTCTTAAAGAGTGCCCTTCGCTTCAGCAGCTTCTAAGGTGGAGCTCAGGGCAAAGATTCCGTGGCCAGTGGGCAGCACGGGCAGCCCCCGGCACGGCCCTCCTCCTGCAAGCTGGTGCTCACGGGCGCCTTTTCTCCGGGTTTTAGAGCCATGCTGCACACGCCGACCCACGGGGTCACCAGCAAGCACAGCTTCATCCTCTGACTCTGACCAATGGAATCTGGAGGTGTGGGGCTACTGGCTCCTGCGTCCTGGGGCCCCCTCCCCGACACGCCATCTCTGAAGTTGGGGGCTTCCCCAAAAGAGAGAGATGGGGGCTAGCAGACCACAAGGGCTGGGCTGGGATCAGAGCTGGCATGGCCACAGCCCTGTCCACGCCGTCTCCAGCGTCCAGCTGCCTGACGTGTACCCAGGGACCACCACCAACAGACACAGGCTTGGTCTCTGAGAATCCTGCAGAGACGACATGATTATCCCATCCAGGGCTGAAACCAAGACACTGGGTGGTTTGCTTGAAGCCACCCAGTCCGTGATCTCCCTTTTATAATAGAACTATTCACAACTAAAACTTTAAAACAAGAAAAAAAATGAAAAAAAGAAGGAAAGGCTTGTTAACATATTAAAAGTTAAGGAGGAAGGTGGAGAAATCAGAAAGAACCCCCAAATAAAGAGCATTTTAGCTTGTGCCTTCTACAATGCAAACTTTTCTAGTGAGAGAGATTCTTGTAGGAATGATGTCAAGCCTTGAGTCAAGATGGGCCACAAATAGAAGGGATGAACGGTGCTTTTTATCTGAAGTCAGATTTCGAAAGGGCTGACTGTGTTTAAAGAGAACCATTGTCAGAAAGGCTGTCAAGAGGGCTGCCTTTCACAGCCGGGAACAGACAAGAAATGCACAAGGTGGAGGTGGGGAGGGCCGCGTTGGTGCTTGCCCGCTCACGGTAAAAGGCATGCATTCACGAGGAGCAAGTTCCCACAGGGACTGCTGGGGTAATTCCTGCAAATCATAGAGTCTGTTTTCACACCACCCAGTGTCAAAAGAGTACTTTAAGCTCAACCGGGATTGACATAACACACCTGAAAACATCTCTACCCCCGCATCACAAAATATGGCTCTAGGACGTTCCTGGTGGGCCAGTGGTTAAGAATCCGCCTGCCAATGCAGAGGACGCAGGCTCGATCCCTTGGTCCTAGAGGATTCCACGTGCCACGGGCAGCCAAGCCCGTGAGCCACAACTACCTAGCCTGCGAGCTGCAACTACGAAGCCCGCATGCCTGGAGCCTGTGCCCTACAAGGAGAAGCCTCTGCAATGAGAAGGCTGTGCTCCTCGACTGGAGGAGCCCCTGCCCACTGCAGCAAAGACCCAGCTCAGCGAAGAATAAATAGACATTCTACTTAAATGCAGCACCACAGAAACTGCCAATACTGATTTTCAAATTATTACATAGTCTGAGATTTGCATTTCTTTGCTGAATGCACTGTACAGCACTTATGTAAATGGGGAGCGTGTGCTCGGTCGTGTCCCGACTCTTTGGGACCCCACGGACTGCAGCCCACCAGGCTCCTCTGTCCAGGGCATTCTCCAGAATACTGGAGTAGGTTGCCATTTCCTTCTCCAGTACAGTGCTCAGAATGACCAAAAGCAGAGAGTCTTAAAGAGTGCCCTTCGCTTCAGCAGCTTCTAAGGTGGAGCTCAGGGCAAAGATTCCGTGGCCAGTGGGCAGCACGGGCAGCCCCCGGCACGGCCCTCCTCCTGCAAGCTGGTGCTCACGGGCGCCTTTTCTCCGGGTTTTAGAGCCATGCTGCACACGCCGACCCACGGGGTCACCAGCAAGCACAGCTTCATCCTCTGACTCTGACCAATGGAATCTGGAGGTGTGGGGCTACTGGCTCCTGCGTCCTGGGGCCCCCTCCCCGACACGCCATCTCTGAAGTTGGGGGCTTCCCCAAAAGAGAGAGATGGGGGCTAGCAGACCACAAGGGCTGGGCTGGGATCAGAGCTGGCATGGCCACAGCCCTGTCCACGCCGTCTCCAGCGTCCAGCTGCCTGACGTGTACCCAGGGACCACCACCAACAGACACAGGCTTGGTCTCTGAGAATCCTGCAGAGACGACATGATTATCCCATCCAGGGCTGAAACCAAGACACTGGGTGGTTTGCTTGAAGCCACCCAGTCCGTGGATTCCAGGTCCCCCCGCCGCACCCCTATCCAGAACTGCGGTCCATGTTTGTACACAGAGCTGGGAGGTCCGCACGAAGTCTCCACCAGCAGGACGTGCTTCTCAAGCTGGGAGGCAAACGGGAAGGCACCCGCTTTCTGGCTCACTTGGGAACCACCTTTTCACAGTCTATCAAGCTACTGAAACCACCTCCACCCACACCTGGGCAAGCATCAGGAAACTGCCTGATGTTTAAATGGACTCGGTGTTTAAACCAAAGCCCCCCTGGCCAGACGGACTCAGGAAGGGGAAGCGGCCCTCTGACTCTGTGGGGGTCAGACAGGACAGGGGAGCATCGCCAGCTGCTAGTCAGCCCTCCCCCCACCCCCTGCCGTCCTGGGTGAATGTAAACCTGCTGGGCAGGTGGACGCCAGCCCAGGACTGCGACAGCTTCGAGGAGCACCGCAGACACCTGAGCTGCGTGTCTGGGGAGATGCCAGAGGCGGCGCTCAGCAGGCCTCCGAGAGTCGCTAGCAAAGAAAGGATTCTCTCCTTTGACGCTTCCAGCTCAGCCTCGACTTCTTTCTAGCCGGATGGGGAAGGTGCAGCCACAGGCGATGTGGCCGGGGGCTGGGGCAGAGACAGGGGTCCGCGTGCCCCTCCTCGTCCCAGCTGGCCCTGTACATGCAGACAGCGGGCACAGTGGGTGCAGGCAGGCTGGCGTCCAGGAGGTGCCACGGAGCGCAAACCACAAAGACAGGGCCCTTGCCTCAGGACACAGCCAAGCCAGGCCCGGAAGTGCTAACTTCAAAATGCGGACAGTGGCTCCCTTACATCCACCCCAGGCCTTCTCGGGATCTGTTTTATTCATAGTAGGGCCAAGGAGCCCGAGAGGAACGGATCCAGTCTCTGAGCTGAAATCTTGGAGGATTCCAGATGGAAGGTAAGTAAGCATTTTATAAGAAGGAGAAAGAAGGGCTTCCACAGCCGTGTAGATTAGAAAAACACTGCCCAGGGCACAGCATGCAGAAATAGCGTACATGGAATGAGAAATTCCTAATCACAGCCGACGCTTTTTGCTAATCACAGAAGGAAAGCTGCTTCGAGAAACGTCAAGGACACTTTTCCCCAGGAGCTTGCGGCCCTGGACCCAATGAGACGTGCAGGGCTCCTTCCTTCGAGGCCTGGAGTTAGTAGACCCTAAAGGAGCAGTTCTCATCTTTGGGAAGAACACACCCTGTCGGAGCTCAGGACACAGAGGACCCAGAATTCTCTGCCATTTAAGTGGCATTAAGCTGCGCCCATTTCATATCTAAAACCATCGTCCTATTTTACCCCAGGAAAGAGCACGTGACCCCCTTGGACCTGAGACCCCACCCCTTTCTCTCCACACCCCCCAAGGACAGTAGAGCCCCAGACACCCCTTTGGGGGCGCCCAGTGCCCAGCAGGGCTCGGGGAGTGGACTCACCGGTGCTGGGCATGTGGTTCACACGGGCGGGGTTGAGCAGCTCCACTGGCTGGTCTCGGCCAGAAAGTCCATCTGGAGGACAGAGAAAGCATTGGGCTTCAGAAACTGCTCGTGATTCAATGAAAGTATTTCACACGCAGAGTCTGCAAGGAGCACTTCCTGGCAGACAGTGGGAATCCATGTGTCCTTCTCACTTTTAAAGCAGACGGGTTCTATTTTGATTTGGGGAATCAGAAAAGGAAAAGACCCCGTGTACAACAACCCAACCAGCTCGGATCTCCAACAGAGCAAACACCAGTTTCTGGCCTGTGGGTGTCTGGCCGAGGCAAACAGCCAGTTGATAGCCACGCTGCGTTTCTGGAGCGACCGCGAGCAGCAGGACAGTACACACAGAAGAGCTGCTCACCGCCTTCCCAGACACAGCCCAGGGGCCCGGGGCCACTGAGCCACAGCCCTGAGGCCCCGCCAAGAGTACCCAGGCTGCTCCCGCTCTCGGGACAAGCGAGGAAACCAAGACTCGCAGGCCCGCTCCTGGAAGAACCCCGGCCCGGGCTCCCAGAGCTGAAGGGACTGTCTCCTGCAGGTCGGCCTTTCCAGGCTCCCGGAGCCAAACGGACCGTTTCGTACAGGTTTACCTGTCGACTGTATTCTGACCGCAAAGATGGCAGAACCAGAACCACACTTGCCCTTCACGTGGCACAGGCTGCCATTAGACCACGTTCTCCCACAGATGAGAAGGAAACACCGGGAAGACTTCCAGGAATCACACACGTGGAATGTAAAATTAGCTCCAACAATGGGTGTGAACGCCTGTGGTAACAAGGGCGTCATCACAGACACTGGCGTGCGGTCACTCTCGCTAGTGACTTTCAGGAGAAATCACTGGTTTCCCAGCGCAGCCATCGGCTCCCTCGGGCCAGCTTACAAACTGGGACAAAAGCAAGTAAGATAAGCAGGTCTCCCGACTTTATACTAAAGCCGTGCTTTTCACCCCAAATGGACATCACCTCGTGGCCTTCTAGTGCATTATTCCATGACCCTGGTGTGTCTTTGGAGACAGTCACAATCCAAGGACAAACACCATGACCCTGAGGAGACCCCACAGCGTCTCCCGAGGAAGCAGGGAGGCCCCTGCGGTGTCGTGGGCCTGGAGCTCTCTGCTCAGGGTACGACGGACCCCACACACGAGCTGATGTTTGGCCTGCCTGCCCGGGCCAGGGAAGGGAACCGCTGGGCTCTGTTCTCGGGCTGGGCCAGCTTGTGCTTCACACGAGCTGCAAATCCGAGCGCCACGTGGACATTCTCCCAGCCCTGTCGAGTGAGGCCAGGCAGGAAAGCTGCGCGGGAAGACTATCCCGCCTCAGTGTGAGGGCGGAGGAGGCGCCCTGCCTCTCAGGAGGCTTCTCCACATGAAATCTTCTGACAGCTGACTCCGCAGAGGGGCCATCAGGGGCTGGAGCCCAGCTCCAGCACCCGCAGCGTGGAGCTGGGAAGCTGGGAGAGCCCGCGGTGCCGGGTACACGGCCCACCTCTCCCCGCTCCTCCACAGACCACCCTGTCAGCCTGATGCCACCAGCAAACTCCGCACTCCTCACGCATTTGCAAGGTCAGTGTGCAAGTTACTTCTGTACCTCCAGGGCTCCAGTGCCTGGTGAGAAGCTGGGACATCTCAGTAAGAATGACGGTCTTAGTCCCCCCTTTCNCAGACGGGTTCTATTTTGATTTGGGGAATCAGAAAAGGAAAAGACCCCGTGTACAACAACCCAACCAGCTCGGATCTCCAACAGAGCAAACACCAGTTTCTGGCCTGTGGGTGTCTGGCCGAGGCAAACAGCCAGTTGATAGCCACGCTGCGTTTCTGGAGCGACCGCGAGCAGCAGGACAGTACACACAGAAGAGCTGCTCACCGCCTTCCCAGACACAGCCCAGGGGCCCGGGGCCACTGAGCCACAGCCCTGAGGCCCCGCCAAGAGTACCCAGGCTGCTCCCGCTCTCGGGACAAGCGAGGAAACCAAGACTCGCAGGCCCGCTCCTGGAAGAACCCCGGCCCGGGCTCCCAGAGCTGAAGGGACTGTCTCCTGCAGGTCGGCCTTTCCAGGCTCCCGGAGCCAAACGGACCGTTTCGTACAGGTTTACCTGTCGACTGTATTCTGACCGCAAAGATGGCAGAACCAGAACCACACTTGCCCTTCACGTGGCACAGGCTGCCATTAGACCACGTTCTCCCACAGATGAGAAGGAAACACCGGGAAGACTTCCAGGAATCACACACGTGGAATGTAAAATTAGCTCCAACAATGGGTGTGAACGCCTGTGGTAACAAGGGCGTCATCACAGACACTGGCGTGCGGTCACTCTCGCTAGTGACTTTCAGGAGAAATCACTGGTTTCCCAGCGCAGCCATCGGCTCCCTCGGGCCAGCTTACAAACTGGGACAAAAGCAAGTAAGATAAGCAGGTCTCCCGACTTTATACTAAAGCCGTGCTTTTCACCCCAAATGGACATCACCTCGTGGCCTTCTAGTGCATTATTCCATGACCCTGGTGTGTCTTTGGAGACAGTCACAATCCAAGGACAAACACCATGACCCTGAGGAGACCCCACAGCGTCTCCCGAGGAAGCAGGGAGGCCCCTGCGGTGTCGTGGGCCTGGAGCTCTCTGCTCAGGGTACGACGGACCCCACACACGAGCTGATGTTTGGCCTGCCTGCCCGGGCCAGGGAAGGGAACCGCTGGGCTCTGTTCTCGGGCTGGGCCAGCTTGTGCTTCACACGAGCTGCAAATCCGAGCGCCACGTGGACATTCTCCCAGCCCTGTCGAGTGAGGCCAGGCAGGAAAGCTGCGCGGGAAGACTATCCCGCCTCAGTGTGAGGGCGGAGGAGGCGCCCTGCCTCTCAGGAGGCTTCTCCACATGAAATCTTCTGACAGCTGACTCCGCAGAGGGGCCATCAGGGGCTGGAGCCCAGCTCCAGCACCCGCAGCGTGGAGCTGGGAAGCTGGGAGAGCCCGCGGTGCCGGGTACACGGCCCACCTCTCCCCGCTCCTCCACAGACCACCCTGTCAGCCTGATGCCACCAGCAAACTCCGCACTCCTCACGCATTTGCAAGGTCAGTGTGCAAGTTACTTCTGTACCTCCAGGGCTCCAGTGCCTGGTGAGAAGCTGGGACATCTCAGTAAGAATGACGGTCTTAGTCCCCCCTTTCCCCTCCCTCCCCGTGAACCCAGGGAACTTTCTAGAAGGTCTGCAAAGGAAAGAGGGTTCCTCCCCAGCACGTGTCTGAGTTTGGGGTTTCCCTCTGCCGCCTGGATCCTTAAGGCTCCCGGGCATACGTCTGCGATCAGGGTCCAAGGGTGAGGTGGCCCCGATTCCTGGATGTGGGGCCTCAGCCGAGGAGAAGACTTCCAGATCTGGAGCCGCAGGTGGGCCGGGCCCAGCGGACCGGGGCTGTTGGAGGGAAGGTGCTCAGTGCTTTGGCGTGGGGCCACCACGAGGGCCGATCCTCCTGGACAGATGCTCCAGGTCCTTCCAGACAAACTCGAGGAGAAAAGACAGGCTCCTGCGGAGGGGATGTGTGCGTTGCTGTGTGTGGGCTGCTTTGAACTCGACAGAAGAGAGCTTTATAAAAACCAGTCCCCCTTTATAAGAAGGACAAAACCAGCAGGCAGTCCTCGTGTCTGGTCAGAGGCTTGCTGACCGAGCC
>SJYG01000144.1:1558819-1582234 GCA_006410535.1 Litocranius walleri
GAGGACGGACGGGACCGGCCTGGGCGGGAGGGTGGGCGCACAGGGCGGGGTCTGTGGGCCAGGCTCACCTGCTGAACCCCGCCCTGGCCCGGGGGGCGCTCAGCCCCTCCCATGCTGTACAGGTCTGTGTGGAGTGAGTGGGGTGTCGCAGGACGCCATCATGCCCTGCCCCTGACCCGTGGACCTGTGGCGCCCTCCTACTGGGAGCCTGAACCTCTTGCTCATTCACACCACGGAAGGCGGCACAGGAGACTGAAACAAACATCACAGCCACAAGCGACTCACGAGGTCAGAACACACTTGCATCCCCCAGGCCCCTTCGCCTGACGTGGAGGGGTCTCCATCACCCGCTCTGGCAGGACTCGGTCCCTCCCATCCTGGCCTCCCGCCTCTCAGCTCCCTGCCTCCTTTGCCAACAGGCCCTCAGGCACCCCTCTCCCTCCCAGTCCACGTCCCACGGGGGATCCGCCCAGCTGACACCAGCCCTGCTGCAGGCTCCATATACTGAGGACGGCCAGTCGGGCGCCTCCCCCATGAGCTCTGCAAAGAGCCAGCAGCATCCCGAACCATTAGATGCTTCTTGTCCTCACCTTGCACGTTGTGGAAGAATGGCCCAGTTCTATAATAAAGCTTGTGTGTACCCATTAATGTGAATTAAACTTTAATGAGCTAAGTGTTATGAATTCCTGAGGCACGTCCAATACCGTTTGCAGATATTTATTAAGAGAAAATAAAAACGGAAACGGGACCTTTTTCTTCTAGAGCAGTATTTTTCCTGCAGGAAAATCAGGCAAATTTCACAAAGGTCAAGGCTGATCTATGAGGTTTTCTTATCCTTCCTCTGAAAATCAAATCCCCTCCAGCTAGCTACCAAATTACAGGAAATACGCATTTCAACGAACAGGTTCAATCAGGGCCACCAGGAGGCTCTGATCAGGCAGGTGGGAAGGAAAGGATGGCAGGTCAAATGCCCTGGGTCCCCAGGGTGGTGGGTGAGCCCCTACAGGCTAGGGACTGCAGGTCGGGGGCTCAGGCCCAGGTCTGCACCTTGACCTGAAAAAGCGACAAAGCCAACCAGCAAAGTGGACCACAGCTTGGGTGTAAGATGATATTTGGGAATTAGTATTCATTTTGATGAGTGTGATAAGGGGATTACACCTGTTAGAAACACACACCAAAGTATCTATGGGAAAGTGCTGTGACATCTGGGATTTGTTTTAAATTCTCCAGGAGATAAAGCTTGGGGAAGGGGGTCTGATGACGTGGGAATGGTCAGAAGGCCTGGGGTTTTGATGGGCACAGGGGGCTCTCGCTGCACCAACTAAACCTCATCTCTTTTTTCCTGGAATTCTTCACATTAAGAGCTTCCGAGAGGCACCAAGACAAGCCCTCGCCTCCTGTTCAGTAGCATCTGCCTCGCGCCACATGGGCCAGCACGTTGGTCTAACCAGTTCTCTCACTAGCACTCCTAACCATCTCCAGCCAATTACCAGTCCCTAGCTGTGCAGGCAAGCGAACCCTCCAAACACACGTTCAACTCAGCGAAGGGGTCAAGAAATGGGTATTTCCTGCCGTATCAGTAAACACGGATGCCACAGTCATCAGCGATTCCGGCCCTCCAAAAGTGAATTTCTGAGTCCTGAGGGCGCTCAGGAAAGAGAACAGTACCCTCAAATGCGGCAGCCACCAGGCTGCAGCCATGCCGTGCGGGCAGCACCCAGGAGCTCGGGACGCTGGCCCCAGAGAGCTGGGGTACCTGCAAAAGGAGTGATTTCAGTGAGCCCAGATTCTTGCATCTTCCCGTATGCAGAAAAGCACTAAATCCCTGAAACCGGGTTGTCTGGTTTCTTTTACTAACAATAACCTCGTGATGTTCAGACCACCTGCTCTTTGCCCTTTCTATATAACCTGGCTCCTCCCCTTGCCTCCTCAGAGCAGCTCTCTCAGGGCTACTGAGATGCCGTCTCCCTGGCCTGAAGTCCTAAAAATCCCCACAGAGTAAGGTGTAACTCTCAACTTTGAGGTTGCAACCATTTTGTAAGGTGATTGGATCCTAGGCTCCTGAGATGCATGGGACACAGACCCCAGCTGATGGCAGGCTGACCTCCGCCCTGGTCAGGGTGGACTGGCCCTCACCTACATTGAGACACGACCCACCGGCCAGAAAGCCAGGTCGTGAGGAAGGGCATGCAGTGAGCGTGATCCCGAGCTCCCAGGCGGGGCCTGGGCCAGAGAGCTGCCGCGGTGGGGCGCACGCCGTCGCGTCCCCAGGGTTCACATCCGGTTCGAGCTGCAGGAGGGGAAGGCGGGAAGGCTGGAGGGGGGGCGCTTCGCGGTTGGCAGTGCTGGAGCCCTGGAGGCTAGACCAAGGCCAGCTCTGTCCTCCCTGGCCCAGGCCACGTTTCCTGGAGGGACCTTTCCAGTCCGCCTTTCGCACGATGGTCCTCCAGGGACTGTCTGCTCCTCCCCAGCCTCCCCAAGTGGAGCCCACAGCTCTCAGCTGTCCCCACAGCCTGGCCCAGCTCAACCGTTAGTAAGTGATTTAGAAAATCAGGAGAGAGTGTCCTAAGCCTGCCTTTGAAAACAGATCCATCTCTGCTCTGGGGAGGATGTCCATCTGCCCTGCAGGGAGGACACCGATTGGGTGAGTCATTCCAAAGCTGTTTGCTAGAGCTCCGGAGGCGGACAAGGGAAACGACCTCGGAGGCAGAATGTGCAGATTCTCAGAGTCCGAGTAAGAAATCATAGACGACAGAAGGCCCACAGGGGCCCGAGCAGGTGCACGCGGTGAGCCTGCATCTCCATGACTTAAGAAGAACGGCAAAAAGGAACACAGCTACTGGCAAGGGCTGAGAACCAGCTGAGGCCCACCTGTCGATAAGCAGGCTCCCTCCAGCTGCTCAGACCAGCCCGTACACCTCAGAAAAGCCGCAGGCAAACCCGCCACCGTGAATTCTGCAGGCTTCCTACTTTCTGAACTAACGACCTCTGAACTGCCGAGCAGTCTAAAGGACATAACTCCCGGAGGCCACCCCCTCATCGGACTCAGTGGCCCTCTGCATGGGACAAGGCCACGTCTTGGAGGCTGCGTGGCCCCGGGGAATTCGGGGGCCGCCAGGCCCAGCTTCCCCCGAACACGGACGGTGGTGAGTAGTCATGTCGCTTCAGCCCAGGCTCAGTTTCCTCATGTGTCAAGTGGGGAAGTAAACTGACTCGGGGTAAATAAAAGAACGTAAATGAAGGACAATAATGTGCCCCTCCCACTTCACCTGCCCCTCTGCGACAGGCACGGCCCAGAACCAACGCACGCCCAGTCCCACGGTAGCTAGTGGGACGAAGCCCCTCCTGAAACCCTGAGTCAGCGAAGAAAACCACTGGACGGATGAGCCGGTGCCCAGCCCGCCTTCCACACCGCCGAGCGTTAAAGACTAGCTGGAAGGTGTCGGTGGTTAAGCAACAGGAAGCCAGAAAAGAGGTGCCTGTTAATAAGCAGCTTGTGAGAAGTGAGTCATGAACGCAGAACAATAAACCCACAACGGCCATTTGGAGCAAGCTCACGCAGGCAAGTTGACAGTGTGGCTGGAGTGTGCTCACGGGGGACGCACCCTGCAGGCTCTGGGGGCACAGACTCCCGTGCTGGGAGGTCACGGCCCGTGGAAGGTGGCAGAGGACTGGCATGGGAGTGACGCCAGGCCAACAGCTGCAGGAGCTGGGGCCCGGACCGGGCCGCCGCTGCCCGCGCGGCGCCCGCACCAGCCTCCCCTTGCAGCCACGATCATCTCAAGTCAGCTTACAAGTGCAGCTGAGGGGCCACCACAGAGTGGACGGGGAGGCCTGCAACACGGGCTTTGAACCTTCTCAGGAAGTCTGCCTTTCTCTCATGTTTGTACTACCTAATAACATACAGCTTGTAGTTTTGGTTTTTTAAAAATGATTTCCATTGTCTTGATTTTCTAAAAGGTAACTTTATAGAAACAAGAGGGGACACGCAGGCCACTCCTGCAAAGGCACAGTCCCCTGGAGGGGGCGCTGCTCCGACAGCCCCCTGGAGGGCTCCTGCAGCAGAGGCTGGACTGTCCCCTGCTCTGGGCCACGCGTGAGCCCCTGGTGGCCGAGAGGACGCTGTCGTGCTGCACTAGCTGCCGGCCATTCAAAGGTGTCCACGCACCCCAGAGGATGCAGCATTATTACTTAATTCAAAGCTCCCCACATGCCCCTTCCTCCAGTAAAGCTAGCTTTTCCAGGTCCTGTGAAAAGCTGGTATACAAGCAGCAGAATCACTGTTACATTTTGTTACACAGAATATGGGTCCACTGTACAGAGCGCAGCTTCTCCAGAAACAAGACGAACTAAACCTTATCATTATTCCTCTTAGAACCATTTTTATACAGCGCTAACTTCAGTTGCTAAAAATACAGCGGGTGCACTCCACTGTGTTCTATTTTAACCTTCTAAAAATAGAGCTACTGACAGGAGCAGCAATTTGCTGTTAGACACTGCTGTGCGGATGTCGGTTACAGGATACGGATTTCTGTCCCTTGCCTTCTCTTCTGTGGGTGGCTTGGCACCCTGGTGGGCGGCACCGAGGCTTGGCTGGGTCCACTGAGACTGGGTGCCCGGTGCCATGGCCCAGATCTGCTCCTGGGGGCCCCTGACCTCACACCAATGACCTGACCTCACTTTCCACGTCCGTAAAATGGGCTAAGTGGCGGTCCTCACCCAGCAGGGCAGATGGGATGGGAAGAGGCTCCCGTGTAGTACCCTGAGTGACCCCCAGGCCCAAGAAGCAGGCTGCCTGGGAAACTCCAGCCCCAGAGCCAGGCCTGCCCCCTTCCCTCCCGCCAGTAGGCGGGTTAGTTCCCAGAAGATTTAGCAGTGACTAAGGAGGCACAGAGAAGGAGCAGAACAGGAGGGCAGCTCCCGCCCCCGGAGCCCCAGTGTCCTATGGAGCCCTCATGGGCCGGGCCCAGGGGCCCCTGCCAGCTACCCACACCCTGCTCTTCCCAAGGACAGACGTGGCCCCTAGCCACACTGGAAAATGGCAGGCTGCTTCCCAGTCACCAGTATGTTAAAAATGGCTGCTTCAAACAACCTTCCAAATTTTGAAAGCTTCATAGTTCTAAAAACAGAGATATATCCAAATTTTTAGATGATACTCTCTATCTTCTGTATTCCATATGGACTAATTTTTAAAGAAGAAAGTAGAAACAAAGCATTTCTCTCCTCCTCCCCTGAACACAGACATGCACACTCTGAGCGTCCAGATGGCGCTCTAAAGGCACATCACCTCGCTAATACTCACTTGCCCTCGGTTTAGAAACCGCACGCCCCAGGCTGGGACTTGAACTCCCTGCCTGTTAAGTGAAATCACCCAGGTGGTCTGTGGACTTAATGAAGCTCCGGTTCTTCATGTCTTTTCATAGGAAGAATTCAGTGAGAGACAAAAGTTCTAGGGAAGAAAGTGAATTTATTTAGAGAGACCCACACCACACAGGCAGAGTGTGAGCCACCTCTGAAGGCAAGAGGCCCTGAAATATGAGGTGGGCAATTTATGGGCTGGGCGGTTTCATAGGCTGATGAGTGGGAGGGTTATTCAAACTATTTTGGGAGAAAGGTGGGGATTTCCAGCAGCTGGGTCACTGCCCTCTTTTTGGCCTCACATGGTCACGGCGCCGACGTTTGTGCATTATTTAGCATATGTTGATGTAAGTTTGGGTGAACTCCAGGAGTTGGTGATGGACAGGGAGACCCGGCGTGCTGCAATTCATGGGGTTGCAAAGAGTCGAACAAGACTGAGCGACTGAATTGAACTGATGTATCATAATGAGTGTACAGTGATGCTCAAGATCTACAGGAAGTCAAATCTCCCACCATCTTCGATGTACGTGGCTCTAACCAGCTTTTGTCATGCCCTATGGATATGGATATCCTTTTAAATATTGTGCTCTGCTCCCTGCCTGCCTATTTCAGCTTCAGGATCGACAGCCCCCTGGCCTGGGCGGCCAGAGGCTCCACCTGGCTAAGCTGCCTGAACCTCTCACTGCGCAGCAAGCATCCTGGGCGTCCACAGTGGGAGCAGCAAAGCAAGAGCCTGGGGCACATTTCTGTCCCCAAAGTTTACCTCCTTGATGGATTGCACTGAACTGATGACATAACTTCATCTTCTCATAAAATATTATAATCACTGGAACAGTCATTTCCTATCCCTCAAAATTCAACACAGATGTGAGATCATGTATGTGGCTCTCCACTGTATTAATTTACCAACAACTAATAGAATCATGAGGCAAAGGAAATCTGTAGAAATTTCACCAAACCAAAACCAAAAAAAAGGAGCCTTTCTTAATCTATAGCCAATTCCTTTGGTTCTTATACCTATACAGATAGATTATGTCTGGATGCTCAGGCATGAGGGCAACCGGTAATGAAATGAAGACGAGCACATTAGGTGCGTACTCAGTTATGCCTGACGGAGCATTAAAGTAACCGCAGACAATCAGAAAGAATGGCAAACCTTTTAATGCAACTGCAGGAGAGAGGAACGGGGAAACAACAGAGGTCAAATCCGGGTCACTTGGTTGATGATCTGAATTAACAGGGGCACCTGCAGCAAAGACGGATTCACACTTTGGGAAACGCGGCTGCCACGAGCACCCAGCGCACAGAGGTGAGTGAGACACTGAGTCGACTGACAATCAGGAGCCTCTGGGCTCTTGAACCTGGTTAGGGTGAAGCCATCCGGAGAATTCCATACAATTCTCAGATTACCTAAGAAGAAACAACACTGGTCGGGGAGCTAGCATTTCAACCAAAAAAGCCAGAAGACAATAAAATACCTTAAAACAGCTGAGCGAACTACGCGTCGCCTGCAGTGCTGCTGCCGGTGCTGCTGCTAAGTTGCTCAGTCGTGTCCGACCCCAAAGACGGCAGCCCCCCAGGCGCCCCTGTCCCTGGGGTTCTCCAGGCAGGAACACTGGAGTGGGCTGCCATTGCCTTCTCCAATGCGTGAAAGAAGTCGCTCAGTCGTGTCCAACTCCTAGTGACCCCATGGACTGCTGCCCCCCAGGCTCCTCCGTCCATGGGATTTTCCAGGCAAGAGCACTGGAGTGGGGTGCCATCGCCTTCTCTGCACCTACAGTTCTATACCCTGCTAAACTATCATTCAAGAAGAAGAAAAGGACATTTTTCTGACACACAGAAACTGAGAAAATTTACCACAAACAAACTCCTGTTGAAATAACCACTAACGGTTTACTTCAGAAAGTCGCTTCCAGCGTGGAAGAGTGTGATGCTAGGAGCAGCGCAAGGAAATGCACCATAACCGTGTGAGCGCTTGCAGACAGGCACCGGCCACTGCGCCGACACCCAGCGCCAGAGTCACGGGGGTTACATCCACGATGCACCGTCCCGTCCCCTTAACCCTCTGCCGCAGTGCCACTGTGTGTGCTTCAAAACCACTGCCTGAGACACCTAGTGGGTCTCCTCTTAAAAACAATGAAAACCCTCAACATAAACAGGTTTCCCCCTTCACTTCTTAAGGTAGGAAACTAATGACCAAAGTCTAGCTCAGTCTTGAATAATTCCCTGGTGGTTCAGTGGTTTAAAAAGCCCAGCTGCCACTGCAGGAGACACAGCTTCAATCCCTGGGTCGGGAAGGTCTCCTGGAGGAGGAAATGGCAATCCACTCCAGAATTCTTGCCTGGGAAATCCCACTGACAGAGCAGCACGGCAGGCGACTGTCCACAGGGGTCACAAAAAGTCAGACACAACTGAAGCAACTTAGCGAGCTGGTGTACAGGACTTAAAAATATGCATGTCTGCGCTCTCCTTCTCTCTGATGAACCGTCATCTGTACTTTGCTCTGATTTCTATATCTTTACTCACGTAGCCCTTGTTAATGAAATAAGAATTAACTACAGCTACCTCTGAAACTGCACTGGCTGAGTCCTAAAGCACTCCATACACAGTCTGGCTTCTTCTCCTCACAAAGAGGAGGCAACCAGGGAGACATGGCCCAGCCTGAGTAACTCTTTACAAAACTCTTTGCAGAAGCAGAGTTTGGTAGCACTGAGAACACAGTAATAGCTCATCAATCCAACTTTTAAACACAAAAAGCTACAAGAACATGACTGACAGCAATCAGTATGGTGTTCCACTTGACACTGTATTTGCATATTGGAGAGCCCTTCTCTGAAATCAGCTATACTTGTGCAAAAGCAACTCTTTGTGAGACATAATCAACAAAAGATTGCTTATCCTCTGCTACATTCGGAAATTAGTACAAAGTAACCAGCTCTTGGAAAGGGATAAACCACTTTATGCAAAGACTTTTGCAAATGCTCTCTATTAATGCAAATATTATGTTTGTCTTTTATTTGAATGCAAACAGCATCTGTTTTGCACAGTCAATGCCACCGCTTTGTAGTTTGTGCTGAGCAACTCAAGTGCGTTCCAGCTGCTTTTTAGAGCTTGAAGCAGATTTCCAGAGAGCCAGCGTCACAAAGGGAAGGGCAGGGAAGAGAGCAGGAAGCCGGTAAGTGCCGTACGGTTCCTGCGGCTCTTGCAGAGGCTTCTTCGCTTTTTAAGCAAGAGAGAAACAAACCCAAGAGTGAATTCCAGAACTTGTTTCTGGAGCAGTTGGGCTTTCTGTGTGGGATTTTCTTTTTTAATGGTTCTAAGGAAAAATTAGGATTGCCTTTTATAAATTCTTTTGTTGGGAAAATACACTCAGAAGAGAAACGCGTGTTGGAAAGGAGACACTGGGTGGCATGAGGCTGCTATCAGAGCGCCCAGCGCAAGGAGCAAGGCTGCTCCAGAGCTCTGCCCTCACCCCACTGCGTCCTCCGCCTGCGACGAGAGTGCCAACATGGGAGGCTCCTCGCCAATACCGCCACCCTAAGACCACTGGACCCCTCTGCTCTCTGCCACGGAATCGAGAGCTCCTAACAGGGACGAAATCTTGACGGCGTTTCTTTTTAAATCCATGCCCTTAAATCAATGACCAGTTTAGTACTGGTAGCAGCTGGGTGGATGGATGGGTGGATGGGTGTGTGGATGAAATAAATCATGCTCTAAATGAGGAAACAGATAATATGAAAAAACTGGCCTGAGAGTCTTCAGATTTCAAATACATTCAACCTCCAGATCGCTACCCAATCAAGAGTTCTCGGAAACAGTGGTATCTCAAAACATTAACAATACTAATTTTACCATTCCATCTGTACAGAATGCAGACATATTACCAATCAGACACATTAGACGGAAATCTCCATGGAGTGGGCTGGAAAGGGGGAGAGCCTTGGTACTTTCAGAGGCCTCTCAAAATGAACATCTGCTCTCATATAAGCTTGCCATTAAAACTCCAGAATGTCTCTTTGGACAGGTAACTGTAAACCTTCTAACAATCCCTTTAATGGTCAATTTCATTATTAATTACATTTCGAATTGACTAATTTCCCCAGATAAACTGCTAAACATCTTCTGCTACTCATTCCTCCACCAGATTCATATAGGAAGAGATCTGGTTTCAACAAAATACACTCAGAACATCAATATTTGAAGGACGGATAAACGTGACTTTCCCAAAAAACACAAGGTGCAACTTAAGATGAAACAGGTCATTTGAGTCTCAGCCTAGTCTCAGCCCACTCCAGTATTCCTGCCTGGGGAATCCCAAGGACAGAGGAGCCTGGTGGGCTACAGTCCACGGGGTCGCAAAGAGTCGGATACGACCGAAGCGACTTAGCACGCAGCCTACATGACAACCAGAAGAAAGCTGAGGCTGTGGAAAGAAGAAATCAGCCTTAGCACGCCTGTGTTAGGGTCCATCCAGTTCAGTTCAGTGCAGTCGCTCAGTCGTGTCCAACTCTTTGCGACCTCACGGAACCGCAGCACACCAGGCCTCCCTGTCCATCACCAACTCCCAGAGGGTACCAAAACCCATGTCCATCAAGTCTGTGATACCATCCAACCATCTCGTCCACTGTCGTCCCCTTCTCCTCCTGCCTTCAATCTTCCCCAGCATCAGGGTCTTTTCCAATGAGTCAGCTCAAGGGTTTATGAAAGAACAGGAAGTTGAACTCAGGAAAAGTGAAAGCAAATTATAAAGAGTAAACATTAATAAAACAGAAAAGAGAGACAAATAACTTAGGATTAACTAAACAAACAAAAGTGGGTTGTGTGAAAAAGACTCATAGAGCAGAAGCAGCTCTGTAAGGCCGATGAGAGGGTTTAGGCTGCCAGCGCTGGGCCGGCGGCGCCACTGACGCCCACCTGGGCGACTCCAGTTGCTGCCGCCGCTGCCTAGCCACTAAGCCATGTCTGCCTCTTTTATGAGCCCAGGGAGTGGAGCCCGCCAGGCTCCTGTGCCCACGGGACTCCCCAGGCAAGAATGCTGGAGCGGGCTGCTGTTTCCTTCTCCAGGACTGAACCCGAGTTTCCCGCACGGGCAGGCGGGTTCTTTACCACTGAGCCACCAGGAAAGCTGGGGGAGACTCCAGATTGCTAGATATCCTATAATGTGCAGGACAGCGCCTCAAAACAGAGTTAAGGGCCCCAAAGAACAGCAGTGTCACAGTGAAGAAAGTACCATAGCTCCTATGGATACGAAAGAGGTTAACCAGGGGGGCCTTAAAACAATCTCCACGCAAATATTGATAAAATCTAGAAGCTGCTTGAAAACCACAACTTACCAAAACTGGTATCAGAAGAAATAAAGGACCTCAATAGTCCAGTTACTTTGAAAGAAATAAAATCTGTATTTAAAACTTCCCCAGGAAGCAAACTCCAGGCACAGATGACTTCACCTCAAAGTTCTATCAAGCTTTCAGTTAAGAAAACCTCCAATCTGACACAAAGCCATTCAGAGAATGTAAAGAAAGGAAACAATTCTCAACTTTTTTCATGAGATAGCATTACCCTGATATGAAAAGTTGGCAGGAAAAAATTTTATGTGTTAAACCTTTTCACTAAGGCAAAAGCAAAAATCATAAACTAACAGCAAACCAAATCCAATCGTGTACAAAAAGGATACTATATCTTGGTCACTGTGAATTCAGTTCAGAAATGAAAGGTGGTTTTAATTTTTTTTTAGTCAGTATAATTAACCACATTAACGAAATAAAATTTATATCATCTCAATAGAGAGAAAAGAAGCATTGATAATTCTGCATACATTCATGAGGAAATTAACAAAAACTAACCTCATATGAAACCACAAACAGAAAGCCACAACACCGATGTGATGATGGGTTCTTTCCAAAACCAACCAGCCAGCAAGACCCACCGCAACATCGTTTCGACAGTGACACAGTGGAAGTTCTCCTCTGAGACCCGGGGCCAGGGAGAATGACCATTGTTCAAGCAGCACCAGCGCTCCTGGCCAGCGCACCAAGGCAGGAAAAAGACAGACACAAAAAATGGAAAAGAAAAAGAAAACTGTCACTGCTTGCCATCAGCATGCAGAAAATTACAAAGAATTCACAGATACAGCAGTACTAGAATTCAGCAAGGCCAACCGAAGGCCCCGGCGGCTCAGTGGAAGAGAAGTCTCGCCTGCAGGGGTGGGAGACGTGTGGTCGTTCCCTGCTGGGCAGCTCCCCTTGGGAAGGAAACAGCACTTCACTCCAACACGCTTGCCAGGAAAAGGCTATGGATATAGAAGGCTGGAAGGCTGAAGTCCACGACGACACAAAGAGCTGGACACGACCAGGCGAGCACGCACCAGCGCCACATGGAAAGCAGAGGCTGCTAATGGGCATCAACGCGAGAGCACCAACCAGCCAGGGGCACATCTCACAAGGGGCGTGCCCTGCCTCTGCTCCAGCAAGGGAGCAAGGCTGAAGGGCATGGGAGGCCGGGCAGCCTGGTCACTGCTGCAGCTCTGGTCCCTCCCCCCAAGGCCCCTGGGCCGCCTGAGTCCTTCCCTCCTGCTAATCCACCGAAAACGCTCTTGCCAGCGCAATCTTCCTGAAACAGCATCTGGGACACCCTCTGACCACAACCCACGGTGCATATATTTCTAGGTGGAGAGCCCGGGTCCTGAGGTCCCAGCGCTCGGCACACCCAGCAGAGGTGCAGGGGGCCCAGCTGGTAATGTGGGGGCTGCGTGAGGACACCCCCAGTCCTCCCGTGCAGGAGGAAGACTTCCGGGCCTGCTCTGACACACTGGAGCAGCTGGACAGCCTGTTTCCAGCGCTGTGCCAACCTCTGATCGGCTGGTGTCTCGGGCGAGGAGGAGTGTGAGGCCCTCGCACTGGGTGGTGGGCCCTCTCTCAGTGGAGGTCCGAATGTCCACCCCGAGACGCTCTGGAATCCTCTATACTCCAGGAAAGGCTCCCCTGGGCAGGGTGGCCCTCAGCCCCGACCCCCAGGTGGTCCTGTGAGGCCGGTGGGCCTACTGTGCAGGAGTCAGGGAGGGAAGGCCCCACCCACGCGGCTCACAAGGAGCCACTGAGGGCGTGTTCTCGGCGGGCACGGGAGAGGAGAGCCTTCGGGGCCAGCACGCCTAGGGGCACTTGGAGGGCGTCAGCCACCCATGTAGGGGGGAGGCCAACATTGCACGGGCTCTGTCCTTGAGATGGGACCGGGGAGCTGGGGCCTAGCCCAGGTCACCGGCTCCTGGCCAGGCACCACCTCCAGGCCGCCAGATTCCCCATGCTGCCCAGGGCCCCGAGGAGGGCCGGGTGCGGGTGAGATGGTGGTGCACAGCCCAGGAAGGAGAAAGTCTCGCTTCACTGATCCAAACAGGGAAGCTGGTGGTGGCATGGAGGAGGGGAGTCAACTCAGTGGGGCCTGAGGTCACTCCTGTGCTGTGCCCAGTGGTCTGACTCTTTGTGACCCCATGGGCTGTAGCCCACCAGGCTCCTCTGTCCCTGGAATTTTCCAGGCAAGAATGCTGGAGTGGGTTGCCATTTCCTTCTCCAGGGCATCTGCCTGCCGTAGGGACTGAACCCACATCTCCTGCGCTGGCAGGTGGCTTCCGCCTGGGAAGCCCCTTTGGCAAGGGGAGCCAGGGCTCCCGCTCCGCATCTGCCCAGCTGAGCTTTCTGCAGGGCTCCCTGGGGCTCCGGGGAAGAAAGCTGAAGCCCTGGTACGGCTGCCTCTGTCCCTTCAGCCGGAACTCGGGAGCCTCACTGAAGGATACGTCCGGTGCAGGTTTTAAATGTAAGCACTGCTGCTGCTGCTAAGTTGCTGCAGCCGTGTCCGACTGTGCGACCCCAGAGACGGCAGCCCACCAGGCTCCCCGTCTGTGGGATTCTCCAGGCAAGAACAGGCATCTCCAAATGTGATTTTCACTTGTGAGGGCGCTGAGAGCGCGTGGGGGCAGGAAATGGGTTTCCTTGGGCTGGGTTTCCAGTGTTTACAAGGAATGTGCGAGCGGGGGACTCTGTGGAGGTCACAAAGCAGCCTGGATGCTCTGTCCTGGCCAGAGAGATGTGGTGTCCGCTGCACCGTGCAATGGCCAACCACACATGACTCACCGAGAACATTCCCTATGGGTGATGAAGGCTCTCCATCCCATGCAGTCCACAAAGGACCCTCTCACTGCGCAGTTCTACACGGCCACTCTGGGCCCTGCAGAGGAGGAGGTGGGCGCTGGGGCCACAGGGCAGTGATAACAAAGCACCATTTCCCAGGAGGACCCCTGGGTCTCTCTGCAGGCACCTCTGTCTCCACTCATTTCCCCCAGAGATGAGGTGCAGTTTCCAAGCCAGGCAGGGTCTGTCTCCTAGGAAGGCTGTGCCACGCTTTTCTACCCAGGGTGGCAGTGCCCACGTGGGGGCCCAGGCTCTGCCGTCACCCTCGGTGCAGGAGGAGAGTGGGGGGTGGCCACACCTGCCCTGTCCTTCCTTCCTGGGGATGTGACGCTGATCAGGACACCCCCCATGCTGTTCATGTCAGTCCATTTCTCTTTTGTGCATACGCTGGAAGCTGGCTCAGAACATTCTAGGTTCAGGAAACACCTCTCCCTCCACACGGCAGGCCAGAGGCCAAACATGGATGCTAGAGCCCAGGCCACTGAGGCAGGCAGGGGCTCAGGGCCTGGCGGCTGAGTCCCCGCTGAAGCTGAGGGCTGGGAGTGAGTCCTGGACCCCCTGGTCCCCCGGCCTGGGGTCACCCAAGGTTAGCCTGTGCACCAACACATAGCTCCCTGACCCCAGGTGACAAGAGGCCCTCTGCATAAGGTGTGCTGACCCCCAGGGTCAAGCATGCCTCTCAGGAAAGGAAAAAAAAAAAAAAATCACAGTTTCTAACAAGGCTCCTTCATAAAAGGAACTGTAACTGCTTCCTTCCCAAACGTGATTTCTCAGCAAATACAACTGACTTTCTTATCAGGAAATCACTCTGAGACCAACAAAGGGTGTGGTTTCAGAAAGAAAATCACTCCTCCAAAGAAGCCAAGGGCTCACACTCAGAAACAGGTTTTCCAGAAACAAAAACCTCAGTGTCCACCCCCAGCCCACAAAGCCGGCCAGGCCGCTCAGCTCTCCCGGGTGCCATCTCAGCGGCAGTGGGATCAAGGACAGTCCCAGGGGGCAAGAGAACGCTGGCTGGACAGCCACCTGCTTCTGGGCTTCTGCCCCCGTCTGGACATGTATCCCCCTCTTGCTGGAGGCACCCAGACCCCCTGCAGCTGGGGGCGGAGCCCCCCCAGGGACGCTGATCGTGGCTGCAGGGCATTGTGTCCCAGTGATCCCGCCAGGGCGTCTGGCCACACCTCAGCCCAGCGCAGCCGCAGATTCCAGAGCACAGCCATCAGCAGAGACGACCAGAGCCCTCAGGTCGCCGTGCAGACAGCTACAATCTCTAACTGTTCCAGGAAGGGCTTCACACACGCCGACGGCTATAGAGGGATTTGTACACTCACAAAACTAACCACGAGCCGGAAATGCCAAACCACAGCTCTGCAGCACTCACTTCCCCAGCAGAGTACGGGGAGGGCGTGAGTATCCAAGTGGACCGTGAGGGCTGTCCCACGAAAGGGCCTGTGCGCCAGCGGCCCTCTGCCTCCACGTGGCTGCCGCAGGGCTGCAGGGGCGCGATCCTGGGGAGGCGGATGGCAGCCCCTCCCTCCCCAGAGCCTCTGCCTCTGGGCACGGGCCTCTTGCACTGTCCCTGCGGAGGACCAGAGGCCGGGCTCCGTCAGCTGGGCACTTTTCACCTCAGCGTCTGCTGCTCATGGTCTCCAGTTTCTGGACTTTTAGAGAGTAACTCCTCACGTTACTAATGGATAGTCTTTCAAATGCCACCTCACCAAAGAATAAAGGTGTTCTCCTAAAGAGACAAAGACCATCAAACATTAAAAAAAGCTGTACACCAAACTACAAGCTATGCTTCAACTGCATACATAATCAGCATTTTCTTTCCTGTCTAGATGAAATCAGAGGTTTATCACAGTAATCAGGAACGATCTATTCGACTGCCATTTTTAACTTTACCTAACTTCATTTGTTCCCTCTCCATCTGAAGCATGAATGGGTGCTGGGTGGAGGTGGCCAGGTCAGGCCGCTGACCGCCCACAGCAAGCTTGAGCCTCTCAGGGACGGGCAAGGAGCCTCAGACAAGCCAAGAGATCAGAGAGAAGATTGGTAGAGGTTTAGAATTTCTCGGGTTAAATGTGATTCTGGAAAGATGCTGAGTCAACATGCTTGTATGTCAAGCATGAAGATATTCATCAGAAAAGTGAACACATTTCTGTCCTCGAGTCTGAGTTATCGCAAAGAGGAATCAACATACTTCATCGTGCTGACGTTTACCAAGTGTTCCACAAACACACACGCCTCATCTCTGAACCGCCTGGGGGACGGCCCCTCCCTCAGCACCCAGAAGCACCTGAGGCCTCAGGAGAGCAGGGGTCCCAGGTGGACAGCAGGGCCAGCCGACTGCCCGGCCTCCTGTCGGAGGCGAGGACCCTCTCGAGGCTGCAATGGCAAAGGGAACAGGATTTCCCAGGGACCACATCACCCGGGGCAGGAGGCAGAGCTTCCCTTTGTTCTTTTATCCCCATTGGCCAAGCGCAGATCAGAAGAAATTGGGGAAAATGAGCAGCTCTGGGAGGAAACGAGTGTCCGGCTTCGAGCAGAGAGGCCAGCTGGGAGCCCCCTTTGGAGCCGAGGGGCGGAAGGCCCAGGGCCGCTCCGGCAGCTGGACGTGAACTCTGCAGCCTGGAAGGAGGGAGGGCACTGGCCGGGAGGCCGAGGGTCAGCTCCTCCTGCGGCCGAGCTTAGAGCAGCCCCGTCCTTCCTGTGGACAGCGCCGCTCAGAAGCACCCTGATGTGCATATCTGTGCTCAGCCCACCAGCGAATGAAAGGCACCCACGTGTCCTCGCCGCCCACCTCGGCCACCAGAAGGGCTCCGACAGGGGCGGCAGCACCGGGCTGCCTCCGAGTGACCCCCTGGGACTGGGGGGGCCTCCCGGCCCTGCAGGGCGGAGGCAGGAAGTGCTGAGTCCCCAGGCCCAGTACGCTCAGGTGCTGAGGTCAGGACATCACCCTCCTGCCAGCTCAGGTGGGGTTCGGTCTCACCCAAGGCCCCGGCCACGGGATGCCTGCTCCAGGCCCACCTGCCTCGCCAGCCCCACCAGCCCCCGTGTGTTCAGAAGCTGAGCTGGACAGAGGCTGGACACGGGAAGGTGACTCTGAGCTAGCAGCAACCCCCCAGACACGGCGACAGTGTGCACACCCATGCCACGTGCAAGGACGAGCCGGCAGCCACAGGACAGGGGCGCGTCTTGCTGCTCAGCCACGGCTCAGCAGGACCTGCCAAGGCCTCCCGGGCGCCCACTTTCCGAACCTGTTCTCTCCCGTTAAATGAGGAGCCGATGCAAAGCACAACAGGTGCCTCTGAGCGGAAGAGCTCATTGCGCAGGGCGGCCCTCGAGCCCAGGGCCCTCCAGAGCCCGGACACCCCGGGGAGCCCAGCCCAGCGGCGACGCCGACCGTCAGCTGCCGTGAAGCCTCGCCGGGGCGCCTGAGCCAGGCTCCGCTGCCTGGACCACGTCAGGACCTGTGGGAACTCTGACGGCAGCACGGTGGCGACGGGGAGGGGCGTGCTCAGCCAGTTGGCGGACGGGGCCGTGGCCCCCTCGTGTCACGCTGGAAAGGGAAGGGCGAGCTGACCAAGCGCAAAAAAGAGAATCAGGAAATGCTGCAGCGAAGCGCGGAGACAAAGAGGAGGAGGAAAAGGCTTCCAAATGAGAATCGAGAGGAAGCACGCAGTTGCTGGGGGTGAGAAAGTAAATAGGGGCACCTTAATTAGGGATTTGAGAGCTCCTGGGAATTGGACCAAGCTCCTTGTCCCCAAGAAGTAAGTCCTGCACACTCAAAATCTCTCTAATGTGCTGCACGTGCAGACAGGGCGCAGCCTGCACCCCTAAGCCACTGAGACAGCCACTCAGGACGAGGGGTCAGCCAGCCGGCCGACAGGCCACCGTAGACGAGGCACCTGCGAGGCACCCGGCGGCTCACGGTTCAGGCCGGCATATGCAGACTCGGAAAAACTAAATACAGAGTAAAGCACATACGACAGTCTGGCTTTTTGTAAAGAAAATGCAAAGGGACACTTCTTCACTGTGAAAGAAGAAAAAAACAAAAGACACTGAATATCTGGGTTAACACTAGTTCAGTTCAGTTCAGTCACTCAGTTGTGAGCCCATGGACAGCAGCACGCCAGGCCTCCCTGTTCATCACCGACTCTTGCAGCTTGCTCAAACTCATGTCCATTGAATTGGTGATGCCATCCAATTACCTCGTCCTCTGTCGTCCCCTTCTCCTGCCTTCAGTCTTTACCAGCAGCAGGGTCTTTTCCAGTGAGTCAGCTCTTCACATCAGGGGGCCAAAGCATTGGAGCTTCAGCTTCAGCATCAGTCCTTCCAATGGATATTCAGGACTGATTTCAGGATTAACACTAACTAGACCCAAATTGGAAAAGACTCTGATGCTGGGAAAGATTGAAGGCAGGAGGAGAAGAGGGCGGTAAAAGATGAGATGGTTGGATGGCATCACCGACTCAACGAACATGAACTTGGGCAAACTCCGGGAGAGAGCGGGGGACAGAGGAGCCTGGCGTGCTGCAGGCACGGGGCACAGGCTCGGACACGAGCAGCAGGCCTCAGTCAGCCACGCTGCTCAGAAGACTCTCGCAGAGCTTAACCCTGCGAAGACACACAGCTCTCTACTTGCTCATGAAACCGTATCTGCAGGAAATGAAAGACACAGAGCTCATCCGAGGAGGAAACTGATGCTGAGTGTTTCACTTTCAGAGGGCCAGAGAAACTGCAGCTGACTTGGGAGTCACCTACAGCTCACAAGCTGCTGAGTGTCCAATGCAGCCACTTTCCAAGTGGCCAGAACACTTCAGGGGACTGAAGAACAGAAAGTGGCACTGAATTGGGGGTGACCTTTCCCAAGGCCAACAGCTTCCATCCCTAACAGTGAGTCCTCCCGACTTTCAGGTAGAGGCTGCTGTCAAGCCCTGTTTCATAGACGTGAGCCTGGATGGCCGAGCTTGGTGACATCAAGCAACCAAGGGCCAGGGCCGCACTCCCAGCCTCCCCCAGGATGCCTGGCTCCCTTTACGGAGTTGCGATGGGTGTGTGCCCCACAGTTAACTACCAGCAGAAGAAGGGCCCTCTGTACGGTACCCAGGACCTTCAGAATGTTCTGGAGTTTTTGTCTGGGGAGAGAAGGGGATAATCCCTCTCTAATGCCGGGATAGTCAGCAAGACCAGCAACACCACTCTCAATGAAAATTCACAACAGGGTGCCAAACTCCAACAAACCATGCCCAGGAACGACCAAAAACCACGGTTGAAAGAAATCAACAAGGAAACTTGGTTCTCTGTGAGATTCAATTCATTTGGCCATTTTCCCACAGACATTCAATTAAAACCAACTGTGGGAAGAGGATCGTGGTCAGCAGGCTACAGAGCCCATCGAGGCAATGAAGAAAGTGTCTCTTGTAACAGCCAGAGAAGCCCTTTAGCGTTTGCATTCGACACGTGCAAGTGGAGTGTCAGGAGCCCTAAGGGGGGCCGGACCGTCACCATCAATCAGACTCAACTTCAATAAACAGCTCTGATACGACACCAAACACAAATGACAAAAGAAAACAACTTCATCAGAATCGAAACCCTTTGTGCCTCTACGGACACCAGTCAGAATATGAAAAACAAACCGCAGAAAAGGGATGGAACGCTTGCAAATCATTTATCTGACAAATGAGTTGTAGGTAGAATATACGAAGAACTCTTACTTCTCAACAGCAAAAAGACAAATAGCCCAACTTAAAAAAAAAAAGGCAGGGGACTGAAAGAAACATTTCTCCAAAGAGGATATACAAGTGGCCAGTAAGCTCAGGAGAAAACACCAAGCATCGTTGGTCGTCAGGGAAACTCAAATCGAAACTCCAGTGGGACACCACCTGACACCTGCTAGGAAGGCCACAGTCAGGACATCAGGCAAGAGCCAGTGCTGGTGACGATGTGCAGAAGCCAGAGGCCTCACACGTGGCTGGCAGGAGCGGGAGGCGGTGGAGATCAGTGTGACGGCCTCCCGGACAGGCAAACAAGGCTGCCACCTGATCAAGCGCTTCCACTCCTAGGCGTATCCCCACGACAGCTGAGAACAAACACCCCACCAAAACCTGGACAGGCACGCCCCGTACCTGGAACAACGGGAAAGGGGTGGGAAGTAGCAGACTATAGCGTGGGGACCCGGGACGCGCTGATGCTGGAAGCCGGGCACAGCAAGACCGCCCACTGCTACTCCACGGAAAGAAGCGCCCAGCACAGACACCTGGGTAGAGGTGCCCGGGGCTGCCCAGGGATTGGGAGCAAGTGGTGGGGAATGCTAACAGGCAGAGGATCTAACACGGGACTGACGGCTGCATAGCCCGAGGATACACTGGCAGCCCCGTGAGCTCAGCTCAACAAAGCTGAGGCCGAACACCAGGAAGCCAAGGTCCCCGCTCCATCCCTGCTAGTCACAAGGCAAAAAGCACCTCCCTTGGTCTGTCTGCCGTGGGAGCCCTTCCCCTTTGTCAAGGTTCACCCAGAGGCCCAGGACCCCACGCAAGGAGGCCAGACGGGCACGGAGGGGAGAAGATGGACCCTGGGCTCCACGCTGCCCATCACAGAGCCTGCAGCTGGTGTGTTCCTGCCTCCAGAAGGGAGCCCTGGGCTGCCAGGGACAAGATGCAGGCACCACCAGGTATGAGCAGTGAAGCCCCACCTGGAGACGACAAGCCAGGACAATCAGCCAGTTTCTTCAACAAATACACTGCAAGGAAAGAGATGGCATATGGACCCCAGTTAGCACTTATCTGAAAAACACCCAGGGGAAAAAAAAATCTTTTAAGATAATCAAAGATTTTAAAAAGTGACTTTCGATGGCCTTTAAGCATCAGTGTTTCACCCGGAATAATGGTATGGTGACCACAGGTCATCATAAAGAATCCTGATCTCTGAGGACAGACGTATGACAGCTGGGGCCAAAGAGAGGAGCCATAGACGAGCAGGACTGGCCTTGGAGGGGGTCTGGAGGCCATGGGGTGGCCACCTTGTCACTCGGGGTTCTGTTCTACCTTTGTAGACGCTGGAGAGTTTATGTAATAGAAAACAGAAGGATGCCCAACTGAAGGGCTGGACCTGGAGTTGGCGGCTACTCTGCTGCTTCCTGGCCGATGCTGACGGGCTGTTGGAGGCTGCTCAGAAGTAAACTTGGGCTCGGGGTCTGGACCAGTCACACTCTCTAAGCTGGTTCAGAGAGAAACTTCCAAAGACAAGCCTTCGGGGGCACCCACATTCCTTGCCTTCCCTGGAGCACACTTCCGGTCATGGCCGAAGCAGGCAGAACCGGGTAAGCCAGGCACGCCTGGGCCCACCACCCTCTGAGGTCAGAGCAGGATGTGCTGGTGGTGATGCCAGGCAGCGGGGCAGGGTCGATGCTCCCAGACGCGGCTGGAGCTGGGAGCGGCCGGGAACGTGGACGTCAGCTACAGTCTAAAGGACGAGAGCAATACCAGTAACCTTTACAGTCAAAATGAGAACCTCGTGGGCCTGCTTCAGACAGAACTAACTGAGCCAAACCAGGAAACCAGCGGTGCCCCAGCCTTGGCTCGGCCGGCCCCTGGCTGGGGGGCTTCCTTGTGGGCAGAGGGCACAGCTGCCAGGCAACGCAAGGGGCAGAGCGTCCACGCAGGCCTGCTAGGAAAGACTCAGCACTCTTGGGGTGGCAAGGTGGGGGCTCCGGCCGCCCGTGGCCCCGCAGGCTCCCAGGGCCGTGGGGACCGTCCCCTCCGCCGAGTGCAGACAGGCGGGAGCGGCCCTAGCCCCTCCTTTTTAAAATTTTTGTTTTCTGTTGGAGCGCAGCTGATTTGCAGTGTCGTGCTCCTTTCGGGGGACAGCAGAGCAATCCAGTCGTTCACGTGACAGCCCTTTTGAATTAAGCCCTTCTTACGAGAGATCTTTTCAAAGAGAGCCAACTTCCGACATGATTTTCCCTGGGCCGTCAGCATTCCCAGAACTGTGACTCTGTCCGTGGCTGTGAGGTGGTGGGGAGGGGGAGAGAGAGCAGAGAGTGCCTGGGTCACCGCGGCGGGGAAGGGCCGGTGGGGGTTAGGGGGCCGCCCCGGGCCAGCATCCCCGAGCAAAACCTCCCTGGCTGCTGCTTTCTTCACATGTGGTTTGACTGACGCAAATCAAGAGGCAAGCGGGTGATTCATGATGGTCCCGGCCCAGGGCACACGCAGACGAGGCGGGTGTGAGCCTGCTGACTCACTGGGAAATGTCCCCCTTTCCAGGAGGCGCTGCGGGGTCAAACTTGCACGTGGATGCGTGCACTCAGCCGCTGAGAGTGTGATGGTGAGGCCGGGCACAGCACACAGGGAGGCTTGCAGGGCAGATGCAGGGAAGCGTGCAACGGGGCAGCCTCCAGAAGCCTGGGCCGGCCCTGCTGTGCATGTGCTCAAGTGCAGGGCACTCCGGGCCGGGGACAATGGGCCCTCTTAAACCAGCTCCCTGGACCGACTTCCCAGCACCACCACCAGTCCCGGGGCAGGGGTGAGGAGGTGAGGGGAGGGTGAGGAGGCAAGATGGGAAGCCAGGACCCTGCCTTCCAGGAGGCTCAGTGGTAAAGAATCTGCCTGCCGTGCAGGAGATGAGGGTTTGATCCCTGGGTCAGGAAGATCCCCTGGAGGAGGAGATGGCAACCCGAGTGAGTATTCTTGCCTGGAAAATCCCACGGACAGAGGAGCCTGGAGGATTACAGTCCATGGAGTCACAAAGAGTCAGACACGACTGAGCAACTAAGCCATCTCCCCTGGGGAGGTGAAAAGGGGGTGCCCCAGAAACTCAGTGCCAAGGGCCCCTTCGAGGGGCTGTGTGAGGGGCACGGGGGACGCAGCCCCAGGCCTTGCCTTGGCTGGGGGTGTCCCAGAGGAGCTGAGGATTGAGGGAGCCAGAGCCTAGCAGGTGACTGGTGGGCAGGCTGCTTTCAGGCAGAGAGAGAAGCGGGGGCAGGAGGCTCAGAGAGTGGGGAGGGGAGGCCCATAAGGGGATGGGGGCTGGGGGACCGCTCGCAGGCATGGGGACGCCCTCCTCCAGGGGTGGGGAGAACCAGAGAAGGACCGGACACAGGAAACACCCAGCCCGATGATGCTGGGAAGACCACGCTGGCGACAAGGCCACTGCCCGGACCGTGGGCAGGCGGAGCCGCTCCCCCCGAGAAGGGGAGACCTGACCCCCAGCACCGAGGGGGTCCTAGCGAGGAACGGACGATGCACAAAATGCCTGTGAGCCAGGCGTCTGTGCTGCTGACGGGTCCACCCGGCGCCTCGTGCCCCCTTCCCGGGCAGGGCCGTCAGACTGCAGCTCCGCTCACCAGACTGGTGGGACAGGTGCCCTGGGGGTCGGCAGGCTCTACGTGCAGTGCCCTCGCAGGGGCCCTCACGGACCCCCAGCCGGCCTGGACAGGCCCGTAGGGCCGTAGGTGAGTCAGTCCCTCACTCCTGTCCGACTCTGTGCGCCCCGATGGACCGCAGCCTGCCAGGCTCCTCTGTCCCTGGGATTCTTCAGGCGAGAATGCTGGAGTAGGGTGCCGTGTCCTTCTCCAGGGCCCCGGGAGCCTCCCCCAAAGCTGGTCAGGAACGCCAGGGGAGGAGGGAGCTGCCGGCTCCGTGCACGCGGCCTGCCGAGCGGTCTGAGCAGCCATGCCCAGGGAGGACAGAGCAGGCCGGGGCTGCCACCACCGTCACTCTCGGGCCTCTTGCACAGAACGCCCCCAAAGATCCCAACCCCACCCCAACCCCTGCGCAAACGCCCAGATGCACCCCCCGGGGCTGAGGACACGTCCAGGAGTCGGGTGCCTCCCAGGCTCTCCATCTGCCTCCGCAGACGCCCTGGGATGCACCCGCCC
>SJYG01000144.1:1582693-1683830 GCA_006410535.1 Litocranius walleri
CTGGGAGGGGAGGTGGGCGGTGGGGGCGCAGGGTGGGGCCAGGGCGTGGGTGGGGGCACAGGGCCACTCCCTCTGGGGCGTGGGCAGGCCTAGCAGAGACGCTGACATCTCCAGCACAACCGCGACCCACCTTGAGCCTGCCACACACCCAAAGGCAAGTTTCTCAACATCCTTGATGAAATTTTAGCAAACAGTCCAAAGCAGAGACCTCTGTTTCTGGGGTGCTTCTGCACGCTACCGGGCCGTCTGGGCACCTTAAAAGCCGCCCCCGGCCCCGGGCCACACAGCCCCAGGCCCCAGGCCCCCTGCTCCTACCAGCACTGGACCTGCGGACTGAAGGCCGGTTGGTTCTCCTACAGTGAGGCCACCAGCCCCAGACGGTCTGCAGTGACTCCAAGAGCCCAGGTTCTCCGGGCTGGGAGATACATCAGACAACTCTTCTCCTCAAGAGTGCCACCCGCGCCCCAGCTCCCCACCGGCCGGGCCCACCTGGAGGCTGCGGGGCTCCTGACGGTGTGTGCTCGCCACGGGCTTCAGACCGTCACATCTTCAAATGGGAAGAAAGAAACACAGACCCACCAGAGAGGGTCAGAGCCCAGGAACGGTGTGGCCCAGTTATCTCTGAGGGAGCTCCCGCAGAGAGGGGGTGTCCCCCAAAAAGAGGTGCCTCTGCTACCAGGAGCATTGTAGAAATACTGACGATCTCACTTGCAAAGAAAAAAAGTACTCCAGTGCAGTGATGTGTCTGGACCCTGTGTCCCAATAACATGCCAGGCTTGCTGCAACCTGCCTCCTCAGACAGTTCTAGGCCTCTCTGCAAAGCCGGCTTCCCTGCCTGTAGATGCATACGCAGCATCCTTTCTCTTTAACCAGAGAAGGCCGTCATCAAGGGTCACTGCAGGCGCCAGACGGGAAGGGCAGGACAGGTGCGAGGCGGGGAGGTGCCCAGGGCAGCCTCAGCACAGCAGCGGCCCCCCAGGGCCTCCTCCAGATCCCAGGGCACAGGTCTCCGGACACTTTCACTCAAAACCAGCCTTCACCGGCAAAAAGGAAGTCATGATTTGCAGTCCTTCTTCGAGACCCAGGCCTGAGATTTGTGCCCGCAGAGGTGATGAAGACACAGAGCAACTGACTGATTATTAATGATCCAGGGGACAGACTGTCTACATTGCGCCAAGGTACACGTTTGTACTCACACCTGCCCCAAAGCCTTAGGATAAATGTGAACTGGCTCTCAGGCCCATCTTACAGATTAGGGAAGTCGAGGCTGCAAGAAACTAGATATGCACCTCCTATCTAAACAGCAAAGCTGGGGTTCGGTCCCAGTCTTGTGACTCCAAAGCCAGTCCTGGCAGAACCTGGAGCCCCTTCCCACATGGAGCACAGACGGGGCTGGTCCAGCCAAAGGCCGGGAGAGGCAGGCGGTGGAGGAGTGAGCCTGAAACAGAAACAGCAGCGGCAGCGAAGCCGCGAACCTACCAACGGTCTCTGGGGAGCAGGTGACCCTGGGACCCAAAACTGCCCGGGCTGCGGGGAGAGACGGGAAAGCAGGGAAGGGAATGTGCGTCTTCTCCCCAGGGCAGACGCGCCCCAGACCGCGCAGAGCCGGCTGCCTGACTGACCGGAGGGCGGCCTCCAGGGAGAGAGAGCGCGTGCCGGCCGGGCGCCAGGCCGCTCCATGCCTTCTGGAGGACGGCTGACAAGCGTCTTGCTGAGGCCAAGAGCCGTGAGATTCTGCGTTTCCCTCCCCATGCCCCAAAGTCCTTGGAGATGTTTTCCACGTGGGGAGGGCACAGTCCCTGCTCACAAGTGTCTCCTTGTAATAGGAACCCAGAGAGGGGAGGATTCTGAAACCCCCCACCTAGAGCACTTCGTCTCCAAGAGCTCTGGGATTCCAGGCTTGTCAGCGGCTTGAACCGTGATCAAAGTTCTGACACACCTGAGACACGCCTGGCTCTGCTTTGTCAGCCCTGGAAGACGTGCTGGTCATCTGGAAATTCTTCCTTCACATTCTCCTGTTCATAATCGCGCCAGCGGCCCTCGAGGCAGGGACAGGCAAAGGCCAGCATGCCGCGCCCCTCTGCGACACTCAGCCAAAGGAAGCCAGCCTCAGACCCAAGCACCTCACCTTTGCCACAAGTGCCCTGTAGGTGAACGTCCCCCACGTGTGTGGAGCAGCACAGAGCTGCTTCTGGGCATGGCCTGGGTGTGATGCCTGAGTCCAGCCTGCTGCCTGCCCCCACCAGCCCTGACTCAGCACCAGCTCACAGCAGCGCAGAGGGCGGGAGGAGACCACCCTGTGAGGGGTCACACATGGGCCTTCCGCCCGGACCCAGAGCCCCTGCTGGCCCAGAGACGCGCGACAAGGTGCCTGCTGTCACTAGTGACTACGAAGTCCCCCACGTCTCGTCCCTGTGTGCACCTCTGCACACGGACGCGCACGTCTCACTCTCTTTAGTCGCTCAGTCCTGTCTGACTCTTGGGACCCCATGGACTGTAGCCCACCAGGCTCCTCTGTTCATGAGATTCTCCAGGCAAGAATACTGGAGTGGGTAGCCTTTCCCTTCTCCAGCGGATCTTCCCGGCCCAGGAACTGATCCGGGGTCTCCTGCATTGCGGGCGGATTCTCTGCCAGCTGAGCTCCCAGGGACACAGCATTGGTGACGAGTGAACCAGCAGTGGCATGCCATCGTTAACTGAAGCCTGCACTTTGCTCAGGTTCCTCTGTTTTCCCCCAGCACCCTCCTGCCGTCCCAGGACCCCACCCAGGACTTCAAGTGGCGTTCAGTCATCACGTCCCCTTGGTTCCTCGGCTGCCCCAGGTCCCAGACGCTCCTTGTTGGTGGCGGCCTTGGCAGTTGAGGAGGATGGTCAGGTGGCCTGTCGAGTCCCTTGGTGGGGATGGCCTGGATGGGGGGCTGTGTGCTCAGCAGGAAGACCATGGAGGTAAGCGCCTTCTCCTGCCATCACGCCACGGGTGGGTGCGATCACGGTGACAGAACGTAAATGAAAGCGCTGAGCGTGGACGCGCAGCACACTGTACTCCGAGGACATGGGAGACTTTCCACAGAAGGAGGGCTGAGAAGGCATGAGCGGCCCACCCAACCCCAGAAATGAAAGAAAGGACCCAGACAACACCCAGAGCAAGGAGGAGGAAGACGAGAAACTCTAAAACCTTGTGCTCACTAACAGCTAAGCCCATCGAGCATCAAAACCTGGTTCCTGAAAATTTAACAAAGATTACTCAGAAAGAAGGATATGGGTGCATAACTACAAATCCAGCAGAGATTCAAAACAATAAGAAAATATCACTGAAAAACTCCATTGCTACCAAAGTGAAAATTTAGATGAAGTGGACAAATTGCTTTAAAAAAAAAAAAAACTATCTTAACTTTACAGGGCTTCCTGGTGGCTCGGACAGTAAAGAATCCACCTCAGTGCAGGAGACCCGGGTTCAGTGCCTGGGTCGAGAAGACCCCCTGGAAAAGGGAACAGTTTCTGGTATTCTTGCCTGGAGAATTCCATGGACAGAGGAGTCTGGTGCGCTACAGTCCGTGGGGTCACAAAGAGTCGGACATGACTGAGCGACTTCACTTTCCACACATAAATATAACCTAAAATGTGCAAGGTCTGTATGGAGAAAATTATGAAAAATCTATCAAAAGATCTAATCAATGAAAAAGCAAGCAAACAAAGAAAGGGGAAGATGTGATAAAGATGCCAATTCTCCCCAAACTCATCTGTGTGTTCAATGCAATTCCAATCAAATTTCCAATTCAGTTTTTTAGTGGAACGTGTCCCGTGAACGCCATCTGTGGGGTCAGGCCCAGGGGCGGTGGGACCGTGGAGGAGAGGGACAGAGCAGGGAGGCGTGAGGTAGCTCGAGATCAAGAAAATGGAGCTGACCCCTGCCTTGCAGCACCCACAGCAATCAAAGACTTCCTTGTGAGAGACAGAGCGGAGAGCCACAGGAAGGACTGAAGCTCCCTCCTGGCTCAGCTCTGCGGGTTTCAACACACGCATGATGTCATGTGTCTATCGTCACAGAATCACATAAAACGATTATGCGCCAGTACTGGTTCCCTGGGGCAGTCCTGGTAGCTCCGATGGTAAAAAATCTGCCTATAACGTAGGAAACCTGAGTTCGACCCCTGGGTGAGAAGATGTCCTGGAGAAGGAAATGGCAACCCACTCCAGCATTCCTGCCTGGAGAATCCCATGGACGGAGGAGCCCGGCGGGCCTAGGGTCGCAAAGAGTCCGATATGACACAGTGAGTCGCACGCACACATTGGTTCCTGACGCTGGGAAAGATTGAGGACAACAGGCGAAGGGGCCCACAGAGGATGAGATGATTGGATGGCATCACCGACTGAGTGGACATGAGTTTGAGCAAGCTCTGGGAGTTGGTGATGGACAAGGGAGCCATCCACGGGGTCGCAGAGCTGGACACGACTGAGCAACTGAATGACGACGACAAACGTGCCTTTCTGACGCAAGATGCTGATAACAGAAAATGAGTGCTGGGAGTGGGCATATGGGAGTTCTTTGTCATGTTTCAATTTTCCCATAAAGCTAAAAGTGTTCTAAAAACCCAAAGTCTAACGAGTTTTAATACATAAATGGTAAATTTTATGTTGTGTGTATTTTATCGCAATTTTAAATAAGAAAATTCACTGTCAGGAAAAAGAAGTTACAGAAGGGAACTATCCAACATGACTTCCATGACCTTGAGGTTTGGCAGGTTTTCTTTGGTATCCTGTTTTTAATAAGCATTAACTACAAAAGGAAAGGCTCTTTTTGGCGTGGGCAAGTCGAAATTTCGGAGGAACAATTTTTGCACGCCACTTCTTTGTGTTTTGAACAGTATGAAATAGTATGAAAGGCAAAAAGATATGGCAATGACAGGTGAACTCCCCAGGTCAGTAGGTGCCCAATATGGTAGTGGAGAAGAGTGGAGAAATAACTCCAGAAAGAATGAAGAGATGGAACCAAAGCAAAAACAACACCCAGTTGTGGATGTGACTGGTGACGGAAGTAAAGTCTGATGCCGTAAAGAACAATATCACACAGGAACTTGGAATATTAGGTCCATGAATCAAGGTAAATTGGAAGTGGTCAAACAGGAGATGGCAAGAGTGAACGTCTACATGCTCACTAAGCCCTGTGAATCCCAACCATGTGCCCAGGACCGTGCTTCAGAAAATAAAAGGACGAGTACGATTCGAGGCAAGGAGCCCCAGCAGCAGTGAAGCAGTCACCCCCGGTCAGGAGCAGCAAGGCTGTGAGGTGGGCCCTGACTTCACCCGCCGGACACAGGAGCCCACAAGGACCTGGAGCAATACCCCAAGACCACCAGCCCGATATAGGCCTGGGGCTGGCCGCCTCAGGTGGCTCTGCCTGGCCTCTAAAGACAGCCCTCCATACATTCGGTCTCCCTGCTCCCAACACCCCATGGGGTTGCAAGAGTCAGACACGACTGAGCGACTAAACGACAACAGCAACGTGAACAGGACTCCGTCAGCCACAGAGAAGCGTGGTGCTTTCTACTCAGAGCGCCCCAAAGAGAAGAAGCTACCTGTAGTTAATAATGCAAGTTCTCTCTTCAAACCAGGCTTCACCCACAAAAAGTCTCTGTTTAAAATCTTGAATGTGTCAACGACTTCCACAAATTTAATTTGCTATTTCTTTTCCAAGTGTGAGCTAACATTTTCCAAATGATCAGACTTCCTCATACCCACTTCCCTACCTTCTGAGTCAACTTTCAGACCATAACACGGTCAGGCTATGGGACGCCCAGCAGCACTGACGTGAGACACACAAGATTCACGAGCAGCCCGTCTCACCTGCTGAAGGGCAGGAGGGGGTGAAACTGATGACCTAGAGATGTCCCCCTGGAGGGTTATGGAGGGACAAGGACAGAGGACGCAGAGGAGTGGTCTGCAGAGCAGGCAGAACGAGCTGCAGCCAGGGAGGGCCGCCGGCGTGCACACACAGACACACAGGCGCACACAGACACGCGGGCACATGTGCACACACAGGCGCACACAGACACGTGGGCACACGTGCACACACAGGCACACACAGGTGCAGACACACACAGGCACACAGGCGCACATGTGCACACACAGACACAGAGGCACACACATGCACACACAGGTGCACACACAGATGCACACGTGCACACAGGTGCACACGTGCACACACAGATACACAGGCACACACAGAGACACATGCACACACAGACACACGGACATACACAGGCACACACACAGACACATGTGCACAGACAGGTGCACACGTGCACACACAGATACACAGGCACACACAGAGACACATGCACACACAGACACACGGACATACACAGGCGCACACACAGACACACGTGCACACACAGGTGCATGGGCACAGACAGATGCACACGTGCACACACAGGCATGCACGGGCACACACAAACAGGCACACACAGGCACACACACAGACACATGTGCACAAGACACATGTAGGCACACACACGTGCACACACACAGCTGCGTCAGCCATCATCCCGTTTCTGCACAGCCACTGGGAAGGGCAGGGGGGAAGGGCCACATCATTCACCAGCGATTGCTCGTCACACAGGGAGCACTGGGTTGGGTTTTCTTCTCCTTCAAGGCTTTTATCCAGTAAGGACTGATGAAAACAGGGAAAAAAGCACCTCAGAAGCCAAGCCTGCATCTGGTGGTGCCACACAGGACACGGCTGACCCCACGTTCTAACGGCTCTTCCAAATGGAAAAACCAAGCTCCTGACAAAGAAAAACCCCAAGAGAACCGTCCCAGGCTCCGCTGGACACAATCCTTACCACGAAGCCTATTCCAAGAAGGTTTTAGGTCATCACTGCCTACCAGTGCTGGCCTGCGCTGGCCAAGGCCAAGTGCAGGGCCGGGGGCCAGCCGCGCTGGCCAGGGCACAGGCCCGAACAGCTGTGACAGCGACGGGGCCTGCCGAAAACAGCCGCCTGTTTGTTTATGTCGCCTGTGTTTCAAGGCAGCCTCGTAGCCCTTTGTCAGGGTCTGCTGGGCCGAGAGGTCTGCGGGAACACGCGGCCGGCAGCAGGGACTTGGGGAGCATCCGTGGAGCAGGAGGCTGGCTCGGAAATGCCTGGATTCAACCGCTGGCTCTGGGGCCCCAGCATGCAGGAAGGCCCCGGCGGGCCTGAAGCCAGCCTGCCGCTGAGACCTCACAAATGAAAATAGCTTTAGAGGACAACCTGCAATTAACATGGGAACAATTATCTTCCTAATTTAGGTTAATTTCTACTTCACAGCCCAGGTTGGCAGGTTGAGGGGGGGCCAGCCCTGGAGACATCTATGTGGGTGCTTTTTCGCTTTGTTCTCCCAAGTCCACACATTTTAAATATCGTCAGGGAGGTTTCAAACATCCACCCGCACCTTGGAGAAAAGGGCCTAGGTGCTCCAGAGAGTGGATGCCACTCTGGGTGCCAGCTGGCTGCCTTGCTGAGGATGGAGAGCCTGGATCAGAGGCGTTCCTAGGGCGCCGCTCAGTGCCTGGAGCACCCAGAGGCTCCCTGAGCAGGAAGCTGTCTCTGGGCCCGGCCCAGGCTGGAAGGCGGGCCGGGGCCGGGACACAGGTGCTGGGGAGGCTGTGAGCCACCAGGCCCTGGGGTCCAAGAGCCTTTCCCAGGACACCCGTGCAGATGGCCCCACAGCGCAGCATCATCACAGCCCAGCTGGGCCCAGGGCCCCCTGGAGCCCTGCTGGCCACACAGTGAACCCGGGGCTCTGGCAGCTCCCCTGGCTGAGAACATAAACCCTTCCAGTGTTTGTTGTTTGTTCGAGGCGTGACGCCAAGGCTGCCGAACACCTGGGTGCAGACGGCAGTGGAGAGTGAGCACGCCAATGACGGGCAGAGGGAGGGGGCGCTGGGCCAAGGCACTGCTGGACCAGCTGTCCCGGCCCTGGACACAGCCGCTGGCCATGGCAGGGCCTGGGAGATGCAGGGCACCACACCCCGACCCCGACGTTATTTAAAATGTTTAACTTCAGTTGCAGAAAAGCAAAGGACAAGATCCTACCTGGACGTTAAAGAGCAGGTTAGTCAAAAACCACGTGTCACTCTGGACCACGCCGGTTTTCCACTCACTGGTAGCAGTGAGTTGGTGGGGGCGGGGGGGGGGGGCAGGTAGGGAAAATACAGGTCCCCGTTTTCTCTTTCTGCACTTGCAGTAGGAGGAGCTCCCAGGAGCCAGGAGATGTTTCCGGGGGATGTGGGATGGACGCCCCTTTAAAAGTCAGCCTGTCAGCACTCGAAGCAGAGCAATGCAGGACCCTGGGTGGGAAACGGACTCGCCACGCTGGTCACCGTCCAGACAACAGACGGGAAGCCCCATCAGACATGCTTTTACCTTTAAGAGTAATAGTAAGGAGCTGCACACCCATCTGGAAATGAGGCAGGGCTGCCCGCCCGCAGGCTCCCCGGAAGCGGCCAGGGTCCCTGCAGCCGGCCCTGGGGACAGTGCCCCTTGCTGCCGCCTTCTGCTCAGCCGCCCCTCAGGCTCGCCCTCCCTGGGGGACCGGGGAGGCTGCTCAAGCAGCAGTCAGCAGTGGGCCCTTTAAGGACTCTGCTGGGTTCAGACGCCCAGCCCGGTCCCCCGCCAGCTTTTCAGGTGAGTGTAAGCACCTTGTAAGAGCCGGGGTCCCAGAAAACCCTGTCTTAGAAGAGCCGCCCTGCAGTCCAGGCGGAGAGGAACCCACCAGGGAAGCACAGACAGGGCCCCAGCTGGCAGGCCTGCAATGCAGGGGTTCCAGAGCCCTCAGACTTGGGGACCCCGCCTCCGCACCTAGAGGAGCCTGGACCTGAGCGTGGCGGAGGCAGGGGACCACAGAGAGGAACAGGGTCCAGACAGGCCCGCGGAAGCCGCTGGGGCCGCCAGGCTGTGCCCAAGGTCCGGGGCGGCCCCCTCCACCAGGGCTCAGGGAGCACTAGGCGTGCCTCCCCGGCCCCGCCCGGCCACCCTTCCGCCCAGCAGCCCTGGCACTGAGCCTGAGAGGCTAACAGGTCTACATGGGCAGCACGAGCACCCTGAAGGCAGGCACGCCCGCCCCACGCTTCCCCGGACCTCAGCGAGCAAACACCGACCGACACATGCTCGCTAAGCACCTCTGGGGCCCCGGCAGCTAAAGGCAGCAGGGCGACAGCACGCCACCCACGCGCTGCAGTGAGGGGGCCGCAAGCTTCTAGAAAGCGCTGGGCCGCTCCAACGGCCACCCCGCCGTCCCCTCCCCGCCACCGTCTGCCACACACGAGCAGGCCCCTCTCACGAGCAGGGCCCCGTCCATGCGCCCGTCAGGCCAGGTTCTCAGGGTAAGCTGCCATTTCCGTGGTGGGGAAACAACAGCAGGACAGTTGCCCCCAGGCCCCCAGAGTCCACAGCGGGCGAGGCTCGGGCCAGGGCGCACGGCGGGACACGGAAGGGCCTGGGGGTGAGGTGGGGGCAGGGGGGACCCCCGCATCTCCCTCGCGGTCACCGTGGGCGAACCTGCTCAGGCCTGGTGACACTGGGCAGCAGGCAGAAGGGGTCTGCTCCTGTTCTCATTCCACAGGTCACCTGCAGACCGCCCATGCCCAGCGGCAAGGGATGCGTCAGGCCAGCTCAGGACGATGCCCGCCAGCACCTCTCTGGAGGCCAGCCATCATGGAGGGTCCCCTGGCCCTGATAAAGGTGATGACAGCAACCATCTGTGTTGGGGCAAGCTAGCAAACCTCATGGTCACCCAGAAGCCAGCCTGAAGATACCAGACGCAGGGAGGGCGCGCGGGAAGGGGCTGCAAAGGCCATCCCCTGGGGTCACAGCGCTGACCCCCGTGATCTGGTGAGGAGGGAAGAGGAGGCATCCGCTTTTACACTCTTAAAAATGTCCCGCAATAAACAGTTCCCATCTTTACAATCGAGAAAAGACAAAGCACCCTTGCTTCTTCAAAGAGAGTGCTCTCGCCGTAATTATCGTATAATCTCTCACTTCCTCTCGTGCTTGAACTTCCCTAAAGCTTTCCTGTTTTGTGTCCAGTTGACTGTTCCCGTTGAGCTTCATTTAATTTCTTAAGCAAGATGTCCTCGCCCAAACCACTGATGATTTTCTCCAAGAACAGACCAGAGGGGCAGCCACCTGTATTCCAAACCAGGTGGGGAGCGTCTCGGGAACGGAGAGCCCTGTGACCTACATTCTAAGACACTTCCTTGCTTGGTCACAGGCTCGTGCTTCACTTGCAGCGGCTTCTGAAGGGGCCCCGGGTCCAACCCAGCCCTGGAGTCAGGGGCAGGGATTTGGAGCTCACAAGTGGGGACTCCGATCTCTGAGGACATGAGCACCCATTCTACGGATGACCCCACTGAGGCCTAGAGGGTCAGCGGAAGGAAAGGACAGCACCCTCGCAGGAGCCTAAGCAGGGGGGGACCAGCACTGGCCCAGGCCCTCCACTGGCGTGGACGGAAAGGAAGCATGCGTGCAGCACACAGGCCACACACACATGGGCACACGTGGCACGCACAGGCGTGAGGGGCCTTCATCCCGAGCCCCGGAGCACAGGCCCCATGCCAAGGCTACACAGGCCCGGCCGGCCCGGCCACCACCTGCAGTGCTGCGGCCCACAGCTTTCTCCTTGTCCCACTGGTTGCTGTCTGTATTTCCATGCAGACAGCCGGCTGAACTGGGCACTGACGCTCAGCCTCTAAAGGTCACCGTCTTTCCCGGGGCCTCCGCTTCCCCGGGGCCTCCGCTTGCCCGCAGGGCTTCCTGCAGTCAGGGCCACCGAGCTGGCTGGCATTTAAGAGAACCTTCACTGCTTTTTGGACTTAGCATTTATCTGATAATTTCTGACTCTCTTTCTTGAACATCAGTCATTAAATCAGAAACCTAGGCAAGACTCCCTGGCCGCCTAGGGATAGGGGACTGGGTGTTGGTCACACACTGGGCCTGCGGACCAGCTCTGTGCGGCTGAGGGGGCGCCCAAGGGCTGAGGCTCTGCACCTGAGCAGAGGGGCTGGCAGACACATTTAGAAAACGCTGGACTGATTGACGGTGAAGCCTGCTCATCAGGCCTGTGTGAATCAGATGGTCTTGGAACTATTTGCTCTAATTTTCTTTGACATTCGATATTTGATTATTCTTGCCAAAGAAATGACACAGTGATCTCGATGGCTTCCAAAAGATGTTCCCTGGGGCACAGGGAAAAAAAAATAACAAAACGTTCATTTCTGTTTATTTTTGTATTAAAGAAAAGGAATTAGTTTTATGCTACTTAATATAAAGGCTGGGCTGTGCTCTCACCCAGGGGGAGGACCCCCCGCCCCAGGGCAGGAACACCAGTCGGCCCTGTGAGCCCAGGTCCCCTCCTGGCCTGGACCCCCTCCCACCCTGGGTTCCCTTCTGGGCCCGGGTCCCCTCCCGGCCTGAGTCCCCTCCCAGTCTCGGGTCCCCTCCTGGCCTGCTCCTTGACCCAGCCAGGCTCTTAGCTCCGCAGGGAGTAAGTGGGGGTCAGAATGAGTGGCCAGGCGGCGTCTACACTTCCCACAAGGGTGTGCACTTTCCCCAATACGGGGGACCAGGGGCACCCAGACTCCACGGATTCAGGGTCTGCTAAGAGGATGGGCCTCGGAAGAGGGACCCCCGCCTTCTCTGGGGCTGTGCCCGGCAGCCCTGCCCTTCGGGAAGCCACACACCAGCCTGCCTGACGCCATGAGCTCAGCACAGGTGCTCGGGGACCAGGGCTCGGGGTGGGCACCACATTCTGGGCTCGGGTGCAGCAGGGTCACGGCCTGCAGAGAGGGGAACACTCGGCCTTTACGTGTGTGTCTGGTGCGCTGAGCTCGTGGTTTCAGATATGGGACAGCCCAGGGCAGAGACAGAGGCTCCGAGCCAAGGTTCAGATCAGCGGCCAGTCTTTGTGACCGTGAGCCTGCGTCCGCGGCCCCTCTACGCAGAGTACAGCACGTCCTCAGGAGCCCTCTCCACCGCTCCAGCCTCATGAGCTAATGAGGCTCCGTGGGGACAGGCCACGCCAGCATCCCCCAGGCCCGCCCCGCAGAAACCCCGCTGTCCAGGAGATGCCGGCCACTGTGGCTCCAGGCCTGCCTGCTGAGGCCCACCGGACCCTCTGACACACCGGGCTGCCTGACCTCAGACACGAGGAGAGACTTTCAGAAGGCTGCGTTCACCCCCAGAATCCTGGAGCAAACTGAGGCCCAGCGAGTGACAGCTGGGTCGAAGGTCTCCTAACCGCGGGGCAGTCGCCCTCATTGTGCCCACTGCCGCTGTGCGCGCGTCTGCCCACAGCACCGCAGGCACGAGAAGATGCCCAGGAGGGACAGAGGCTGAGGGAAACACAGGAGAGAGACCCACGCGGCCCGGGTGTGCGAGTCTGCTGAGGCCAGCACAGGTGAGCACACACGCAGCACACCCTCAGGGTCAAAAGAAAACGCCGAAGACTACACCATGCATCAGAAGCGCCGGGCGAGCAGTGAGCTCGCAGCGCCGCGGGGGCAGGGCGGGGCGTCCGGAGGCAGCCAGGCCGGGACTGTGTCCAGGCTCCGGACTGGGTTTGGCTGGCCCCCGGGCGAGCGGCGGCTGGCAGCCCACCCGGGCATCACGAGGGAGCAGTCTGACGCTTCCAGAACCTGACTCACAGCCGGATCTACAAACACCATGGCCCTCGCCTCTCAGGGGGCACCCTAGGGCTCCTCAGCTCAAGTGTGCACACCCTGAACCCCCAGGGCTGAGGTCCCTTTGTCACCATCATCACTCAAGCGGGCGAGTCCCCAGGTGGGACGCACTTTGCAGGAGATTCCTTGCTGTCATCACAGCCGTCCTCCTGCTGAAGTCTGCTTCATCCAAATGCCAGCCGGCAGCCCGGGCCTGGGTGGCACAGACAGACATCTGACCACGCCCACAAGCCCCGAAACCACAGCCCAGCCCAGGCTCCCAGAGCCCGACCTCACACCACCACACTCCACCTGCAGGAGCTGGGACACGCACACAGAGGAATACAACTCGAGAACCATTTTCCCTAACTGCTGAGACTCTCTCATAGACTTAACCGTGTCATACCCTGGGCAATGCACTCTTGCCTGGAAAATCCTGTGGGCGGAGGAGCCTGGTGGGCTGCAGTTCAGGGGGTCGCTAAGAGTCAGACACAACTGAGCAACTTCACTTTCACTTTTCACTTTCATGCACTGGAGAAGGAAATGGCAACCCACTCCAGTGTTCTTGCCTGGAGAATCCCAGGGACGGGGTAGCCTGGTGGGCTGCCGTCTATGGGGTCGCACAGAGTCGGACACGACTGAAGCGACTTAGCAGCAGCAGCAGCAGCGGACAACATTATTCCCCTACATACACACGAGTCGGGGAAACTCCCCCTCCTTTGTCACGTATTTAAAAGTTGGGACTGGCTGGCAGCCTGCCACCAGAGAGGAGTCCCCACAATCAACACACCGACGGTCCGATTTTTTTTTTCCTTTAGGAAGGGCAGCCGCGCTGAGCACAGCTGCTTTGGACAGAGGCCTCGCACGGAGCGCAAAGGGCTGGGAGTGATCTCGGCCCCTTGAGGAACCTTGCGCACGGGCCGGGCGCACGCAGACGCTCGGGCATCAGAAACGAGGGGCAGCGGGCGGGCCGGGCCTCCGGCCACACGCGCGCAGCGGGGGGACACCCGCCCGTCTTCGGCGGCACCAACGCCTCACAGGCTGGTGGCCGGCGGTCACTTACGGGCCGAGGACCTGCCGACCGTCCGCAGAGCCGCCGCAGACGCCTCCCTGCGTGAGAAGGGCCCGGGCTGGGCCCACGGAGCGGCTCTGCCTCCACAGGCCGTGGCTCCTGCGGGCTCGCTGGCTCCGGCCCGAGAAGGCCCATCTGGACGCCGGCTGCCCCGTCCCGCCCTGCTCCCGCTGTAACCCGAGAGGGCCGCGGCGGACGGGCGGGAGACAGGACACAGCTGGGCCGGGGCAGACGCGGGCGGGGCGGCGCCGCGGCCCCAGGACTTCTCCCGGTCCCTCAGCGACCCCGGCTTCCCCCAGGGGCTCGGGAAGTGCCCTGCCCGCCCTCCTAAGGGCCGTGAGAAGGGGCTGCCAGCCGGCTCCTGTCAAGAGCGCCCTACTCCCGGCGCTCCCCTGCTGGTCCAGGGGCTACAACTGGGTGCTCCCAGTGCGCGGGGCGCGAGTTCAATCCCCGGCCGGGGACCACAGCTAAGACCCAGCGCGGCAGGATCACCTAAAGAGCGCCCCACCCCCACACAAGCCCCCTCCTTTTTCATCCTCATCAGGAAACTCGAAAGGAGTCAGCGGGGTATTTTCCAATAGCTGGAGAAAGCCCTCAGCCTGGAGCCCTGCTCACAGCTGGGGTGTGGGAGCCACGGGCCACCTGTGACAAATCAGTTAAAAGGAAAATGAGAATGGCTCCTTGGTTGCACCGGCCACACCTAAGTGCTGGATGGCCACACGCGGCAGGTGGTCTCCACGGTGGAGCTGAGACCCAGCCCCCAACACACAGACGTGGACGGCCTGGATCGGAGGTGGGGGGGGGAGGGCTCTAACAGCGTCTTTCCTCTTCTTCCAGGTGAGCAGGGGAAAAGCCCTCTTAAGTAGACGCGACTCTCTGCTGCACACGTGATTAATCTGACCGAGTTTGCCGGCCGAATGGGCGTGAGAATCCGGAAGTGCAGCCAGCCCACCGTCGGCGCGGTGTCCAGGACCCTTCCGCCCCTCCGCTCGAGCTGCTCCAGGACCCGCCTTCCCGGGGCTCCCCACCCCCACCCCGACCCCTGGCGTCCCCACACTCGGGACCACCCCTCCAGGGCCGCCCTGTCCCTTCCCCGCCCCCTGCAGGGCCACACGCCTGCACCTAAGCCGCTGGGGCGGGTACCAGCACCTCCGCAGTGGTGGTGGGGGGGCTGCCTCCATAGCCTGTAAACACCAGCCGGAGGTCCCTGGTGAAAGGAGGCCCTCTCCCCGCGCCCACATCCTAACAAGTCAGCCTCCGTCCCGGCCACTAACAGTAGCAACTGTGGGCTTCTCACTCCTGCAGGACGTCCCTCCCGCCTGTGTGTCCCCCCAGAGGGACTATCCTCCTGCTCAAGTCCGCACGAGCGGGAGAGGCCACGCTGGGCTCTCCACACCGGCCCGCACGTCTCAGTCCTGCTGGCGCTTCATCCATTTGCTTCTTTACAAAAAAAATGTGAGCAGAAGACGGAGCCATTGCCAAGGGGCCGCTGATGGTGAGGCTGCTGAGCGGAGAGTCCGACCAGGGCTTGGGCGTCTTGCGGAGGCCAGGGTGATCACAGCACCCGAGAGACAACACCCACTCTTCCCCAGGGTGGCCCGCCGCGAGCTCAGCACGTGAAGACTGGTGCCCCGAGCCGGGCAACAGAGCCAGAGAGGCCTGGGAAGGCACCCAGACGCCCGGGCAACGGGGGACCCCACCTTCGTGTGGGGGACGCTGGCCAGGCCTGCCCCCTCGTGCTCAGCCCTGGCCTGGGGACTGGAGCAAAGACAGGTGGGCGGTCTCAGGGCTGGGCTCCCAGGAGGCCCCCAGGCCTTGGCGATCCGAAGGGGCTCTTTCTTACTTTTTACCTACGCTAGCGTGTTTATTTTTGTCTTTCTGTAGTGCCTGCTTAAAATTCTACTTCCTCTTCTCGAGACCTGTCCTCTGTAAAGGGAAGTATTTCCCGCTCTTTTGCAATCACCCCCAGAGGTCTCTGGTGTGGCCTGCCCCAGGGTGGAGGCCGGCCGCCCAGAGCACAGCAGCCAAGCCTCGGGGCCCAGGTCTGCTTCTGCTTATCTCTCAGCTGTTTTGCTTTGTTGTCTTCTTGAAATCACTTGTCATCATAGAGTTTTCAGCTTTTTTTTTTAAAATTCACAGTTGCAAAAACCAACCCACTGAGTTGCTTCCACAATTTGCCCATCAAGTGGAAGTGTCCAGGTAGGCTGGAACGCCGTCCGAGTCATCAGTAAAAACAGCTCATCTGTAAACTGCGTCCCACAGCAACCTGAGGCCTCCTTCTTTATTCCTAATGAAAGCTCTGGCTCCATGTGTCCTGCATGGACGCGGGCCCTGTGCTCACTCAGTCTCCAGGGAGGCCCCTGCCCTGGTGTCCCTTGCACAGTCCAGCATCAGGGCCTTGCTCCCTTTTCTGCCTCCAAGGTCTCCCAGGTCCTCCCTGACCCGTCTCGCCCTGCCCCCCGCCTTGCTGAGCACCCATGGAGGGCACAGCCCGGCATTGGGATGGAACAGCCTCCACCCAAGCCAGGCTGCTCTGCCAGCGACCACTGACCTCAGCCAGGTCTACCTGAGCGGACCCCAGGCGTGAACAGGATCGGCACAGGACGGGGAGCACAGCACAGGGTAGATGAGCACAGCCCAAGACGGGGAACACAGCAGCTGGAGCTGGGGAGGCCCTTTCTCCACCCGGCGGGAGCCCATAAGCCCAGCCCTTGGAGCAGAAATCTTCTTACCTCCTATGAGGATCACACGCGCTAAGCTGTGTAAACTGGTCCTGAGCATGAAGTGATACTGGATGGCAGCCTGCTGTCACTTTCATTATTAACAATTTGAAAAAGCAGATTAACACGCACCAGGCCTGGCTTAACTCTCTTGGGGCTCCCGCGAGGCTCAGATGGAATAACAGAACACACAGGAGAACATCCTAAACACTCGGGGTGAATTAACTGCCCAAGTCCTCTAAACGCCTTGCCCCTTCCAGAGGCTGTTTTAAGAGGAGCTGGCCCAGGAGCGGTTCCCCCTTGCCAGGCTCCTGTGCCGAGGCCCCTGGAATCAAGAGCCCCAGGGCTGCTCCCCGTGTCCGCGGACAGCGTAACTGTTTTCTAAACTGTTTGATGAGGATTAGGAAGGACAGTGAGGGCCTCTACCCTCGAAGGAACAGGATTCAAAAAACAAACCAAAAAAGCCCTATAAAAATGCAAATGACCTGGAGCCAGTCTTCAGGGTGAACCCCTTCCCTCTAGCCTAGCAAAGGGCATTTGGAACGCTTGGCTGGTGTCATGTAGAGGGTAGGGCCTGGCCTGCAGGCCCTGGTTTTAGCAAGACCTGCCTGTGGGGCAAACACACCCACTGCCTCGAGGGCACGTGCTGAAGGCAGTTAGAGTTCCTTCCTTCAAGTGCAGACAACACACACTTAGTCACTTCAGTCCTAACGAGCAACCCCACGGTCTGTAACCCGCCAGGTTCCTCTGTCCATGGGATTCTCTAGGCAAGAATACTTAAATGGGTTGCCATGCCCTCCTCCAGGGGATCTCCCTGACCCAGGGATCAAACCCTTGTCTCTTACGTCTCTTGCACTGGCCGGTGGGTTCCTCACCACTAGTGATAAATCCATCTAAGTGGCATAAATGGAGTCACGTCCATCTGACTGCTTCTGCCATGTTCTGTAACTGTAAGGACAGTAACCTAGGGGTCAGTGCTCACACCCACTGCAGGTGCTGGGTTCTCAAGGTGAGGCAGACACATGGACAGGTGATGCAGGAGTCGGGCTATCTTTGTCTATAACACTTTCTGCATGAACTATTTTCGAAAAAGTATTCCAAAATGAATTCTAGAGGTTTACAGATTTGTAGGCAGGGCAAATAAAACCTTTGTTTGGCTTTTAATAATGTTCAAATTATTGCACATGTGCAGCTTCGCTTCACTTAGTTATTAAATTCCAGCCATCCCTAGACCAATGGGGCTCTCAGGCCAGTCGAAGCTGGGGTCTTTCCAGTGCTCATGTCTGGATGTGAGAGCTGGACCATGAAGAAGGCTGAGCACCGAAGAATGGATGCTTTCAAACTGTGGTGCTGGAGAAGACTCTTGAGAGTCCCTTGGACTGCAAGGAGATCCAACCAGTCAATCCTATAGGAAATCAACCCTGAATGTTCATTGTAAGGACTGATACTGAAGCTGAAGCTCCGATACTTTGGCCACCTGATGCAAAGAGCTGACTCACTGGAAAAGACCCTGATGCTGGGAAAGACTGAAGGCAGGAGAAGGGGATAGAGGATGAGATGGTTGGATGGCATCACCAACTCAATGGACATGAGTTTGAGCAAGCTCCAGGAGATGGTGATGGACAGGGAGGCCTGGCGTGCTGCAGTCCCACTGGGTCACAAAGAGTTGGACACACCTTAGCAACTGAACAATGACAGACCAATGGAACAATCAAGCCTGTATTTTGAGTGTAAATACAAACACACACTTTTGAGTTTGTACAGGTGAATCTTCGGCAAACACTTTTCCACCTCCCTTTATCTGGAGGCTTTTGGGGACACAGCAGTCACTGCCCTCACAGGCCATGAAGCTGGACAGCAGCAGGCTGAGCCTTCGGGCAGCAGGACACAGAAGCAACCAGATGAATGGACTCCTGTGGGTGAACTCACTCGACGGTGATCCCACAGCGGAAATTATTCCTGGTGCCCTGGGCGGTCTGGCCTAATGTCTGAGTATTGAAACGATGCTTTGGGGACTCAAGATCTAAAAATTTGGCAGGCCAGTCAGTCTCGTTCCTAGAAACTGAAGACGAGTGTGGGGTCACAGGCATCCCAGCTCTTCCCCCAGGAGGCCACTTTTCTGGTCTCCACTTGTTTTGCTCTCGCTTCCCACCCCTTCGTGGGGTGCTTAGGCTTGCAGTGACTCCCAGGGTCCACTGGTCAGATGTGAGCCGCCAACCCGGGCCCTGGCATCAGTGGTGATGGCCCAGGAGCTGACCTCCACAATGGGCACCAGGACCTGAGAGGTGACCTGGCCAGGCTCTTCGCTCGCTGAGTGTCAAGCTGAGTGCCAAGGTCCAACAGCCTCCCTGACCCCTGCTCCAAGCCTGCAGGCTCCTTCTTGAGTGAATACACCTCTGGGCCCCACACTTGGCCTATCAGTGCAGAGGCAGCTCTGAACATACCCCAGCTTCACAGCTTTCATACACTGGGTCACAAAGAGTTGGACACACCTTAGCAACTGAACAATGACAGACCAATGGAACAATCAAGCCTGTATTTTGAGTGTAAATACAAACACACACTTTTGAGTTTGTACAGGTGAATCTTCGGCAAACACTTTTCCACCTCCCTTTATCTGGAGGCTTTTGGGGACACAGCAGTCACTGCCCTCACAGGCCATGAAGCTGGACAGCAGCAGGCTGAGCCTTCGGGCAGCAGGACACAGAAGCAACCAGATGAATGGACTCCTGTGGGTGAACTCACTCGACGGTGATCCCACAGCGGAAATTATTCCTGGTGCCCTGGGCGGTCTGGCCTAATGTCTGAGTATTGAAACGATGCTTTGGGGACTCAAGATCTAAAAATTTGGCAGGCCAGTCAGTCTCGTTCCTAGAAACTGAAGACGAGTGTGGGGTCACAGGCATCCCAGCTCTTCCCCCAGGAGGCCACTTTTCTGGTCTCCACTTGTTTTGCTCTCGCTTCCCACCCCTTCGTGGGGTGCTTAGGCTTGCAGTGACTCCCAGGGTCCACTGGTCAGATGTGAGCCGCCAACCCGGGCCCTGGCATCAGTGGTGATGGCCCAGGAGCTGACCTCCACAATGGGCACCAGGACCTGAGAGGTGACCTGGCCAGGCTCTTCGCTCGCTGAGTGTCAAGCTGAGTGCCAAGGTCCAACAGCCTCCCTGACCCCTGCTCCAAGCCTGCAGGCTCCTTCTTGAGTGAATACACCTCTGGGCCCCACACTTGGCCTATCAGTGCAGAGGCAGCTCTGAACATACCCCAGCTTCACAGCTTTCATGACTGCACGTGAAGCGCACATTGGAAAACACACCCTTCAAACAAGCCACAGGACATCTGCTCAGTGTGAGGGCTGGGCCTCTGCCCCACGAGCTCCCAAGGGCTGGGCTGACAGCAGGACGGCAGGACCGAGCCCACTGGACACAGCAGAGCCTGGCCCCACCCCCGTCCGGTTCTGAACGGAGAGTGAGAGCGTGGGGGGGCAGGGGGCGTGAAAGCCAAGGCAGGACCTCCCCACACCAGATGACGACTGATGACCCAGCCTTGTGTCCCACCGAGCCCTGTACCGGGCAGGGGCTGCTCACAGGGAGAAGCTTCTGGAAAAGGCTTGAGATGCACTGGATGTTACGAGCCTGGCGTTAAGTGAGCAGCAGCAGGGCCGCGGGGCTGCAGGGCTGGGGGCGGCCTGTCCATGGCCTCCAGTCCACGCTCCAGGAGCGACAGTGCAGGGCAGCCTCCACGACCAAGTGGTCAGCTGTCCCTTTGCAAGCCAGGCCCCTGCACGCTCTGCTCTCTTCCAGCTTCAGGTGCCCAGCAGGGTCTGCAGCCCTGACACCAAGGAGGAGAAGGGCCCTGGGTGCACAGCCCACGTCCTGGAAGGGGCTCCATGCCCTCAGCTGGGCCGCGGCCAAACCCAGGACCCTCAGGGGAGCAGGGCTATTTTGGGGAACGTGAAGAAGGGTTCACATTTAGAAACAAAACACCACTGAGCCTGAGACCTAGATGACAGCGCCTCCCAGTGCTGTGCAGCGGCGACTGCCGGGACCCAGGCGAGGGGCCGGGAGGGCAGAGGGCCGTACAGGGAGACCCCGGGACCCCGGTCAAAAGGACGCGTCCGCCAACCACCTGGCAGCCCCCGCCTCGTCTACAGAACGCGGCTCCACGGCGCCATCACCACCTGCAATTCTAAACACGCTTTTCTACCATCAAGGGCAACGCCTGCTCGAGAGAATGGCTTCAGACGTTCTTGTTACTCAGAGCATTTCCTAATGACCGCATCTGGCCTGCCAAACACTGTCGGTGGGTTTTTCCAAGCTCTCTGTTAGAACACGCAAAATGGAATAAAGATGTCCCAGTGTTTCACATCCTCCTCCCAGGACCCAGATTAAGGAGTTGCTGAGCACAGGGTTCCACAGTACCCCGCTCCGTCAGCACCAGGACTCCTGCCCGCATTTCTGACGCCCGCAGGTGGACAGCACACACGCCCGGCAGCAGATGCCAGTGAGGCCCCTTGTCCACCTGGACTCAAGTGACCATGCTGTGTCCAGGCCCTGCCCAGGCGGGACCCCGCCATGGGATGGCATGGGCCAGTCCTTCACTGTCCCTGGGCCTCCATTTCCTCATCTGTGAAATGGAGTCCTAAAAGCACAGATCCCCCTTGATTACCACAGGGTTACATCCTGGTAAGTTGAGAATATGGTCAGTCAAACATGCACTTAACACCGTGACCTCCTGACCATCACAGCCTAGCCTCCTACCTTAAAGGTGCTCAGAACACTTAATGTCAGCCTACGGTCAGGCAAAACCGTCAAACACAAAGCCCACTTGACAGTAAGATGCTGGCTATCTCACGTGACGTCGTGAACACTGAGCCTGAAAAACAGAATGGTTGTCAATGTATCAGCTGCTTTCCCTTGGATCATAGGGCTGACGGGGGGCGCTGCACTGCCCAGCATCATAAGACGGGGTCGGACCCACCGCTGACCCGGAAAAGAGCAAAAACCAGTGTTCAAAGTACGGTTTCTATTGACCTCAAATGACTCTCACGCCATTGTCAAGTCGAACCTCCTATGTCGGGGACCACCTGCGCCTTCTTTTACAGAAGTGCTCTCTCTGACGATGGTGTAAGAAGCTCTGGAACACACTGAGCGTAGCCCAGCACCCAGATAGCTCCACGCGTGGGCGGTCACTCTATATGCGCTAGACTGAGGACCCCGAGGCGCGTCCTCACTCAGAACTGGGCGCCCGCACCCCTCCGTGGCTCTGCGGGACGGGCCCTGGGCACCGGAGCATGCTGTGACCTGAGCGGCTCCCGGCGGGGCTTTCCTACTGAGAAGGCAACACTTCCGCGAGCTTTTCAAGCAGGCCAGCGCGAAGCTCACAGCCAAGAACCCAGGCCCATTTCCAGCAGGGTCTCCACAGAGAGTCCGGAACCCGTGGACCACTGGAGGACCACGTTCCAGAAAGTAACAGTGACGGGCATCTTCTCATCTGTTAGACGAGGGTGAGAAACCACCGCCCGTGGCCACCTGACGTTTCCTGGAGGAGGCTCGACGTCTGTGGGCAAGCTGAGCTCATCACATTTCACAGAGGCAGAGACCTGCACCCTGGGTGCGGGCCAGCCAGAGGTGCTCAGTGAGGCCTCCGGGCGTCCAGGAGGGGCCTGGCCCGGCAGGAGGCTGCCCTGAGCCGCCCAGGGTGGGCACCCCCAGTTCTTCCGCCGGCTGCCAGCAGCCCCCACTTGACCCCACCAGGCACTCTGGCCACTCCCCAGCCCCAGGCCCACACCCTGCAGTCTTGGCCCAGGCGGGGCCCCGGCACGCTCACGGAGCCCACTCACCCCTCGCTGGCCTCACCGTCCAAGCAGGCCCTCGGGAGTGAGTCACGGGCCTCCCAGGACCGCGAGCGCTACACCGCACGGAGGAAGCCCTGAGCAGTTCCCAACAGAGAGAGACCCGCACGTCTGCTCCCTACCTCCCACCAGGCCTCCGTCTCGGGCCTCCCAGGGCACGGGGCTGGATCACAGCAGAAACCCCAGTGGTGCCGCCGCGCTCGCGGGCGAGCAACTCCCAGCTCCGCCCTGACATCTGGTTTCTATTTCATGCCCATGTTGTCACGTTACATAACGAGCAGATGAGACGCGGGGTCACCCCAGACTCGGGCTCAGGGCTCAGCCAGAGCGCTGTTTACACAGGGCCAGGGCCACCAGACCAGGCTCAGCGCCAAGGCCACACAGCCCACTGATACCCCACACCCGGCTGATCCCTGCACAGCCCGGCTGATGCCCCACATCCTGACTGAACCCCACACAGCCCGGTGACACCCCATACAGCCCGCTGACACCTCACACCCGGCTGATCCCTGCACAGCCTGGCTGATGCCCCACATCCTGACCAAACCCCACATAGCCCGGTGACACCCCACACAGCCTGCTGACACCCACACACCCCAGTTGACCCCTACACAGCCCGCTGATACCCCACACCCCAGCTGACCCCTACACAGCCCACTGACACCCCACACAGCCTGGCTGACACCCCACACAGCCTGGCTGACACCCCACACAGCCCGCTGACACCCCACACCCCAGCTAACCCGTACACAGCCCACTGACACCCCACACAGCCTGGCTGACACCTCACACAGCCTGCTGGCACCCCACACATGCTGGCTGACACCCCACAACCTGACTGAACCCCACACACTCTGGCTGACACCCCACACCCTGACTGACCCCCACGCCCTGCTGACACCCCACATCCTGACTGAACCTCACATCATGACTGACCCCACACCCTGACACTCCACACCCTGCTGACAACCCACACCCTGACTCACTCTGCACCCTGACTGAACCCCACACCCTGACTGACCCCCACAACCTGGCTGAACCCCACACACTCTGGCTGATACCCCACCCCCTGGCTGACACCCCTCCCCCTGGCTGACATCCCACACCCTGACTGAACCCCACACCCTGACTGAACCCCACACCCTGACTGACCCCTACTCCCTGCTGACACCCCACACCATGACTGAACCCCACACCATGACTGAACCCTGTACTGTGAATGAACCCCGCATTCTGACTGACCCTGCACCCTGACAGTCCACACCCTATTGACACCCCACACCCTGACTGACCTCGTACCCTGACTGAACCCCGTACCCTGCTGACACCCCACACACTGACTGACCCCGCACCCTGACTGACCCCACACCCTGGCTGAACCCCACACCCTGACTGACCCGGCACCCTGGCTGAACCACACACCCTGACTGACACCCCGCACACCCTGGCTGACACGCCACACAAGCAGTAAACACCAGGCGCCTGCTCGCAGCTCTTCACTTCAGCCGAGCTCTCTCCCTAACCCCTCCATCCGCGTTCAGATGTGAGGGACGGAGGAGCCCCCTGAGGCCACACCTGGGACGAGGCCTCAGCCCCAGTGACGTGCGGACGTGGAGCCTGGCCAGGAGGGGCGGCGGTCGGCTTCCTGGGGTGGGGGGAGGGTGGAGCAGGGGTCCTGGGGCGCGCACCCCCAGGAGGCCGCGGAGCTGGCTGAGAAAGCGCAGGGACCCACACCGCGGGAGGTGCACGCTGCGATGCCCGGCATGGGCGCGCCAGCAGCTGCCCAACCTGAGCCCGGGCGGGCCTCTGCCCCTCCACCCACCCGAGCACCAGGCCTGGCGGCCAAGGCAGCCCCGGGCTTTGGGCAAACAGAACCCGACCCCACAGTGACGCGGGGCGGACGCTCTGCTGGCGGGCGCACGCCAGGGGCAAGGCCAGCCTGACTGGCAGGAAACCTGCGCGGCCGGTGCGTCTGGGGCCGGGGGCCGCCGTGTGTCCCCATCTGCCCAGCTGCTCCAGGCTCCAGGGCCAGCACGGGGCCGATGGGGCCTCAGCACTCACTCTCCTCCCATGGCAGGGCCTCGGACGCGGCCGGGGACAGCCACTCCACAGACTGCGGGTGCAGGCTGGCCACAAGACAGGCACTGAGGGGGGCCTTGGGCTGGCTGAGCAGAGGCCCCGAGCCCTGTGGGAAGCGCGGGTTCGGCGTCGCTGCAGGGCTGGCCCTCTGCCCACAGGCTCCCTGCTCCTGTGCAGCCTTGTCTGAGAGCCCTGGACGGGGCTGCTGGCCGGAGCCGGTGGCGGGCAGGTCTCAGGGACCACTGCACTCCTGGCATCTGACCTCCGGCTTCACCCCCTGCCGGCTGCGTCTCACCAGGAGGCTGAGCCTGGGCAGGGCTACCAGGTGGGCCTTGGGACAAAGGCGACAGACAGTCGCTATTATCCACCCCCACATTACTCAAACAGCCCCTGAGTGGGAATGAACCCCTATCAAGCCATGCTGCAAACCCATCCACAATCATCTCTGCAACAGATCTCAATGGTGTTCACCTACAGTTTAAAAAAAAATCATATAGGCATGGGATAAACTGACTGGTTCATAATATTTCTATCAGTTCAGGACGAGCACACTCTATTTTACAAAGAAAAAAACAGAATCTCCCAGAAAGGGTGCCCAGTAGCCCAAGGCGAAAGCTTCATAGCCTCCTTAGGACGTTCTGCACACCTGGACGCCGAGACACCCAGGCTGGCGCTCAGCAGCCTCCATGGCATGTGAGTAAGGACAACTGCAGCCAACGGCACACTGGCTCTGCCCTGTGTCGCAACGTCTGGCATGGGTCCAGGCGGCACATGTCACAGGCCTCGCAGAGGGCAGGATGCAGCGTCCTCACGGCGTCAGCTGTTCCTGTCCACAGATACACAGGACACCTGTGTTCTGTCCACTGACATCCTGGACATCCGGGAAATGCAAGGCCCAAGTGTCACCAGCAAGTTGAAAATGGGACTCCAGAAATGAACGACGCTTGGGTGCAGAGGGCCGGTGTGATCACTGCTCAAGGCAAGGGCAAAGGGCCCGGCAGGAGAGGAGAGCCCAGACCCTCAAGGGCACACCCAGACTCAAGGTTTCTACAGAACTGTATGCTTCCGTCTTAAACAAACAGTAAAAAGCAGGTGTTAAACTGCATTTTCATGTGAGATTCCCCTGTGGAGACTGTAACCGCGCTTGTGCTATAGATGACGAAGAGGCATCTTCTCCCTGGTGTGCTGTGTGGGGGCTGGGGGGAGCTCAGGGCCAGGGCCAGCCTCATCCCACGGGTGCGCCAGGCCTCCCCGGGGACACAGAGCTCAGAGAGGAGGGGGGATGGCGTGGTTCCCGCAGCTCTGAAGTAACAGACAGAGAAGACTGCTCCATGAATGTCTCAAGGAAAAACCCCGAGTCACGAAGACCACAAGCAGATATCCTCAGCTGACATTTGAGGGAGCTCAGCATTAAGGTCCTTCCCTGGTGGCTCAGACGGTAGAGAATCCGCCTGCAACGCAGAAGACTTGGGTTCAATCCCTGGGTCAGGAACATCCCCTGGAGGAGGGCATGGCAACCCACTCCGGTATTCTGGCCTGGAGAATTCCATGGACAGAGAGGAGCCTGGCAGGCTATGGTGCATGCGGTCACAAAGAGTCAGATACGAATGAGTGATTTCCACTTTCACATGCAACGTTAAGATAAAAGCCTCACCATCAGAGGTATCCAGATTCCCAGAGTGCCCACTGCCACCCAAGGAGGACACACAGGGCACCACCTGGACAAGGACTGGACGCTAGACCCGGAAGGCAGGCCTGCTGCACGGAGGGACCTGGGTCTGGGGGCCACAGCCCTCCTAAGTAACCTCAGGGCCAGGGTCATGACCTACCCTGGTCTCCAGGCTTCGAGGGGGCGACAAGGGAGACGCTGTCACCACAGCTGAGACAGCCACCCCCCAAAGATGGCCTGTGGGCCCGTCTTCCCAGACCACGAGCCCTGCGTGGAACGCAGCCCTGATGGCCGAGCCAGGCTCCACAGCCTGCCCTTTCCTCCTCGGTCCTCCGCTGGCTGGCTGGAGCTCGGTGTGAAGCCCAGGAGTAGAAACGTCCCCTGCCATCCTCAATCGACAGCAGGGAGGCACTGATGCTCACACGCAACTTTCTTCAGAAGAATGAACCTCTCTAGTGCCACACGGGAGAGCCAAGCCCACTCTTTCCTTTGTGCATCCAACTAAGGCAAAGCCCCCTCGTTCACCTCCTATGACGAGGAGAACGGCCCAAAGACAGGACCGCAGCGCTCTGCCGGCTTGGCCCAGGGATGCACTGCCAATGTCCTGTGACCCCCGGGAGGGCCCCCTGCACTCCTGCGGCAGCAGGTAGGAGAGATCGGGGTGGCCCGTCACGAGTCCCCCAGAATGTGGCCTGGCCTGAGGGCGAGAGGGTGGCGGTGGTGGGCACGGCCCCAGTGCCAGGCCCAGGCTGCCTGGAGCACAGGGCTCAGGCCTCCTCTGCAGAGTGCAGCTTTCCGGTCCCTCCCGGATCCGAACCCCGAGGAGCGCTGTGCTCATGGGCTCCTGGAGGGCCCTCGCGTGCTCCCCACCAGCAGGGGTGGGGGGCGAGGAGCCAAGGAGGAGATGAGCCAGGCAGACAGGGCTAGGTGCCTCGCCCAGCACAGGGGAGCCCACGGGCTGAAGAGCTGGAGGTCGGGGGTCCCGTCGCTCAGGCTGCACCTCTGTACGTGGGAACATGGAGAGACTGAGGGTGGGGAGTCTGCCCCCGACCCCGGCCTGGCCCCTCCCTCCGACTGGCAGACAGATGCAGTGAGTTCTGGAGTCCAGCTGCTGCCTGAATTTATTTTGTGTCTTTAGCTACACTGGCTTCTCGGTGGCTCAGATGGTAAAGAATCTGCCTGCAATGCAGGAGACCTGGGTTCAGTCCTTGAGTTGGGAAGATCCCCAGGAAAAGGGAGTGGCAACCCACTCCAGTACTCTTGCCTGGAGAATTCTGTGGATGGAGGAGCCTAGCTGGCTACAGTCCATGGGGTTGCAGAGTCGGACACGACTGAGCGACGACTGAGCGACGACTGAGCGACTGACACTGAATGCAAAGTGACAGACGTAGCTGCAAAGCCATTCGACGCCACGCCCGGCAGCGGCCAGTGAGCAGCTGCAGCAGCGGAAACGCGAGAGGCTTAGAGCCCAAGAGGGGGTCGCGCCCTGAGGATCCCCTGCTCTCCGGGAGGAGAAGGTCAGCACGGAAGCTCGGGTCATGCAGCTCACCCGGCCCCTTCTCCACGTGACATTACACAGCCCTGTGACGGGCCCTGGCCTCATCACGAGCTGCCAGGAGGCCGAGGCAGCGGTCGCCGGCGGCTCTCTGCGTCTCTCACCAGCACGCCGCACCCGGACCTTCCAGGCTCTCCACCTGCCATCACTTCTTCCCTGGTGGCCCAAGGCTACGACTGCGCTCCCAGTGCTGGGGGCCCAGGTGTGATGCCTAATCAGGGAGCCAAGATCCCGCATGCTGCATCGAAGACCTGGTGCAGCCAATAAGCAAGCAGAGCAGATAAATCAGCACTGTTTCGACAGCCAGCTTAGGGCACTGGCGACCGAGCCCGGCGTGAGGAAAGTCTGTGTCTCGCCAGGGGGCAGGCGACTGTCTGAAACCTGCGTCCAGCTGAGTCGGCAGGACAGAAGGGCAGAAACTCAGGGAGAAGGAAGGGCGTGGAGCCTGGGGCCTCTCCTGAGGCTGTCCCAAGGCTGCCCGCCTCAGCCACAGCTCACGGGGTCACTGTCACTGTTTTAGGATCCTCGGGGCAGAAGGACAAGTCACGGGTCCCGGCCAGGGGCAGAGAGACTGCAGCTCCTCTGGAAGGATGCGTCCACGCCTGTGCCAGATGCTGGCTGGGAGGGGTGGACAGTCACAGACGGCCTCACAGGGGCCGGGGAGACCCGGTGGTCACAGACTGCCTCGCGGGGGCCGGGGGAGACCTGACGGTCACAGACCGCCTCGCGGGGGCTGGAGGAGACCCGGCCAACACCAGGGCATAGTACTACATCCACAGGGGCTGCTTCTGCGCCCACACGGGGCACACGTCCTCCCTGGCGGAGCATGCTGTCAGCCACACAGGACGCCCGGGGAACACTGCATGGGCAAAAAGTCACAGTTGAAAATCACAGCACAGGGGAAAAAACCAGGCAGTGGGAGTCAGGCCAGGACAGACTGCAATTACAGGAAAATCTAATGTGACCACAAGATGATCTCCACAACAGGTCTGAGGAAACAGGGCCACTGAAGGGCCACGGAGCAGAGAGCAGATGACGGGGCTGCACTCAGCAGCTGCTCGGCCCTGGGCCCCGGCCCTGTCTACGTCTCAGGCTCTCACCCGCCAGAGAGAAACTGAGAGCTGCAGCTCCCCCGAGAGACAGCTGAGGGAGGGGCGAACGAGACCGCCAAGGTGGGCTCCGCGGATCATGAACGAGCGTTGATGCAGAAAACGGCCAGGCACGTCTGAAAATGATCTGAACAGAACCGGCAGCAATAAAAAAGCTAATGGTGAGAGGGCGAAGGTGAATGAATGAGCGACATGAGCGATTAGACAGAGCTGGAGAGAGGACGGGAGAAGAAGAAGCTGGCGCTCACGGAGGGCTGGGTGCCTGCCCCCAGGAAAAGATACAACTAGATCCGAGCCGAGCACACCCAAGAGCAGTCTCCACGCGGACACAGGCCCCACCTGCCCAGGATGGAAGACACGAGCCCAGAAGAGGACGTGGCCTGGAGACAGAGGGAGGCTTCCTAACTGCAACTCAAAAGCCAGATCCAGTTGAAAAAACAGAACTTGGTAAGTCTGAACCACCGCGGGGGGAGGCGGGAGAGGCAGTCAACGGGGCAAAAGCGTAAAGAATATGGAGAATTCACCATAAAGAATTCACAAGATAACTGACAAACTGGGAGAAATTGTTTGCAGACTCTCACAGATAAAAGCTAATACCCCCTGCATATAAAGAAGCTTTAAAAACTGTGGGAACAGAGCCTAAAGTTCTGACCAAAAACCAGATCAAAGGCATAAAGACAGAGAAGAGGCCTCACGCCACGGTCCCCCTTATAGGTCAGATGGACAAACGGTAAGGGCCTCTGCCCGCGGTGTGGGAACAGAGCGGGCCGCCTGCGGGCATGCCGGGAACACACGCGCCCGCACACGCTCGCCTGGCACCAGTCCCCGGCCCCGGCCCCGCACAACGCGGCTCCTCCTCAGTTCCTGAGTCTGGAGACACATCTCCCACCGCGGGGAAGCGCTCCAGCACCAGGGGACCACGGAGCACGGCTCTCAGGCGCGATGCAGGCCCCTCCTGGAGGCCTGACCACAGGACGCAGGAGCAAGACCCAGCAAGCTGTGAGCGCACCCACAGGTCGGGGACGGGGCGGGGAGGAGCCCCTGGAGGGATGAGGCGAACGTGCTGTGGCGGAAAAGCCGTGCACAGGAATGGCCTGTGGGATGCTTCTCCTTTGTCCAGGAGGCAACACAGGATGGTGAGGGTGGGGCTGGGGAGGGCACAGGGCCCAGGGACGGAAGCCAGAGGGGTGGGGGGGATGGACACCATTGCTCAGTCCAGGCTCCCACACAGCACAGGCCTTGGGGGCCACACTCATGTTCTCCGCACTCAAAAAGTAAAAAAAAAACAAACAAATGAAAATACCGCACAGTGAGATAAAAGCAGTAAGGATGGCCCCAAACCCACTGCAGGTGAAGAGCGTGACACTCTGGGCCGGAGGAAGGGGCAGGGAAGAAGCGGCCCACGCAGCCTGGGGACACGGTATTTGGATGATGCTTGGACTTCACCCCTGAGCAAGGACTGAGCTCCAGTTATAAGAGTGTTTCTCACAGCGGCGTAGATTAACAACTTCTGGGCTTTCTGGGGTTGAACAAACGAGTAAATACATCGTGGAGACCGGGAGCCTCGCTTCCCAGTGTCAGACGAAGAGTCAGTCACACGTATGGCAAAGAGCAAGGGCCTTTAAGGGACTCTGTGAGGAGCTGGGAGCGCAGTGCGAGTTCATGGGGCTGTAGGTGAGTGTGTGTGCGTGTGCTGAGTCAGTGCTCACACGGACATCCGTGTTCCAGCGCCGGGCGGCACCTCCCGCACGCCAAGCCTGCTTCCTAAATACGAGCCCCTGGAAACAGACCCCGGCCTCTGCGGAGAACCAGCTGACTCCGGGGCAGTGGGGCACGCGGACATGAGAACACCTCACTGTGTCGCAGACAGTAAAGGGCTCACAGGTGCGGGATCGGCCTGGGGGGCTCCCACCTGCCAGACCTGCAGAGTCTGGGCGCCAAATGAGATCATGGTGACGACGGGACTACAAGCCGGTCAGCAAAACAGCCCACTAGGCTAAACGAACCTAAGTATGATCTCTCTGACGGCCGGAGAGCCCTGTCAAGCTTCCCAGGTGGTTCAGTGGTAAAGAATCTGCCTGCCAAGCAGGAGACGTGGGCTCGACCCCTGGGTCGGGAAGATCCCTGGAGGAGGAAATGGCAATTTCCAGTATTCTTGCCTGGAAAATCCCATGGACGGAGGAGCCTGGCGGGCTACGGCCCATGGGATGCAAGAGCTGGACACGACTCAGCAACTAAACAAGAGCAAAACATGAATACAGAAACAAGTATATAAGAGAGGGAAGCTCCTTTTACAGGAAAGAGCCAGTGGCTGAATTAACAAGAGAGACAGGACTAGAAGGTCACCGAGAGCACGCACCACCATCACAGGAACAGCTTCAGGTGCGGATCGTCACTGGGTACAGAAACCAGAGCCAGAAACTCGGGGGCCCTGAACGCCACGGAGGCCCCTCTTGAGATCGAGGGCTTTATCAGGACACCTGGCAAAACATGCGTCAGGCCCCTGAGGAGATAGCGCTGCGACGTGGTTCGTATGAATAGCTCCCTGAGGTCGGCTGCCACGCCGGCTGCTGACAAGCTGCCCTTGTTCCTGGGCGACGCATTAGTTGGGGGAAGGGTGTCATCTCAACCACTCACTTTCAAATGAGTCTGAGAAAGTTCATTTTTAAAAATACAAACGTATACAGTAATTTTCTGTACTATTCTTGCTGCTATAAGTCTGAAATTATAGCAAAATTCAAAGTTAAAAGGAAAAACAGCAAAAGGGCTAAAATTTCCCCAGAATTTTTTGAAAGACATTAACCCCCCCACCTTCAGCAACTCCAAAAAAACATCAAGATGGATAAAATGAAAACACTCAGGGAAAACGGAGCGGAAAATACTTGAGACTAAGACCACAAAAGCACCGAGAGAGAAGTGGCAGATCCTTGCAAAGACAGGAGTGTGGGCAGGGACATGTAAACAGCGGCGGTGGGACTCTGTGGGCTGACAATATTTTCAAAGTGCTGGAAGAAACAGCTGTCCACCTGGAAGTGTCCACCCCGTGACAGCAGACCGCGGTGCTGGGGAGAGAATGCCGTTTTGGACAGACAGAACGTGCGAGAGTTTATCGCTGCAAGGACTGCTAGAGAAACTTCTCAGGGGTGTCACTGTCAGCAGAGTAAGATCCAAAGAGAAGCAATGGCATGTAAACAGAATAAATATAAGATTAAAATTAGGAAGCTGGATTCATTAAGACAACAGAGTGAAAAGATAAGACACGTGTAGAAAGCAACATACACGTGTAACAATGGCTTTGCATCCAGCTTCTGGAAGGAAATACACACATGTGCGTGCCCCACACAAACACACACACACGCACACAGCCAGAGAGAGCAGTCCTACAGATGAATAAGAAAAGAACACACAGCTGAGCAGAAAAACGGGGACAGCGAAAGAGAAGGTATCAGAACCCAAAGCAGGCCGCTCCGTTCCCCAAGTGAGCACGGTATGATGCCGTTTCCGAGCCTCCGGCAGGGGCCCGGGTGGGGGTGAGGGAAGGGGGGCGCCGGGCAGCCCCTGGGGATGGACTGGCGCAGTGACCAGCACTCCACTGCTCGACAGTGACCCTCAGAGGGCCCCGCACGTGTGCCAGAGAGCACCGCGGAGGATGCCGAAAGCCGCGTCTGAAGGCAGCAGCACCCCGAGGCCCGCTGCAGGGCCATCCATAGGAAAACGAGCACACCGTCAAAACTCACACAGCTGATCGCGCAGCACCAGCGAAAATCAGTCACAGCTACACGCACAAACGTGAATCATCAGCCTCCAAAATAGTCGTGTTCAAAAAAAAAAAGACATAAAACATACAGTATAATTCCATTTACATCAGGTTCAAAAACACGTGAAATGAAGTCGTATTGTTGAGGAACACGGACAGAAGAGTTTCTTAAAGCCAAGGGATGGCATATGAATTTCTTAAAGCAAAAACACAGAAGCCCTGCCAGCGGCCCCTGGCTTACAGCGGGGAGGGAATGCACGGCTCCGGCTTGTTTTCTCCTTTAAATGACCCTCCTCACATTCTTCAGGAGGTAAAATATTCCATAAGCAAAATTTTAAAAAAAATGTGTGGGAAAATTTTTAAAGGTACACCTGAAGTGGGCTAAGAAAAGTAATACGTCAATACAGAAAATAAAAATGAAAGGAATCATGGAGAATTGACTACGGCATCCCACCAGCCCGGGACAGAAGATACGGGCAGGTCCAAACGTGCTCAACAGCGAAACAAGGGAATGTAGCGTCTGAGATCCTTTCTGCAGAAATCAGGAATCTCATGTAATCAAAACTGTCTACTTTGTTATCGCGCTTTTCTACTAATTACTAGCAAATGCAAAATAGACGGATTATCATGGGTTTCTTACAATCTGAGAATCTGTTGGGAGTTTCCTGTTTATCTCTGCTGGCTTTTCACATCTTACTGATGCTGTTGACATTTCAAAGTGAAAATGAGAGTTAAAGTCACTCAGTCGTGCCCAGCTCTTTGGGACCCCATGGACTATACAGGCCTTGGAATTCTCCAGACCAGAATACTGGAGTGGGTAGCCGTTCCTTTCTCCAGGGGATCTTCCAAACCCAGGGATCAAACCCAGGTCTCCCGCATTGCAGGCGGATTCTTTACCAGCTGAGCCACAAGGGAAGCCCAAGAATACTGGAGTGGGTAGCCTATCCCTTCTCTGGCGGATCTTCGCGACCCAAGGAACAAACTGGGGTCTGCTGCATTGCAGGCAGATTCTTTACCAAGCAAGCTATCGGGGAAGCCCTCTCGACATCTCAAATGTAATGAATAGGTGACTTACTAAACTGCAGCTGTTAGGACAAGGTGTCTAGAAGTTCCCACTGTGAAAAAGGCTTGCTTCTGCTTTCAAATAATCCTTAACTGTTTATACAAACTGTTCACTTCCTCCAAATTTGGGGACTTTTTGGTATTCATTACAAAAACTGGAATATTTATCTCATCGTTTTTATTATTAAAAAAAACATTCTCACATATTCCCTAAGTTCTCTGCTTTCCTTGTGCCACAACGCTCTTGCACCAGAACCTTAGGTTGGGAAGGAGCAGAGGCTGCTCTCGAAGTCCTTCCCCAAGGCTCCGTGTAGGGTTTCACGTCTCCACGTGTAAGTGCAGCTGCACAGAATTTTCTCTCATTTTTGTCTCCAGCAGGTTCTAGAATGAAAGCACTTCCAGTTTCACGGAAGTTGATAATATTTTTCTAGGTTTAGAGGCGATCTTAAGGAGGGCTGACATCACATACACTTCGGGAAAATATTGAGTAAGGAGTAGGTGCTTCTAAGAAACATTCAGGCAAACTACCGTCTATAGGACGGATAAACAACAAGATCCTACCGTGTTGCACATGGAACTATACTCAATACACTGTAACAGAGCATAGTGGGAAAAATGCAAAGCAGAATGTATATATATATGTATAATTGAGTCACACTGCTATACAGAACAAACACAGCAGTGTAAATCAAATATACGTCAATAAACTTTTTTTTTTTAAGAAAAGAAACATTGAGATGGGTCCTTTACCCCCAAACCACCAGCCCCCAGCACACTCTCACCGCCTATGAAGGCCAGGAAGGCTGAGCTCAAAGTTTCTAAGAGCAGCGCAAATGCATTTGTACTTTTACGGAAGGCAGAAAAGGCCATTTACTCAGAGTGTTTCTGTCTAAGCTTCTTATTGGAGATTTCGCCCAGTTCCTCCTGCTTGTTTTCTTTATGACCCGGCACTTCGAACACTGGCATTTATCTTCAAGGTGACTATTTATTCTGAGAACCTGGGTTCAGAAGCAGCTTTCCAAAGATCCACACGGGTCCACTGTCTTCCCTGAAGTTTCTCTTTTTGCAAAATGACAAAAGGTTCAATGAGAAGAAAAATTCTAGCAAGTTCCTCTGCATGAGCTAGCACCTATTTATGGGATAAGCGTAAAAACCCCTAATTCAATGCAACGTAAGCATAATGCACGCGCAGGTAATCAATTGCTTTAAATGGCTACAAGTCCTGTGCAGCAGTGCCTATGGGCTTGCAGCAGGCCTCCTGTCACCCTTGAGACCACCTGCCGCTCAGGGGGACCATGGAGAAACCCTGACCTGCCAGGCCTATGTGCTCCCCAAGCCCCCACACAGGCACACACACACACACCCAGGGAGGTCAACACTCCCCCCAACAGCCCATCACACCTCCTCGGGGCCTCAGATCACAGAGGAGAAACTCTTTTTAAGTGTCTTAAGAAATAGATGCTTGTCCACCCGAGATGGCTTAGAAGAGTAGCTCCCACAACTTCAAGTCTCAGGGCCCCTCCACGCTCTTAAAAATTACCCAGGACCCCAAAGACCTTTCGTGACGTGGTAGGACCTAATGGTATTTGTTGCTGTTTAACTGCAAGGTCGTGTCTGACTCTTTGAGACCCCATGGATGGCGGATCTTCGCGACCCAAGGAACAAACTGGGGTCTGCTGCATTGCAGGCAGATTCTTTACCAAGCAAGCTATCGGGGAAGCCCTCTCGACATCTCAAATGTAATGAATAGGTGACTTACTAAACTGCAGCTGTTAGGACAAGGTGTCTAGAAGTTCCCACTGTGAAAAAGGCTTGCTTCTGCTTTCAAATAATCCTTAACTGTTTATACAAACTGTTCACTTCCTCCAAATTTGGGGACTTTTTGGTATTCATTACAAAAACTGGAATATTTATCTCATCGTTTTTATTATTAAAAAAAACATTCTCACATATTCCCTAAGTTCTCTGCTTTCCTTGTGCCACAACGCTCTTGCACCAGAACCTTAGGTTGGGAAGGAGCAGAGGCTGCTCTCGAAGTCCTTCCCCAAGGCTCCGTGTAGGGTTTCACGTCTCCACGTGTAAGTGCAGCTGCACAGAATTTTCTCTCATTTTTGTCTCCAGCAGGTTCTAGAATGAAAGCACTTCCAGTTTCACGGAAGTTGATAATATTTTTCTAGGTTTAGAGGCGATCTTAAGGAGGGCTGACATCACATACACTTCGGGAAAATATTGAGTAAGGAGTAGGTGCTTCTAAGAAACATTCAGGCAAACTACCGTCTATAGGACGGATAAACAACAAGATCCTACCGTGTTGCACATGGAACTATACTCAATACACTGTAACAGAGCATAGTGGGAAAAATGCAAAGCAGAATGTATATATATATGTATAATTGAGTCACACTGCTATACAGAACAAACACAGCAGTGTAAATCAAATATACGTCAATAAACTTTTTTTTTTTAAGAAAAGAAACATTGAGATGGGTCCTTTACCCCCAAACCACCAGCCCCCAGCACACTCTCACCGCCTATGAAGGCCAGGAAGGCTGAGCTCAAAGTTTCTAAGAGCAGCGCAAATGCATTTGTACTTTTACGGAAGGCAGAAAAGGCCATTTACTCAGAGTGTTTCTGTCTAAGCTTCTTATTGGAGATTTCGCCCAGTTCCTCCTGCTTGTTTTCTTTATGACCCGGCACTTCGAACACTGGCATTTATCTTCAAGGTGACTATTTATTCTGAGAACCTGGGTTCAGAAGCAGCTTTCCAAAGATCCACACGGGTCCACTGTCTTCCCTGAAGTTTCTCTTTTTGCAAAATGACAAAAGGTTCAATGAGAAGAAAAATTCTAGCAAGTTCCTCTGCATGAGCTAGCACCTATTTATGGGATAAGCGTAAAAACCCCTAATTCAATGCAACGTAAGCATAATGCACGCGCAGGTAATCAATTGCTTTAAATGGCTACAAGTCCTGTGCAGCAGTGCCTATGGGCTTGCAGCAGGCCTCCTGTCACCCTTGAGACCACCTGCCGCTCAGGGGGACCATGGAGAAACCCTGACCTGCCAGGCCTATGTGCTCCCCAAGCCCCCACACAGGCACACACACACACACCCAGGGAGGTCAACACTCCCCCCAACAGCCCATCACACCTCCTCGGGGCCTCAGATCACAGAGGAGAAACTCTTTTTAAGTGTCTTAAGAAATAGATGCTTGTCCACCCGAGATGGCTTAGAAGAGTAGCTCCCACAACTTCAAGTCTCAGGGCCCCTCCACGCTCTTAAAAATTACCCAGGACCCCAAAGACCTTTCGTGACGTGGTAGGACCTAATGGTATTTGTTGCTGTTTAACTGCAAGGTCGTGTCTGACTCTTTGAGACCCCATGGACCACAGCCTGCCAGGCTGCTATGCCCATGAGATTTCCAGGCAAGAACACTGAGGTGGGCTGCCATTCCCTTCTCCAGGGGCTCTTCCCAACCCAGGGGCTGAACCCACGGCTCCTGCACCGCTGAGACAGCAGAGAAGCCCAATCAATATTTACTGTATTAGCAGTTAAAACGGAGAGTTTTTAAAAAACATTCACCGAATTCATTTCAAAATAGTGATGAACACAGATCACCTATTTATAGGGGGAAAAAAAAGCACCTTTTCTAAAACCAAAAAAAGCTGGTGGAAGGAGGCGCTGTCTGCCAACCCCGACGGGATCGCTCAGGCGGGGAGCCGTCACCTCTGCTCGCGAGCTTCGCGTGTTGTGACAGGTGTCTGGGCGGCAGTGACGAGGGGAAGCACCGCGGCTGGATCCGGGGGAGCGTCTCTGCGGCTGCAGGATGGCCGTGGGCGGCCCGTCTGACATGACTCCGCCAGTAGGCCTGGCGCACAGGGACTGCGGGGGGCCGGTCCAGGTGAGCTCGTGCACCCGGCCACGCCCGCGCAGCTCCCACTGAGCAGCCCCGCGCCGCGACCCCAGACGTCAGCACTCTCCCCGGGAAGAGGCTGCTCCCGCGGGGGCTCCCCAAGGCACCGCGGGTGAGCAGACAGCCAAGGGACGCTCCGCCCCAGGATGCTGACTTCCAGCTGAAGGGCCTCCGTGGTGGCTCACGCGGGTGGCTCTTTTCCTTCAACCGACGGACTGACTTCCTTCTAAGGGAAATACCTGGCAGGGCCTCAGGTCTGAATAACCACAGCTGATCTGCAGTGGTTCTTTCTGGCAAGGACCGTGTCCCGTGAAAAGAGTGGTTAGGTCAGCTGGCAACTCGCTGGCTGAGCTGATCGTGGTGCTTCGGCTTCGGTGCAGGAGAAGGGCTATCTGTGCATGTCCCCTCATTGTCTAGGGGGTCAAAAAGACGTGTGCCCCCAGGATGGAGACGCTGCGTGGAAGGAACAGTCGTCCCGCCTCGTGCAGAATATTCCCAACTGAAGCTGGCTCCTCTGTGCAATGCCTGACGGGGAGGAAGCCCTGGGCAGCGTGCTGTGGCACTGCTTTGCTGCCAGCTGGGGCCCAGGCACTGCCACCCTTGTTGTCCCCGGCCACCAGCAGACACAGCAGCGCAGTGAGAAGGAAAGCCCCGTCTCAGAACTCTTACAGACCACCCCCAAGGGGCTAGGGGACCCCTGCCCATTTACGAAGCCTCCTGCCCATTTACAAAATAAACTGCTTTCACGAAAACAAAAGCCATCCAGTAACGCTCGCCAACTCCTGGTGAAGCTGCTCTGTGGAGCCTACCTGCTGGGTGCCGGGCAAGCCTACAGAGGCACAAAGGTCAGCCCCCACTCTCCAAGAGCACACAGCCTAGCAACACAGCGGATCACGCGAGGACGGGGGAAGGCCTGCAGCCACGCCTCTGCCTCCAGCTCTCCCGAGCCGGGCTGGGAGGGGAAGGAAGACCCCACAGGACTGAGGGCAGCATCTGAAGGACGACAGCTCCGGCCCAGGGAGGGCTGCGCCCGGGGACAGCCAGGCCGCAAACCCACAGGGCCTGTGCAGGAGAAACACCCACCTCCGAGCAGGCGGAAGTGGCACAAAAGCTCAGTTTAGGGATTCCTCTGGCAGTCCAGTGATTGAGATCCCTTCCGGTGCAGGCAGTGAAGGTCTGATCCCTGGTCAGGAAGCTAAGATTCCACATGCTTCCTCAGCTAAAATCCCAAAGAATAAAACAGAAGCAATGCTGTAACAAAGTTAACAAAGACTTTAAAAATGGCTCACCTCCCAAAAAATAAATAAAATGAAAGGTAGACTCACTAAAAATAAAAAAGGCGAGAACTGTGCATTGCTCTTAAAATGTTTCACTTGTAAGAAACAGTAACAGTCTCAGAATGAAATACAGTTTCTGCAGTGCCCTCTATAATGTAAGTTACAAAATGTCTATCTGGATGAGGATACATACACAATGGTGTGAGGAAGTCTGATATAACTCTTCAAAGGCTAAGGATTAAGATAACTGAAAGTGTGAAACTGGATGGATGGCAGCTTTTAAAAAAGAAAAAGAAACAGCTGTAGTATAACAACGGAAAACTTTTGGCATCTGAGGAATATTTTCAAACAGAAAGTGCTCAGAGAACCTGAACTGCAAACCCAACTAGGACAAGCAAAGGCCAGAATGTAACCACAGTTAGTGGAAAGAAACAGCACAGAAGCACTCGACAAGAAGCCTGTCCTGCTGCAAATCACCAGCGTGAACAGAGACGTCCGCTCTGTGCGGTCTCGGAGAGTCAGGAAAAGAAGGAAGACGAAAGCCAAGAGGACAGAGCAACTTGGGTCTCTAAATAGTGTGGATTAAATATGAGAACAGCAATGCTGAAACCCATTAAAATAAAATAAATAAAGCCTGTATAAATAAAGCTCTCCGTGAAGCCCATGGCTCTGTGTGCGTGCTCCTGGTGGGGGCCTGTGTGTGCCCCCAAGGTGCTGGACATCGCCAGCGTGGACGTCAAGTCCCGGATCCCTGGGCAGAAAATCACGAGGCTCCAGGCTGGGAAACTGAGGACGTGGCCGGCAGGGCCCTAATCCCGTGAGGCTACGAGTAAGAGGGGTCGCCAACTGTGGACCTCGGCTGAACTCCACCTGCTCCTTCCTCTGTATAAAGTTGAGCCCACCGCTCTCAAACTCTGCACCCCGGGAGCATCCCGGGAGAGGGGGGCGCCTGAGTCGGGGCGGTGAAGGGAGGTGCGGACTCGGAGACACAGTGGCAGGGACTGGAGCCAGAGAAGGAGAAGCTGTAACTGGAGACCACATCTCTGTTTAGGAAAAGCAAGATCCAGGATGTCCCTGGTGGTCCAGTGGTTAAGAGTCTGCCTGCCCACTCAGAAGACATGGGTTTCCTCCCTGGTCCAAGAAGGCCCCACATGCTGCGGAGCAGCTGAGCCCGTGTGCCACAACCACTGAAGCCCATGGGCTCTGGGGCCCACCCTCCCCCACAAGAGAAGTGACACCAATGAGAAGAGCCCCGCACTGCGACAAAGAGAAACCCCCGGCTGCTGCAACTAGAGAAAGCCCGAGGGCAGCGATGGAGACCCAGAGCAGCCAAAGATGCACCAGTTATTTAATCAACTTTTCACAAAAAGCAAGATCTACACTGACCTGAGACTGTAGCTCTTAATGCTTCCAAAGAAGACCTTTAAACAAGCCATGTCCCCTTCAACCAGTGATGCTGAAACAAAGGGGTACCCAAAGACAACGCAGCTGGACCCCGAGTCCACCCCGGGTGCAAAACTGAACTCAAAACAGATCAAGGACTTAAACATAAGAACTAAAACCAGAACCCTCTTAGAAGAAAACAGAGGGGAACCTACATGGCACCAGAGTCAGCAGTCGGGGCTTCGTTAGACCCCAAAAGGATGAGGACCAAAAGAGAAATAAATAGATAAATCTGGACTTCATCAAAATTAAAACATCTGCACGGCAAAGGACAGGGCATTATGGAGGAAAAAGACAACCTATAGAATAGGCGGAACTATTGCAGAGCATAAATCCAGAATACATGGAAACCTCCCCCCAACTCCACAACAAAATACAAACCGCTCAACTCAAAAATGAACAAAGGACTTGAATAAACATTTGTCTGAGGAGAGACACATGGCCGACAAGCACAGGAAGAGATGTTCAGTCCATTAGACATCGGGGCAGTGCAAATTAAAACCACACTCAGACACCATTTCACACCAGCAGAAGGTTATCATCAACAAACAAGCAAACAAACCAAGAAGGAAAATAACAAATGTGGGGGAAATATGGACAAACTGGAACCCTCTGGTATTGCCAAAGAGAATGCGAAATGGCACAGTCACAGTGGGAAACAGTTCAGTCATTTTCCTAAAGTTAAAAACAGAATCCCCATATGACCCGGCAGTTCTATTCCTAGGTATCTTCCCCAAAGATGCAGAAGCAGAGACTGACAGACAACGTGCACGCCAGTGTTTGCAGAAACGTTATTCACAACAGCCAACAAGTGGAGACGGCCCAAGGGTCCATCAGTGGGTGAATGGGTACACAGAGTACAACCTGTGCACACAGCAGGGTGTCACCAGCCTTAAAAAGGAGTGAAATTCTCATGCATTGTGCAACACAGATGACCGCTGAAAATGCGTGCCAAGTGAAATAACCCAGACACAAAAGGATGAACACCTATGATTCCACCTGTATGAGGCCTCCAGAAGAGACAGGCTCACGGGGACAGAAAAGCAAACCAGGGGCTAACAGCAGAGAGGATCGGAGCTAATCCTTACAGGGAAAGGGCTTCTGCTTGGGATGAGGAAAACGTTCTGGAAATAGATGGTGCTGATGATGACACAGCACTCTGAAGGCACAACACTTAGAAACAGCTCAGATCGCCAGTCTGTGCTATTTATATTTCACGACAATTAAGAAAGCACAGCAAACAAAGACACTGGCATACGTGTTTGTAGCGGGACTGAGATAACAGCCAAGCATCAAAAGAGAATGAGGAGTCATTTTATTAACTAATACGGAAAAAACCTGAGGACAGAAGGATGAACACAGAACAGAGAGGGGCTGGCTGGGAAAAGGAAACAGGTGGCTCTTTAAACCCAGGTGACTTTTCTCAAGAGCTCCCCGGCCCTCCTGCTGAGCACCGCCCAAGCCAGCAGCCGGAGCCCCTGCCTCCACCGCGGCAGCCACCTGGGGCGGGTGAGCGTCTCCCCAGGAACACACCCAGCCGGGCTCCTGAAGAGACACAAACCAGAGGCCCCCACGGAGACGCAGAGGACAAGGCGACCACAGCCCTCAGCCGCGGCTCCTCGCAGCTGCACCCGCTCTGGCGAGCGCCAGGCTTCAGCCCCAACGATGAACCAACGGCCTTCCTGCCCAAGTGTCTGCGAGCCTCTGAGGTGCGGAGCCGCGAGGAAGCGAGGGCCAGCCCGCTGGCGTCCCAGGGGGGCAGCGCCCAGCCCCCGTGGCTCAGCTGATGCTCTGGGAGGCTCCTTCTGGGGTGACGGGGAGGAGGGCACAGCAGGGGAGCGGAGGTGCCCTGCCGCCCGCAGCAGAAGGTGCACTGGCTTCCAGACCCTGCTTCCGGCCACGGTGTGGGGCCCCGAGGCACAGGTGGCAAGACTAGCCTCTGCTGCCCACCTGGGACAGGGCGGTCCTCTCATCAGCCCGGCAGGGAAGTCAGCATCTCAGACACCTGGTTTCCGCTCCTCACTCACGGGTGCTCCTGGAAAGCGTGGTCCTCGGCCCAGCCTGAGCACAGGAGGGCCCTGCAGCCGGACAACTGGGTGCAGCCTCTGGCTGGTGTGGACTTGGCCCAGTGGCTGCCCTTCTCCCTAAAAACCTGTACCTGTTTCACAGGACCGGAATTGGGGCCCGGGGCCCAGACACAGGCCCCCAGAGAGCATCTGGGCCCTGTGGGCGCCTGGAAATTGGAGCACGCCTGCAGACCCACTGGCTGAGCCCAAGGGAGCGGCCACGCTCTGCCCGCACCTCCTGCACCTGCTAGCAAGCATCCCCCAAGCCTCCTGGGTGGCCAGAACCACCTTCTTAGGGCTTGCCTGCACACCCTCCAGCCAGGGGCCCAGATGGCCCATCGCTTCTCCTCCTGCAGGTGGAAGCAGGCCCACTCGCCCAGGCCCATCCCTCTGGACCCCTCGCCACTCTGGTTAGGAAGGCAAGCTCCTTGAAGACGTCCTGGAGGCCAGGATTTCTGCAGGCTCACCTGACTTGCAGCGGGCTCAGTTAGACCATGCTAACTGCCCAGATGGCCCACGGAAACACCGGAGGCCCAGGCTCCATCCCCGAGTCAGCCTGGAGGAACCATGACGCAGGCCTGCGCCCGCTCCCTTGTAAACTGGGGCTTTGGGGATGGCATGTCATTTTCTTTCCAACCCTTTCTGCCAGGGTGCCTCGGCAGAAAAGCTTCCACAGGGAGAATTTCGCGATGGGACTCAGCCCAGGGACTCGCGGAAGATCGCAGGTGCTGATGTAAAGCATCAGAGGAGTTTTACAGGAGGCTACACAGACTTAGGGTCTGAAGGGTGTGGGCTTCCCAGAGGCCGAAATGAGACTGAAACCCATGCACAGACACCCTACTGGGGGGAGGCAAACACTCCTGACGGAGAAGACATGGTGTCACTGACACGGGAGGCCGGGGGAGAAATGCACACTTCAGCACAGAAGGCAGATTTCTGCCAGCCCCGCCCCAGAGACCGGTCCGGGGAGCTCGGGCCCTTGGAGGAAGGGCCTGGCCGCACACAGAGGCGCTTGGCGCCTTCCCCCGGCCGCCCCTGCTGGCACTCCCAGGGCCGCTGAGCTGGCCAGGAGTCAGGAACGGCGGGGCTGGGCAGGCTGTTTATGTCTGATCCGGACAACGGAGGGCTTATGACGACTGACTGACGCGAGAGCGCCCCGACGCCGCATGCCAGAAATCCACCGCGGGAGGAGGAATTCTTTTTAAGAGACCACTCGGAGGCCACGGCCTGCCTGATGGGCTGAGAGTGTAAGCAGAGCTCTCCCTCCAGGCCCGGGCCGCCAGGGAGCGGCAGCATGCCCAGGGCCGAGCGTGGGCAGAGCTCCCGGGCCAGAAGAGCGAGGCCCAGAACCGGGTGCGGAGCCCAGCCGCATGGCCCGCCCTGCCCTCCACAGGCCACTTCTCTCCAGATGGAAGCCAGGGCCTCCACCAGCCCTCCCAGGGCCCAGGCGACTCCAGAAGGTCCTGGGGGACCACGGTGGGCTGGGCAGACCTACAGGCAGGTTCTCCTGCTGGGGCAATGCATCCCCCCATCTTTCATGTTGGCAAAATGCGTTCCTCAAGAGCTGGCCTTTAAAGTTTGCAGTCACTAATCACCAAGGAGAAAATCATGAAAACACAGACGTTTGGTCCCGGTCCATGGTCTCAGGACAGCAGGCCCAAGAGTCGTGCACTGGTGGGGGTGGCCAGGGAGGGCCAGGGAACAAGCTCGCACAGCCCCCCACCCGCCTGCTGGCCTCACGTGCCTGCCCCTGCCTGCTGCCCCCCTCCTCGCTGGCAGCCCCCCTCTGTGCCGCCTGTGCCTGGGCAGCAGCAGGTGGGACCGTCTGGACCAGGCCAGCAGTTGGTCTTGGCTGGGGGAGGGGAGGCCGATGGGCAGACATGTGCAAACACCCTCACTGGAATCTGCTTTCAGAAATGATGTCAGCAGTTCTCAAGTTTCAAACACGAAAAGACACGTGGTGTTTATGTTTATCAAAAGGGCCTGAGCCTGACAAGGGTGATGAACGTGAGACTTGCCAGACGCTCGGGGCCGGGCCTGGGCCCCGTGACAAGGACGGCAGCTGCCACACTGGGCACAGCCAGGCCAGGCCGCACGCCAGCCCCGCCGGCCCTCACGGCAGACCCCCAGCACTGGCCTCTCCGTGTGACCTCAGCTCTCAGAAGCCGAGCCCAGAGGGAAGGTCCCAGATCCCTGGGGGCCAGGGTGGGAGCCCGCAGCCCACTTCCAGAGGACACTCAGACAGTGCCGGGGAGCTCGGCGGAGGAGGCGGTGAGCGCCCGAGGGCGGCTCCCCAGGCCCACCACGAGCACCCCATCCTTCCGGCTGCGGGGGGTACAGTGAGAAGGGGCAGGGAGGCCACACCACTGTCGAGCCTCCACCTCCCCAGACTGGCGACCCACCAGCTGCCACCCCCCGGGGAAGCCCTCGCATCCTGTGACAGAGGCGCTTCACTCGCCAGCACGGGCGCTGGCTTCAGCACCTCCCCGGCCGCACGGGGAGCCTGGCTGTGGCGTCCTGGTGACCTGGGGTGAGGCACCCCAAGAGGCCGGGCGGGGGGGCGTTCTGTGCAAGAGCAGGAGCCGTCAGGCCAGCAGCAGCCACACGTCCTGCCTGCGTCTCTAGACAAGAGCCGCCGGCCCCGTGAGCTGCCTGGTCATAGGCCTCAGCGCTCAGCAGGGCAGGCAGGGCGGCAGCAGGCCTCAGAGAGGCGTGTGGCCAACCCAGCCTGCCAGAGCCCGGCCCTCGGAGAGGCTGCTCCCTGCCACCAAGCAGGCTGGACCTTTGCTGACCCCCGGGAGGAGCTGGGGCTCCCGGGTCGGCCAGCCCTCAGGATGCGCATTCCACTGGCTGCAGTGCTGAGGGGTCTCCAGGCCATAAAGCCTCACCTCCTGCAGAGAGGGAGACGCTGGCTTCCTGAATGCTGCTGCTGCTGCTGCTGCTGCTAAGTCACTTCAGCCGTGTCCAACTCTGTGTGATCCCATAGACGGCAGCCTACCAAGCTCCGCCGTCCCTGGGATTCTCCAGGCAAGAACACTGGAGTGGGTTGCCATTTCCTTCTCCAGTGCATGAAAGTGAAAAGTGAAAGTGAAGTCGCTCAGTCGTGTCCGACTCTTAGTGACCCCATGGACTGCAGCCCACCAGGCTCCTCTGTCCATGGGATTTTCCAGGCAAGAGTACTGGAGTGGGCTGCAATTACCTTCTCCGTATCCTGAAAACAGCTGCTGCTGCTAAGTCACTTCAGTCGTGTCCGACTCTGTGCGATCCCATAGATGGCAGCCCACCAGGTTCCCCCCACCACCCCGCCCCAGGATTCTCCAGGCAAGAACACTGGAGTGGGTTGCCATTTCCTTCTCCAATGCATGAAAGTGAAAAGTGAAAGTGAAGTCACTCAGTCGTGTCTGACTCTTAGCAACTCCATGAACTGCAGCCCACCAGGCTCCTCCATCCATGGGATTTTCTAGGCAAGAGTACTGGGGTGGGGTGCCATTGCCTTCTCCGATACTGAAAACTAGCAATCTGTAATTCAACTATCTGTAAGTAAAATTATGTGTTGAAGCTGAAGCTCCAATACTCTGGCCACCCAATGTGAAGAACAGACTCCGATGCTGGGAAAGACTGAGGGTAAGAGAAGGGGATGACAGAGGTTGAGATGGTTGGATGGCATCACTGACTCAACGGACATGAGTTTCGGTAAACTCCGGGAGTTGGTGATGGACAGGGAGGCCTGGTGTGCTGCAGTCCATGGGGTCGGGTTGCAAAGAGTCAGACATGACTGAGCAACTGAACAACAGCAAAATTACTGACGGAACAGCAACAACAGAATTATATTTATTTTTAAAAGGTCTAAATTAGCAACTATACGAAGAAAATATACTTCTAAAAAACCAAACGTGGTATTTATAAGGTAACCACATTATATGCAATGCATGTGTTAGAAAACAGAAAAAGTGAATTTTAATGGGGAAAGCAGTTTCCACCCACAGCGCCCCCCCACACACACAGGAAAAGCAGAGCCTTCACGGAAGAGAAGCTGCCCCCCGAGCCGCCCCCAAGTATAGAAGGCCCCAAGTCGCCATCTGCTGACCTGTGGCTTACCTCCAGCCTTGCCAGCCTGGGCTGCCACCTGAACGTGAGAACTGTGGAATCTAAGAGGAGGAAGGAGCCAGGGGTCCTTTACTACCCGACCCCACCACCTTCTCAACACACAATGGAAACGGGGCCTAGGGCTGCGTGAGCTTCGTCTTGCCCAAGGTTAACGGCATGAAAAGCAATGTCCCACGAAATAATGCTGAAGCTAAATCTGGAATGAATTCTTCATTCACTCTGGGGGAAAAAACAAGTAAGTTAAAAGCAAGGGGAGGAGGCGGGGGAGGCAGGCTGGCAGGAAGGCGCTCGCCAAGTGTGCACTGCACTCAGATCGGGGTACTGGACGTTTATAAGGTGTGACATCAATCACCTCGTAAAACACCCGAGCAGAAGTGCCCCGAGAGCAGCCTGGGGCCGCAGGTACGCTTCGGTCTGCTACAAAGTGTGCCCGGCAGTTACTTCACTGGAACAGAAAGGCCAGGCCACGCCGGGACAGTCACCAGGAGCCCTTCCACATGCTACTGACACCTTCCACTGTGGCTCCGGGTAGCCCACATCGGGCCAGCCCTGCAGCACAGCGGTTAACATAAAAGCATACACGTGCACCATGAGGGCTTTGGAGTCAGAGAGCCACCAAGGCGGACTTGAGGGGCCAAGGCAGGAGAGAGAGAGAAAGGGAGAGGAGGGCACGGTTGGAGCCCATTTCCCCAGAGAGGCATTTGCTGACACACCAGGTTCCTCGCGGAGGGAGCAGAGCAGACCCTAGAATGACCCGCCTTCAGAGCCCGCCCGTGTGGAAACCCTGGGAAGTGACACGCCTTCAGAGCCTGCCCGTGCAGAGAGGGTTCATGCAAGTCTCCTAGCTGGGACGCTTACATATTAGCTGACTCACTGGAAAAGACCCTCATGCTGGGAAAGATCGATGGTGGGAGAAGGGGACAACAGAGGGTGAGATGGTTGCATGGCATCACCGACTCAATGGACGTGAGTTTGAGCAAAGTCCGGGAGTTGGTGAAAGGGAAGCCTGGCGTGCTGCAGTCCATGGGGTCGCAAAGAGTCAGACAGGACTTAGCGGCTGCACAATGAACAGCAGCAAAAGAACGAATACCAACTCACAGCTACAGCAAGGAGCTTTAAACTGTCATTCTCAGTGACTGGCAGGAAAAGCAGACCACAGAAGCCAGAGAATAGGAGAAGGCCTGAGCACGGTGGTGAGCATGTCTGACTTAATAACCACACACAGAACTGACGAATCTCAATTATTCTCTTCAAATAAATATAAAAATCTATAAAAGACTATATCATGATAAACTAAAATACAAAAAGCTTTAAAAACTGCAAGTAAATGAAAATTCAGAGGCCATAATGAAGTTACAGTAGAAGTCAGTAACAAAAGCAAAATACGAAGAAAGGCACAAAAGGCTGAAATAAAGAAATAAAATAACCCGTGAGTCAAAGAAGAAATCAAAAAGGAAATCAGCTATTATTCCAAACTGAATCACAATGAAATTGGCATTAAAATACCTATGTGATCCAGAAAAGTCAAATATAGGTGAAAATTACTGCTTTAAGAGCATGCACTATGAAAGAAGAAAATCTGGGAATAAATTCAATGACATAAATATTTGTCCCAATTACTTAAAAAAAAAAGCAATCCAGAGAATAAAAGGAAATACTAGCAATAAGATCAGAAATGGATTTGTTTTTAAAAATATCTAATAGAATGAAGAAAATCAAACATGGTTGTTTGCAAATATTAAAACAACTGTCCCAGAAAGTCCAGTGGAGGAAAAAAAGAGAAAGAATAAACAAGCAATATGAATGAAAAGGACATCAGTATAAATCCTACAAACACTACAAAGATAACACAAGAGTATTTAAAAACCTACACCAGTACATTTGAAATTTTAGACAGAAAGAAAAAATTCTGAGGAAAACTAAACACATCAGAACTGACACAAGAAAATGAGAAACTTTGAATAGTCCTACATCAGCTGAGGGTATAATTCAGAAATCACCCTACTATGAAAACTACATCATAGGTTCACCAATGAATTCTTCTGAATATTTAAGAAAGAAGTAACAACATACCCTTATATAAACTCTAATCCATTGACGATGATCAGACAACGATGGCCCAAAGCCGTATCAATCTGTGGCCTCACTTTGTATAATTTGCTAAGTAAGACTGGTTTTTACAAGTTTAAATGCTTGCTTTTTTAAAAAAAGAAGAAAAATATGCAATGGAAACCATATGTGTTCCACAAAATATTTACCATCTGACTCTTTAAAAAAAAATTCTGTCAACTCTAGGAATAGAAAAAGAGGATAATCTCATTCCATTTTAAGAGGCCAGTATATAAACTTCATATTAAAATTGAACAAAGACATTTCAAGGAAAGAAAACCACAGACCAATTTCACTCATGAATTTAGATGAAAAAAATTAAGCAAAATAGAAGCAAAATGATTTCAGATAAAAGATGAATAATATAATCAAGTCAGATTTACTAAGAAAGGTAAGGCTGGTTAACATTCAGAAAGTATTCAAGAAAATTCATCACATTAATTAAACAAAAGGGAGGAAATCATACAATTAATAGATGAAGAACAAAATGTAATATATTGTTGTTTGTCATTGTTGTTTAGCCCTAAGTCACTTCTGACTCTTTGCGACCCCGTGGACTGTAGCCCACCAGGCTCCTCTGTCCATGGGATTCTCCAGGCAAAAATGCTGGAGTGGGTTGCCATTTCCTCCTCCAGGGGGTCTTCCTGACCCAGGGATCGAACCTGAGTCTCCTGCAGCTTCTGCACTGGCAGGTGGATTCTTTACCACTGAGCTATCTGGGAAACCTATGAAAGTGAAAGTGAAACCGTTCAGTCATGTCCGACTCTTTGCGACCCCGTGGACTGCAGCCTCCAGGCTCCTCTGCCCATGGGGTTCTCCAGGCAAGAATACTGGAGTGGGCTGCCATTTCCTCCTCCAGGGGGATCTTCCCGACCCAGGGATTGAGCCCACGTCTCCCGCATTAGTGGGTGGGCTCTTGACCACTGAGCCACTTGGGAAGCCCTATAATATATTAAGTTGAACCAAATCAAAGTACCATTTTTGTAGATTGAAAAAGATCAAACATCTGCATACCATGTGGTTCAATCTAGTATTTTACCACTGACTCGTGAGAAAATTCAACTAATAAGGACAGAAGAGAACTGCATTGGTCTGATTAAGACTGTTACAGAAAACCTATAGCAAATTCCATACATAATGATGAAATGTTGAAAGTTTTTCCCTTGATATTCAAACAAGACATAGATGTTCACTACCACTAATTCTGTTTCACATTTGATTGAAGGCCCCAGACAATTCAATAAAGCAAGAAAAATACAGAGAAAGTTGAAAACTTGGCAACGAAAAAATAAAACGTCTACTATCCACAAACAGTATATGTTAATATCCCAAAGAATCTATAGGTAAACTAGAATAATAATAAGCCAACTCTGGAAGCTGTCTAGAGACACAGTGGCTACAGAAAAACTAGCTGTATTTCTAAATACGAACAAATGGTGAAGTATTCAAAGGCACCCCATAAAACACCTAGAAGCAAATGTAATGGACAGTGCGAAAGGACTCTGCCCTGTGAAACACAAAACGAAAGTGTGATTGAGAAAACTGAAGAAGACCCAAAGAGAAAGACGCATCACATCCACGGATCGGAAGATGAAAGCAAACTGATTTTATACACAGACCAGTGAAATGCCAATCGAGATCCCAGAAGGTATTCTGTTGGAATTGAAAAGCTGATTTTAAAATTCATATGGAAAGGCAGTGGGCCAAGAAGAACCAAGACAGCCTTTAAAATGATTCAAAAAAAAACTGGAGGACAAACAATGCCAGCTGTTAGAAGCAATGATAAAGCCCCATCAGTTAACTCTGTGTTCACTGACTCGCAGATGAAGCCCAGGAACAGAGGCATGCGTGTGACGGTGGCTGAGGACACAGCGGCGACCCGGCCGTGGAGGAAGGGAGCAGCTTCCAACAAGCTGATGGGCCAACGGAGCATCCCCATGGGAAAGCCAGCCCTCAGCTACTACTGCACATCCTATTTTCTTAAAAAACCAATTATAGGTAGACCACAGATCCATTTGGTAAGATGACACTTCTAGAAAATAACAGACTGCAAGACCCCACCAGTCCATCCTAAAGGAAATCAACTCTGAATATTCACTGGAAGGACTGATACTAAAGCTGAAGCTCCAATCCTTTGGCCGCCTGATACGAAGATCAGACTCAACTGGAAAAGATCCTGATGCTGGGAAAGATTGAGGGCGGGAGGAGACAGGACGACAGAGGATGAGGCATCAGCAACTCAATGGACATGAATCTGAGCAAACTCCGGGAGACAGTGACGGACAGGGAAGCCTGGTGTGCTGCAGTCCACGGGGTGATAAAGAGTCGGACATGACTTAGCTACTGAACAGTGACTACAGCAGAAAATAACAGACTCTTCCCATTGCATTCAGGCATGAATAAAATGACCGGTAGCTGGACAATGTGAAAATTAAGAACATCTGTTCATCAAAGAGCATCATTAAGAAAGTGAAGAAGCAACCCACAGACTTAAGAAAAAACAGACAAGGAAACAGTCAACAAAGAATTCATCTCTTGCCTACGAAAAAGACGACCAGTCAGTAGGAAAAATAAAGACAATTGAGTCTCTTAAACGAGCAACAGACTTAAACAGGCACTTCAGCACAGGGGACATCTAGCTATTTGACATATATACGACAGGACACTCAGCAAATTCAGTGATTGGGGAAACGAGACGCGACGCAGTGGCCAGAGCAAAAAGGAGTCAGAGTACCACGTGCTGGCCGGTGGGTAGCCAGTAGGTCTCTCGGAGCCTGACCTGGCAGAGGAAATCTGAACGCCGGGCTCACGCACACCTTATCAAAAGAATGCATGCGAGGGAGCACTGTGTGTAAAAGCCGCAGCCTGCAACCACCCAGGTGTCGTCAACAGACAACAGATAAACTGTGATGTGCGTATACAATGAACTATTACACACCCATGCAAAGGAGCACACAGCTCTGGGTCACGTGGTGTCAGTCAGTCTCACAGACAAACTGTTGAGGGAAGAAAGCCGGACAGAACACGCAGATTTCTGTGGCTGTGTTTATATTAGGTTCAAAACCAGGAGAGACTGATCCAAGGTGTGAGCAGCTGAAAAGGAGATTCCCGGGACGGGGGGCAGGGAAGGGGCTGCATAAGGGCTGCTGGGGTCCCCCGAGCTCCCCTCTTCCCACTCTGCACAGCACTCACCAGTGTTTTCCTCTCGTGAGAATTCAAGAGAAGCACGGGTGGTTTGTGCATCTAGAGAAGATGCGTGTCTTAGCCCAGTACAGAGCTCACTCAGCAGCAGGGACCCTCAAGGAAGCAGTCTCTGGGGTGGCAGCAATAGTGAGAGGGCTGGAAAGAAACCCAGGATCCACCCTGAGTGCCTCCTTAAACGAGCAACCTCACACCCACGCACAGCCATTAAAAAGAATAGGACATTGTCCTGTACTAACTTGGGCTCCCCCTGTGCCTTGGCTGGTGAAGAGTCTGCCTGCAGTGCGGGAGCCCTGGGCTGGGAAGATCCCCTGGAGAAGGGTTCTGGCCTGGAGAATCGCATGGACCAGCCCACGGGACAGCAGAGTCGGAAGCGACTGAGCGCCTTTCACTTTCACCTTCTGCACTGATTTAGAGCAATCCCCAAAGAAAAGAGTTTAAGAGCTGGGTGCCCGAGCATCTGCAACCTACTATCATTCATGGATAGAGATTGGGCAAGAGAGAGCACCTGTGCATTTACTATTTTTTTTTAAGTTTATCGACAGACTTCACTAAAAACGGAGTAGACGGGCAGAGTTCCCGTGTGCCCCACCAACCAGCCCACACTCCGCCCCTCGGCAGTGGCTGCCACACAGATTTTTTTGGGGTACACTTCCCTATGACAGCGGTGGGCCAGTGCACACTGACAGACACGTTCTTGGTGAAGTGCAGGTGAGTTACACTTTGGGCGCACAGCCAAGTGACCCAGTTTACAGATACCTGCTGTCTCAGATTCTTTTCCATTACAGGTCATGACAGGACATTTAATGCACTTGAGAAGTTCCCGTGTATCAAAAAAACAGACAAGGAAACAGTCAACAAAGAATTCATCTCTTGCCTACGAAAAAGACGACCAGTCAGTAGGAAAAATAAAGACAATTGAGTCTCTTAAACGAGCAACAGACTTAAACAGGCACTTCAGCACAGGGGACATCTAGCTATTTGACATATATACGACAGGACACTCAGCAAATTCAGTGATTGGGGAAACGAGACGCGACGCAGTGGCCAGAGCAAAAAGGAGTCAGAGTACCACGTGCTGGCCGGTGGGTAGCCAGTAGGTCTCTCGGAGCCTGACCTGGCAGAGGAAATCTGAACGCCGGGCTCACGCACACCTTATCAAAAGAATGCATGCGAGGGAGCACTGTGTGTAAAAGCCGCAGCCTGCAACCACCCAGGTGTCGTCAACAGACAACAGATAAACTGTGATGTGCGTATACAATGAACTATTACACACCCATGCAAAGGAGCACACAGCTCTGGGTCACGTGGTGTCAGTCAGTCTCACAGACAAACTGTTGAGGGAAGAAAGCCGGACAGAACACGCAGATTTCTGTGGCTGTGTTTATATTAGGTTCAAAACCAGGAGAGACTGATCCAAGGTGTGAGCAGCTGAAAAGGAGATTCCCGGGACGGGGGGCAGGGAAGGGGCTGCATAAGGGCTGCTGGGGTCCCCCGAGCTCCCCTCTTCCCACTCTGCACAGCACTCACCAGTGTTTTCCTCTCGTGAGAATTCAAGAGAAGCACGGGTGGTTTGTGCATCTAGAGAAGATGCGTGTCTTAGCCCAGTACAGAGCTCACTCAGCAGCAGGGACCCTCAAGGAAGCAGTCTCTGGGGTGGCAGCAATAGTGAGAGGGCTGGAAAGAAACCCAGGATCCACCCTGAGTGCCTCCTTAAACGAGCAACCTCACACCCACGCACAGCCATTAAAAAGAATAGGACATTGTCCTGTACTAACTTGGGCTCCCCCTGTGCCTTGGCTGGTGAAGAGTCTGCCTGCAGTGCGGGAGCCCTGGGCTGGGAAGATCCCCTGGAGAAGGGTTCTGGCCTGGAGAATCGCATGGACCAGCCCACGGGACAGCAGAGTCGGAAGCGACTGAGCGCCTTTCACTTTCACCTTCTGCACTGATTTAGAGCAATCCCCAAAGAAAAGAGTTTAAGAGCTGGGTGCCCGAGCATCTGCAACCTACTATCATTCATGGATAGAGATTGGGCAAGAGAGAGCACCTGTGCATTTACTATTTTTTTTTAAGTTTATCGACAGACTTCACTAAAAACGGAGTAGACGGGCAGAGTTCCCGTGTGCCCCACCAACCAGCCCACACTCCGCCCCTCGGCAGTGGCTGCCACACAGATTTTTTTGGGGTACACTTCCCTATGACAGCGGTGGGCCAGTGCACACTGACAGACACGTTCTTGGTGAAGTGCAGGTGAGTTACACTTTGGGCGCACAGCCAAGTGACCCAGTTTACAGATACCTGCTGTCTCAGATTCTTTTCCATTACAGGTCATGACAGGACATTTAATGCACTTGAGAAGTTCCCGTGTATCACAGCTGAGACTCCACGTATAACGGGATCATACGGCATTTTTCTGTCTGTCCTAGCTCACCTCGTGTGACCATCGACAGCCCACCCGCGCTGCCGCAGTGGCAACAGTCCGTTCTTTACACTGATGACGGTATTTTTAACTGAGGTCACCACTCCCTTCAGATCCCCTCGTATTCACCCCAGGAGCCTGTCCAGGCCCCGCGCTGCGCTGAGTCCTCACATCTGTCTCCCCAGGCTCCCCTGGGCTGTACATCTGGCTGCTGAGGACGCAGACGGTCTCAAGGCTTGGGGCAGGGGGCCTGGGCAGGTGTATCACAAGACGCATCTCTACGGGGGTCAGACGGCTGGCACGACCGGGGCTCGAGGTTGCTCCATGGGCAGGAAGACCTCCCCTGGGGTCCCACGAGCTTCCCACGGCAAGGGTGCGTGAGCAGCACCCGCATCCGCAGAGCCTGCTTCTGCCCCCAGATAGACCGGCGCACCCCCACGGCCCTGCCTTCCCAGGAACGGCGCGAGCCCAGGGGGAAACGGCTACTTCGGCCCAGGGCCATGGCCCCGGCCCCAGTGGGCCACGAGCAGCTTGGAAGCAGCCCAGCTCGGGACAAACGGCGACTCACATGGTGAGTGAGCGCTGCTGGCTCGCTCCTCCTTGCTGCTGTCTCTGCCTGGAAGGAAAGCGACAAAGGGGAGGAGCAGCTCAGATACCTCCTCCCCGCGGACAGAGAAGGGGAGGTGGGTTTGTGAGTCCCTGGCCCGGAGTCCAAGGCAGGCTGCAGGAGGACACCCCACGACGCCCATGCCCTGGGAAGTGGTGCCTCCTTCCCCATCACCCACCAGGCCCCGGCTGCTCACAGAGGAGAGCAGGATGCAAGGGGGTAAGCTCAGCTCCTAGCTGGGGTCCAGGACCCCAGGGGCACTGGCTCACCCTGGTCCCCAAGCAAAGCCCCTCACGGCCCCCCGGTGTGCCTCGCTGGCGCCCTGAAGCTGGTGTGTCCCTGGGGCGGGGGCTTCCTCTCCCTCACCTCCCTGCTCAGCCCCTTATTCCTTCCTCACACCCCAGCAGGCCCAGGCCCCTGCTCTCCTTCACTGGGGTGGGACCTGAAACGCGTTTCCAGCCCCTGCGAGCACGTGGGACCGTGTGCTTCTCCAGGCCGACCCTCAGCCACCCCTGCCGCCAGGACGGGTGTCAACATCCAACACAGTGAACATTCCAACTCCCATGATGCTAAACTAGGTCCCATTCCACGCTCAGAGTCTTTTCGTGTTTGCCTTTTAAATCCCAAACTAGAATCTGATATTCAGAATTGAGAGATCACTATAACATGCGAGACAAATCTGTACTTTTTCCAGGCCTTTTCTTAAATCTACCACAGCTGGCACGGAACTTCTTTGGGTTTGGATGAGCTTAGCTTAGAAGTGACAGAGGCCACTGCAGTCAGGGAGGCTCTGAGCTCAGTCAATCTAGGAGATTCCAGAAGCTTCCAAAGGATGAGGGAGGCTCTGCCGCGAACAGCACCTTAGCCACTGGTGGAAGGTTCCGGAGCAAGACGCTCAGGTCATGTGGGGCTGGCCCAGCAGCTCCTGCCGCCGTCTGTGTCCACTAGGACCTGAGCTTCTGCTTCCTATGGCAGAGTTTTATTTCCAGCAAGCATGCGTGTGGAGAACTCACTTGAAAAGGATCCACAATATCTGCGGATGAGATGGCTGGATGGCATTGCTAATCCAGTGGACATGATCTTGGACAAACTCTGGAAGGTGATGGGGACAGGGAGGCCTGGCACGCTGCAGACCCGGGGTCACAAAGAATCAGACACGACTTGGCGACTGAGCAACAAAATGGGAAAACCATGGATTTAGCTGCCATAAAACTGGAAAACACAGACCCTGGCTTTGTAGAAAACATGGGTGAAGATGTTGTCTTGATCAGTGATTTTAACCAATGTCTCAAAATGAATGTAAAAACTCATACCTCGAGCCACCTGTCTGCCCCGTCCAGGTGGAGTCCAGCTGCCCTCTGGGGGGTGGGGGGGATACATACCCCTCCATTGTGTGGCTGTCCACCCAGGGGTGGCAGGCCATGCCCACCCCTTTCCAGGGTACAAAGGTCTGGATTTTGATCTTGAATATGGGGCCACTTTACACGGACCCCTGTCCCTCTCTGCTCCAGTGCGAGGTTCTAGAAGGAGGAGACACGGGGTTGCCCACCTTCCACTGTACCTCCACCAGCCACACGGGCAGGTACCAGGCTGAAGGCAAAGCCCAGGGGCCCGTGTCCTCCTGAAGAGCAAAGGCCTGGCACAGCGCAGCCCCCATTGGAAGGCTCCACGGCAGGCTCACAGCCCAGCCACCCTCCCGCAGAGGCAGCCCGGCCAGCACACAGGAGCCGGGGTACACACGGCTGCTCGGCCCAGCGGCTAGGCCAGCCTCCCCACCCACCCCCAGCACCTCCAGCTGTTCCAGAACTGGAAACAGTTGAGAAGCACTAGCGTGATGTTCTCGCAGACAACATGCAATGTGAGAAAGGCTCTTTTCTTCTCACAGATAACATGAATGTTTGAAACCATACCCCTCAGAGCAGGCTCACCCTGTAGGAACACACACGGAAAAGGCCTGAGAGACAGCATCTCCTTCAGAACCACAGCTGCTGAGGCTGTGTCCATGCCACCCTGTAGGAACACACACGGAAAAGGCCTGAGAGACAGCATCTCCTTCAGAACCACAGCTGCTGAGGCTGTGTCCATGCCACCCTGTAGGAACACACACGGAAAAGGCCTGAGAGACAGCATCTCCTTCAGAACCACAGCTGCTGAGGCTGTGTCCATGCCACCCTGTAGGAACACACACGGAAAAGGCCTGAGAGACAGCATCTCCTTCAGAACCACAGCTGCTGAGGCTGTGTCCATGCCACCCTGTAGGAACACACACGGAAAAGGCCTGAGAGACAGCATCTCCTTCAGAACCACAGCTGCTGAGGCTGTGTCCATGCCACCCTGTAGGAACACACACGGAAAAGGCCTGAGAGACAGCATCTCCTTCAGAACCACAGCTGCTGAGGCTGTGTCCATGCCACCCTGTAGGAACACACACGGAAAAGGCCTGAGAGACAGCATCTCCTTCAGAACCACAGCTGCTGAGGCTGTGTCCATGCCACCCTGTAGGAACACACACGGAAAAGGCCTGAGAGACAGCATCTCCTTCAGAACCACAGCTGCTGAGGCTGTGTCCATGCCACCCTGTAGGAACACACACGGAAAAGGCCTGAGAGACAGCATCTCCTTCAGAACCACAGCTGCTGAGGCTGTGTCCATGCCACCCTGTAGGAACACACACGGAAAAGGCCTGAGAGACAGCATCTCCTTCAGAACCACAGCTGCTGAGGCTGTGTCCATGCCACCCTGTAGGAACACACACGGAAAAGGCCTGAGAGACAGCATCTCCTTCAGAACCACAGCTGCTGAGGCTGTGTCCATGTCAATCGGTGACCGACCCATTCGTAGCAGGGTCCGCGTAACATGGACTGCATGCTGGAGTTTCCGGTTTAGAAAGTGGAGTGCCTATAAACGCGAAGAGACCCTCGCCCTGAGGGTCTCAGGCGCCAAGTCCTTGGCCCCGTGGGGAGCTCAGAGAAAGCCCAGCTGAAAACCAAGAAGGCCGCGGCTCGGTCCAGGCCAGGGCCAGCGGCCGTGGGAGCCTGACGCTGGGCAGAGGGGCCAGCCAGTGGAGCACGAGGCGCTGAGACGAGAGAGGAAGGGGCGGGAAGGCTGGACGCCGAGGGGGCAGAGCGAGGCGCACGCCCCGCACATCGAGGCAGGGAAAGACGGATGTCCCGGGTCTGGGGTCTCCCGGCTCCATGTGGCGGCTCATCACCCACCAGGCCCTGCTGCCCCCGCCTCCAGGACCACTCCAGCCCCTCCGTGAAACCTGGCGTGCCCAGCTGGCCCCTCACTGGCCAGTGTGGCCCCAGCCCCCTTTCCACGCCACCACAAATGCCACAGATGACTGGGGACATAACAGAAGGGAGCCCAATCCCACAAGAATGGAAGGGCAGACAGATGGCTGCACTCTTCTCAGAGGCCCCAGCGGCCCTGGTGGGGGTGGCTGAACTAGGCGCCTTGCCGGCTGTTCAGACCCCAGGCAGTGTGTTTCCTGAAGGCTGGGCTCCTTGGAACAGAAAAACCTCAGTGGGGTTTCAGCACTTCCAGGCCATGTCTCCGGTGGCACTGAGTTCAGACTCTCCCCTGCAATCCTCCAGCCCTCACCTGCCTTGGCTCCTTCCCAGGGGAGCTGATGAAATGGAGACTAACACTTACCCCTTCCAAAAGTCTTTAAGGACAGTGACAGCCAAAACCGTATCCAACAAAGCAGCAGCTCCCCAGGGCGCAGCATCGTCTGGGAGGACGGAGACGCACGGTCCCCCACAAGGGCCCAGGGGACGGGGACCCCACGTGCACAGCCCCTAGGCAGCAGCCGCCTACACCTCGCCCCCACTCAGAGCCTCAGCCCCACCACGAGGATCGCCTCTCTGACCTGTCCCTCCCTGGCAGCCACGCTTTCTCCCTGTCACTCAGGGAGCTGTGCTCGCGTTCAGGACCTACAGCTAACAGGTGACTACAGACACCCACCAGCCGCGAATGCGATCCTGACCCACCGCCCCGTCTTCATCCTATCACCGTCAGCGACTCAATTCCAACACGCTCTGAGTGTCTGGCACGGCAGAACACAAAGGCCCTCATCTCCAGCTTCAGCTAAAGCTCCCAGCGAAAACCTCTGCCCTCCAAGGTCTCCACCCTCCCCAGCGCCTTCCCAAATCTTCTAAAAGCCCTTTCTGTGTATTAGCACCTAAGAAAGAGATCCATTACCCCGCCTTCCTCCCATTCCCTGATTCTTTCAGTGAGAGTGAAATAAAGCAGTCAGCTCCCCGGGCCCAGGCGTGACGGGTCTGGATGAAAAGCCACGTGGAGACTGCAGGTGTTCGGGCAAAGCGCTGGGACGGGCGGCTTTTCAAGCACAAAAAGTGGCAAGCAGGCTTGCATTCTGTGTGTCAGACCCTGGTGAGGGCGGGGCCGTAAGAAATAGTCAATCAGCCCCTGACTTGGATGAAATCAATAAAACATGTGAAAATGAGGAGCATTAAGAATTCTGAATCACGCTGTTCAACACTAGAGGAACTTTCACTAAATACATCTACTGCAAGAAATGGGAACACGTCAGAAAGGGCCCTTCGTACAGCACAACGTGCAGTAAAGCTGTGCTAAGAACAGACTCCGTGGAATCCCTTGTAACTCCGACAGCACCGCACAAATCCTTCTGAATCAACAGGTCAGTGTGAGGCGCAGCTCTAACAAACGCCCAGTTTCTACAAAGGACGTCGCAGGAAAATTCAAAACACTGCACTTAAGAAGGAATAAACTTGGCTATGAATGCAAACAAATCAAAACAGAATCTTCAGCTCCTGGAACACAAGGTCTTCCCTTGGCATCAGCACCTCGAACAACTGCACTGTCAGAAGCAATCTTCTACAAGACGGCCTCGGAGTTTAGAGGTAAAAATAACTCGCCATCAGTCACAAAAGTCCCCTCAACAAGAGAGGCTTGAAGACAGGGCTTACCAATAACAAATCGTCAACATCCAGCAAGGGTCCAGCATCAGAGGGCCCGTGGGAGCCCCAGGAGAACGAAGCCCCCAGGCAGTGAGCGCTGAGCAGCCTCCGTCGGGATGCTGACACCCTCTCACAGAAGTCTTTACAAACATTATCGCAATCAGAGAAAAAAGCAGCAGATGTAGCATATATATGTATCTTAATATCACCTTTAACCAGGCCTCCCTGCTACCTTTCAAAAGTATCCAGTATTTGTAGAAGCGAGAGAATGGTTGTAACATGGAACACCGCTTTTCATGCTAAAACCCCAAAAGTACTGAAGGTGCGCCGCAGCCTGGAATGTTCCGGTTCCGAGTCAGGATCGCCCCGTTCGAGCAGCGGCAGCAGCAACCTTGTGCCAAGGAGGAGAAGGAGGAGGGCTGGGGGACACACAGCCTAAAGCCCAACAGGATGGATGGCGGGGCTTCTCACTGTGACAGCGGCCGGAGCCAAGAGCCCAAAGAAGCTCTGCCGGGAGCCTGCCGGGATCGAGGGCACCTGAGGACCAGTGTCTGCAGCTAAGAGAAGCCAAGTCCATCCCTCTCATTTCTGCTTGTTTTGTGGTGGGGAGGGGACATGAAAGTCACACGATGAGGTCTCTCTCCATCACACCCTGCTTAGCACTCCCTGTCACAGGCTGATATCCCTACTCTTACCAAGTGGGGACGAGAAAACCCATTTTAAAACACAGAGCTAGAGACAGCAAGGAGAGCCAACCAGTCCATCCTAAAGGAGATCAGTCCTAAATATTCACTGGAAGGACTGATGCTGAAGCTGAAGCTCCAACACTTTGGTCACCTGATGCAAAAAACTGACTCCTTGGAAAAGACCCTGATGCTAGGAAAGACTGAAGGCAGGAGAAGGGGATGACAGAGGATGAGATGGTTGGATGGCATCACCGACTCGATGGACATGAGTCTGAGCAAACTCTAGGAGCTGGTGATGGACAGGGAGGCCTGGCGTGCTGCAGTCCGTGGGGTCCCAGTGAGTCGGACATGACTGAGCGACTGAACTGAACTGAGAGACAATTCGACAAAGTTCACAGTCATTTGCCTCATTTGATCTTTTTCTTAATCATTTTCCAAAAAAAATGTTCATTTTTGCATTTTTGCATTTGGTCTCGTGTAATAAGCAAATAAAGTGGAAGTGAAACAAAAGGTTTCAACCAAAATCTCTCCCATTAACCTGGCCCGGCCCCAGCCAGCTCTAAGGATTGGCAGAGAGGAGCTCAGAGAAGTTCAGAAGCACGCTCGGGACACACTGGAGGTGCTGCGGGAGCCGAGAGGTTCAGGCGCGGCAGGGCCCTGCTGCCTTAAACCAGCAGAGAACAGGCTCGCGTTCCGGGAGGGGATGGGCTGGGGACCCTTCTCCAGGCCAACAGGGTCTCAGAACAGCCGGGGGTGGGCCCGTGTGGACCTGGGCGCAGCAGACCCTCCTGGTTTGGACCCATACCCGACGCCCGCCTCTCTACCCCCTCCCTCCTCTGCCAGCCCACCTTTACCTCCAGGCCCTTCTATGCCCCACAGGGCAGTGGAGCTCCTGCCCTGCGCCCAACTCTGCTCACACGTCCCTTCCGGGGGCCCCCACGCCGGCCCATCCCCTCTCTCCCCGTGAACCCCACTGTGTCGAGGTGGCTTCATGCTTCCCTCCGCCTGGCCCGGCCCAGGCACCCCACATCAATGGTCGGGATCCACTGCTAACTGGTCCAGGGTGCCCAGCGTCTGTTCGGCAGAGGGGCCCACGTCCCTCAGGGGCAGTGACCAATTCTGGTTCCCGGATGGTCTCTGAGTGGATACCTGGCCTTGGCCCAAGCCCTCGACGGCAGTCAATACTGGTTTCCTCGTGGACAGAACAGGAATGATCATGTTCTATCTCACTTCCCAGGCTCCCCAGGTGGTACCAGTAAGGAGAAACTCCCTGCCAATTCAGGAACTGAAAGAGAGGGTGACTTGATCCCTGGATCAGGAAGATCCCCTGGCAATGCACTCCAGTATTCTTGCCTGGAGAACCCCCATGGACAGAGAGGCCAGGTGTCCACGGGCTGACAGACAGTCAGACTCGACTGAACAACTCAGCACGCATGTATGCATCTCACTTGCCAGGCTCATCGTGGAAAACCCTGAAGTATCCATAAAGCACCATTCAGAACCACATCGCTATTCATTCCAGGCCCGTAAGAGCACAGCAAGGTCTGACTGGCAGTAAGCAAGTAACCAGTGTCGATCTATTACTCTTAGAAGCTTGAAACATGTATGTTTTTTAGATGGACATGAGTCTGAGCAAACTCTAGGAGCTGGTGATGGACAGGGAGGCCTGGCGTGCTGCAGTCCGTGGGGTCCCAGTGAGTCGGACATGACTGAGCGACTGAACTGAACTGAGAGACAATTCGACAAAGTTCACAGTCATTTGCCTCATTTGATCTTTTTCTTAATCATTTTCCAAAAAAAATGTTCATTTTTGCATTTTTGCATTTGGTCTCGTGTAATAAGCAAATAAAGTGGAAGTGAAACAAAAGGTTTCAACCAAAATCTCTCCCATTAACCTGGCCCGGCCCCAGCCAGCTCTAAGGATTGGCAGAGAGGAGCTCAGAGAAGTTCAGAAGCACGCTCGGGACACACTGGAGGTGCTGCGGGAGCCGAGAGGTTCAGGCGCGGCAGGGCCCTGCTGCCTTAAACCAGCAGAGAACAGGCTCGCGTTCCGGGAGGGGATGGGCTGGGGACCCTTCTCCAGGCCAACAGGGTCTCAGAACAGCCGGGGGTGGGCCCGTGTGGACCTGGGCGCAGCAGACCCTCCTGGTTTGGACCCATACCCGACGCCCGCCTCTCTACCCCCTCCCTCCTCTGCCAGCCCACCTTTACCTCCAGGCCCTTCTATGCCCCACAGGGCAGTGGAGCTCCTGCCCTGCGCCCAACTCTGCTCACACGTCCCTTCCGGGGGCCCCCACGCCGGCCCATCCCCTCTCTCCCCGTGAACCCCACTGTGTCGAGGTGGCTTCATGCTTCCCTCCGCCTGGCCCGGCCCAGGCACCCCACATCAATGGTCGGGATCCACTGCTAACTGGTCCAGGGTGCCCAGCGTCTGTTCGGCAGAGGGGCCCACGTCCCTCAGGGGCAGTGACCAATTCTGGTTCCCGGATGGTCTCTGAGTGGATACCTGGCCTTGGCCCAAGCCCTCGACGGCAGTCAATACTGGTTTCCTCGTGGACAGAACAGGAATGATCATGTTCTATCTCACTTCCCAGGCTCCCCAGGTGGTACCAGTAAGGAGAAACTCCCTGCCAATTCAGGAACTGAAAGAGAGGGTGACTTGATCCCTGGATCAGGAAGATCCCCTGGCAATGCACTCCAGTATTCTTGCCTGGAGAACCCCCATGGACAGAGAGGCCAGGTGTCCACGGGCTGACAGACAGTCAGACTCGACTGAACAACTCAGCACGCATGTATGCATCTCACTTGCCAGGCTCATCGTGGAAAACCCTGAAGTATCCATAAAGCACCATTCAGAACCACATCGCTATTCATTCCAGGCCCGTAAGAGCACAGCAAGGTCTGACTGGCAGTAAGCAAGTAACCAGTGTCGATCTATTACTCTTAGAAGCTTGAAACATGTATGTTTTTTTGCAGACACAGCAGCCCCAGCCCTTCCCAGCCCAGTGTCTGGGGTGGGCGCCCAGCACCCACCTGTCCACCTGCCCCTTTGCTGTGCGCCTCAATCACCGCCCTTCTGTGCCACCGACAAGCTGTGCGCTGCGGTTTCTAAGGATCCCGGCTCAGGGCTTTCTGTGTCAAACACATTCCGGGAGTTCATTCTTAAGTTTCAATATCATTAATCATCCAACATTCAGCATCTCGGAATTCAGGAATTTGCATTTCTACAATGGCGGTTTTGAAAAAGGGGACATAAATGCAAATGTTCCACAAACCGTGTAAGAGTTTTCAGAGAGCTGCCAAAATAAGCCATCAGCGCTCCATTGACAGGGAATTTTCTCCGCTCTTCATAACGACTGAGCATTCGTGATTTTTAAAAGACAAAACACAATTTGAGGATTTAGAGGAAAAGGGAGGAAAAAAAAAAGGAGGCTGAAAAAGAAGCCGTTATGTCTCCATGATTTCCAGAACAAACCTTGACTGATTAAGATCCCGGATAATCATGGCATGGAGGATCTGGGCCGCGACAATTCAGGAGCCGTAACTGCGCGGGCCGGCGCCCATAGGAGCCTGGGGCCGCACGCAGCTGGGAGACTCGCCGGCTGCTTCTGCACCCGCCCTGGAGGAAGCAGAGGCAGGCACCACCGTGGGCGCCTCCTTCCCCAAGGTCAGGCTAAACGATGACGCTGCCCCGCCTCACAGGACAGCTGTTTCCGCTGGTCTCCAGAGCCCTGGCCTTGCTCTGCTGGATCTCGAGTCTGTTTCTGCGTTCCATGGGACACTGGGGACCCAGGCTCCTCTCCCTGCGTCCCCAGCCTCGGTCTTATCCAGAAGCCCCTGGGCCTGCCCACCAGCAGCTGGGGACTCACCACGCCTCCCAGATGCGTCCTGAAGAAGCTCTCCCCCATCCGCCGGCTCCCTGAGGGTGTGAGCACAGGTCTCTGGGCCCGAGCCCCCAGGACTCCAGGGCTGCCCCTGCTGGCTATACACACGTCCCCCGAAAGCCCTGACCTGGGCCTCCTGGGGCCTCGTCCGCGGCCTCTCCCAGGGCCCCAGCTCTCCCTATGGCCCAGTGCCTCATACAGGGCCCACGACCCACCACCAGTGGCTCCGAATCAATGTTCCCTTTGTGTTCCCTGCAGGTCCTCAAAATTCACTTCCTCCCCTTGAAACATACTCCTGAAACATTCCACCCTTGCACAGCACAATCTAAAACACAGAAAGATGCCTCCTTCTGAGGCAATTTCTAAATTGAAATATAACCGTGGTGGCCAACCAAGTGGAAAGAAACAGACTCAAGATCCAGCAGGGCAAGGCCAGGGCTCGGGCTTGGGCCGGTGGAGCTGAGCGCCTCCTCCCGGGACCTGCAGTGTGGGAACTCCATGGAGGTGGGAAGAGATCAAACTGTGTCGAGACTCATCAGTCACCAAGTTACTGTTGACACAGACATCCAGCTGCTTTCACGTGGACGAGGCATTTCAGAGTGAAGAGAACGCTGACAAATCAGAGTGTGGTCCAAACTGAAACCCGGGTCTAAAATATACAGGTTTCCCTCAGAATGGCCCATCCTGTGTTTCAACACTACGCAAGCCTCTCGCCAAGCTCCCAGGAGGGTCGGGACACTTGAGTGACTGGATCCCAGTCCTGCTCAGCCAGCTCCCTGTCGACAGCGGGGTTCAGACACGCACAAGCGGTCCAGGGACTGCACAGCAGGCTCCCTAAGGCTTACAGCCGCTCCTCCAGACGCACGCTGGGCCCAAACGTCGCTGCGAGGAAGCTGAGCCGCTCGGGGTGGGGCGGGCTGGTAGCAACGTGGCCGAGGGACAGGCAACCCAGGCCCCCACCTCCCAGCACACTCGGCCTACGGGGACGACCACAGCCTGTCATCTGAGGAACGCGAGGGCAGGGCAGGCGGGAGCCTGGGCCCGGCCGCTCAGTGTGGAGGGGCTGGCCGTCCACGCGGAGGCCCCGCGTCCTCAAGCGGCCCCGCCCGCACCCCCGCGCAGGGAGGCGCGGCGCTGGGGCGGGACGGCACCGCTCTCGGCACCTCTCCTCGCTCCTCCTGCTCTCAAAGGAGAGTTCTCTCAGCCTGAGTCAGGCCGCTTGCTCGGCGCTCACAGCATTCGCAGCCGTTATTCAGAGCAATAAAAGCCCCGCCAGTCAGCAGTTTTACGTCAGAGCGCCAGGGCCGGGCTCTGGCAAAGCGCAGGAGCAGCGGCAATAAAGCCATAGTGCGCGCCTCACCCAGCACCAGAGGGGTCAGCGCGGGCCGGGGAGAAGCTCGTTTCATCGCCGGGGCCGGGCCGGCCCCGCAGGCGTGACGGGGGCCCGCGGCGCCCGGGGGCCACACGGGCTGGCGGGGCCGCGGCCGGGAGGGGCAGGGAACAGCCAGCGACGCGGCGGGCCGGCGGGCGGCCAGACAGACGGACACCGCACGGCCCAGGGAGGCAGAGACGGACGCGGGACTCAAGGGAGGCTGGGGCCGAAGACGGGACGGGGCGCCCCAGGAGGGGCCCTGCTCCGAACAGCAAACCGAACACGTCCGGTGTTAACTATGCTCCTCCTCCCACAAATCCACTAAAACGAGAAGAGCCAAACACCAACACGAAAGACTCGCAGCGAGTCCGCACGGTGGGAGCACAGTGGCGTCAGCTGGCAAGGGGCAGGGAGGGGCTCCCTAGGAGGTGCCCGTCTGGGGGACCCAAGTGATGAGGGGCCACCACGACCGGACAGACGGCCACCCTGGCAGGCCACGGCTTGCGGGCCACAGGCTTGCGGACCATGGCTCAGCCCCACCCCCAGCCTGCACCCACCCGGGGCGAGGATGGGGGGTGGACCGCAGAGCCGCCGGCAGAGTCCGCCAGCAAGCCCACTCTCGCGTCGGCACATGCTACTGCCGGGCGTCAGCCACCCAGGCCGCTGCAGGACTGCCCTGGGAGGACGGGGCATCAGACAGAGAGGAGGACGAGGCCAGGCCCATCCACCAAGAGGGACACGCACAGCAGACAGAACCTGACCTCAGTTAGCAGCCATGGGCAAGGCCTCTATGCGAGACACGAGGACTCTGGGAAGGAGGGGAAAGCAACACCCCGCTAGATCTCAGCTGCTCACAGGGACCAGCCTCGAGGAGGAGGTCTGTGATGCAAAGACGCTGCTGCTGTTAAGTCGCTTCAGTCGTGTCCGACTCTGTGCGACCCCACAGATGGCAGCCCACCAGGCTCCCCCGTCCCTGGGATTCTCTAGGCAAGAACACTGGAGTGGGTTGCCATTTCCTCCTGCAATGCATGAACGTGAAAAGTGAAACTGAAGCCATTCAGTTATGTCCAACTCTTAGTGACCCCATGGACTGCAGCCTACCAGGCTCCTCCATTCATGGGATTTTCCAGGCGACAGTACTGGAGATAAGTGGGTGGAGAGGCGTTCGTCAGCCAAGAGAACCCAAGGGCAGAAACACTTTTAGGAGACTAATAAATTCTGGGGCAAAGAGGCATGAAACACAGAAACACACTGTATCTTCTTAAGAGTCCAGGGCCAGCAAGACACATTTGTTAGATATTAAGCACTGAAAAACAAAGCCACAAACGTTTTACTGTAAAAAGAATACCACAAACTACAATCATAAGAGAAAGTACACGTTTCTCTAGAAATCAAAGAGACAAAGAAGATAAAGCTATGCTGATGTAACAATGTAATCACTGATTTAAGTAACTGGAGTTATTATGTACAGATAACACAGAGAAAAATGCACACGCATACTCCTACATATAAATATACTTGACCTTTGCACAGCATGGGATTGAACCACCACAGAATCTGCTTACAGCAGGGTTTTTTATGGTTATTACCAAGCACAGCACCGCACCATCCGTGACTGGCTGAATCCACAGACTTGGATTCACAGATCCAGAGTAGCCAACTTCCGACGCGGGGAGCCAACTGTAACCCACACATGGCTTTTCCACTGTGCGCAGGCTTGGCGCCCCTGACTCCCAGGCTGGCCAGGGTCAACTGTGCAAAGTGCACACGCATGAGAAACTTCATTTACAGTATTGATGCAGACACACAGGCGTCACTAGATTAAAGAAAGAGCGAGAAAAAAAATAGGAGGGGAAGAAAAAAGCATTTTTTCTCTTCAAATGCTTACTGGCATGTATGAGATTTATGTCTATAGCAGCTCATAAAAAATCTGGTATCACCTCACACTGGTCAGAATAGCCATAATCCAAAAGTCTACAAACAATAAACGCTGGGGAGGGTGTGAAAAAGGGAACCCTGCTACACTGTTTGTTGGTGGGAGTGTAAACTGGTGCAGTCAGTATGGAGAGCAACACAGAGGTTCCTTAAAAACTAAGATATTGACAGAACTACTATATGACGCGGCAATATGTGGACGTATATCTAGAGAAAATCGTAGCTTGGAAAGATACCAGCTCCCCAGTGTTCACTGCAGCACGACTCAACAGCCAGGGCACGGGAGCAACCGGGTGTCCGTCAGCAGAGGAGTGGACAGAGCAGGCGCGGGGCACACAGGCAGCAGGGCCTCACTCAGCCACGAAAGAGAACGCAATGCCACCACCCGCAGTGACAAGGTGCACCCGCAGAGCGCCACACGGGGTGAGGCTCAGCGAGAAAGAGAGGCGTCACGTGAGCTTGCATACAAAGCAGAGCAGACTCGCGAACCCAGAAAACAAGCTCATGGTTAACTAAGGGAAAAGGTGGGAGACACACACTACCATACGTAAAACAGATGACAGCAAGGTCCTGCTGCATAGTACAGGGAAATCTACTCAATTTTCTGTATTAACCTCAGTGGGAAACAATCAGACAAAGAACAGATATATGTGTGCATGTACACACACACACACATCAGTGCAGTTCAGTGCAGTCGCTCAGGCGTGTCCGACTCTTTGCGACCCCAGGAATCGCAGCACGCCAGGCCTCCCTGTCCATCACCAAATCCCGGAGTTCACTCAGACTCACGTCCATCAAGTCCGTGATGCCATCCAGCCATCGCATCCTCAGCCGACCCCTTCTCCTCCTGCCCCCAATCCCTCCCAGCATCAGAGTCTTTTCCAGTGAATCAACTTCGCATGAGGTGGCCAAAATACTGGAGTTTCAGCTTTAGCATCATTTCTTCCAAAGAAATTCCAGGGCTGATCTCCTTCAGAATGGACTGACTGGATCTCCTTGCAGTCCAAGGGACTCTCAGGAGTCTTCTCCAACACCACAGTTCAAAAGCATCAATTCTTCAATGCTCAGCCTTCTTCACAGTCCAACTCTCACATCCATACATGACCACTGGAAAAACCATAGCCTTGACTAGACGGACCTTTGTTGGCAAAGTGATGTCTCTGCTTTTGAATATACTATGTAGGTTGGTCATAACTTTTCTTCCAAGGAGTAAGCGTCTTTTAATTTCATGGCTGCAGTCACCATCTGCAGTGGTTTTGGAGCCCAAAAATATAAAGTCTGACACTGTTTCCACTGTTTCCCCATCTATTTCCCATGAAGTGATGGGACCGGATGCCACAATCTTCGTTTTCTGAATGTTGAGCTCTAAGCCAACTTATTCACTTTCCTCTTTCACTTTCATCAAAAGGCTTTTTAGTTCCTCTTCACTTTCTGCCATAAGGATGGTGTCATCTGCATATCCGAGGTGACTGATATTTCTCCTGGCAATCTTGATTCCAGCTTGTGTTTGTTCCAGTCCAGCATTTCTCATGATGAACTCTGCATAGAAGTTAAATAAGCAGGGTGACAATATACAGCCTTGACGTGCTCCTTTTCCTATTTGGAACCTTTTGTTTTCTCTACTTTCTTCAATTTGAGTCTGAATTTGGTAATAAGGAGTTCATGATCTGAGCCACAGTCAGCTCCTGGTCTTGTTTTTGTTGACTGTATAGAGCTTCTCCATCTTTGGCTGCAGAGAATATAATCATTCTGATTTTGCTGTTGACCATCTGGTGATGTCCATGTGTAGAGTCTTCCCCTGTGTTTTTGGAAGAGGGTGTTTGCTATGACCAGTGCATTTTCTTGGCAAAACTCTATTCGTCTTTGCCCTGTTTCATTCCACATTCCAAGAACAAATTTGCCTGTTACTCCAGGTGTTTCTTGACTTCCTACTTTAGCATTCCAGTCCCCTATAATGAAAAGGACATATTTTGGGGGTGTTAGTTCTAAAAGGTTTTGTAGGTCTTCATAAAACCGTTCAACTTCAGCTTCTTCAGTGTTACTGGTTGGGGCACAGACTTGGATAACTGAACTGTGATACTGAATGGTTTGCCTTGGAGACGAACAGAGATCATTCTGTCGTTTTTGAGGTTGCATTCAAGTACTGCATTTCGGACTCTTTTGTTGACCATGATGGCTACTCCATTTCTTCTGAGGGATTCTTGCCCGCAGTAGTAGATATAATGGTCATCTGAGTTAAATTCACCCATTCCAGTCCATTTTAGTTCGCTGATTCCTAGAATGTCGACGTTCACCCTTGCCATCTCTTGTTTGACCGCTTTCAACATGCCTTGATTCATGGACCTGACATTCCAGGTTCCTGTGCAATATTGCACTTTACAGCATCGGACCTTGCTTCTATCACCAGTCACATCCACAACTGGGTATTGATTTTGCTTTGGCTCCATCCCTTCATTCTTTCTGGAGTTATTTCTCCACTGACCTCCAGTAGCATATTGGGCACCTACTGACCTGGGGAGTTCCTCTTTTGGTATCCTATCATTTTGCCTTTTCATACTGTTCATGGGGTTCTCAAGGCAAGAATACTGAAGTGGCTGGCCATTCCTTTCTCCAGTGGACCATGTTCTGTCAGACCTCTCCACACACACATATGTATATATAAAACTAAATCACTTTGTACACCACAAATTAACACAACACTGTAAATCAGCTACACTCCAATATAAAATAAAACTTTTAAAAATGTGTATCCTCATTTGTACAATAATGCAAATTCAAACAATAAATTTCCCCTGGCATGCTGAGAAGAATGAAATAAACTGAATCCACCTAGTGCCTGTGCAAATGTAGAAAAAGACATATGATCATAAACTAGGATTAAGGGGAGAAATTGAGACAGAGCTTCTGGAGCCGGATGCAGAGTAAACAAAGTTTCCAATGCAGGTGCCCACCCAGCCAGCAATTCTACTGCCTGGCAGTGATCCAACAGAGACAGTGAGAGAAGTGTGCGAACGAATCGTGTGCCTGACAGCTGTGCCGTGATGGTCCGGGCTGGGCTGCAGACTGCTGCAGCCACATAAGTGTCTACCTGAAAGCACCAGAGTGGGTTAGGGTTACGTACATACTGACATCAAAAGATGCTCATAAGGTACTAAATGGGGGAAAAAAAAAAGAAACAAATGAAACACACAACTCCACAGATAGGATGATTATCCTCTATTAAAACATTTCTACGCATACCCTTATCTTCAGACACAGGCGGAAGGCAGGCTCCCCAGCTCTGAGTGGAAGGGAGTCCACGTTCACCCACTTCGATCCAGACTGTTAAATTATATTTTACACTCTGTATCAATGAAAACATGAACAATCTAAATCAATAAAGCCTTTGTATCTAAATACAAGCGGGAAGCCTGCTCTTGGAGCTTCAGACAACTCTGTTCAGGCCAGGAGAGGACGTGAAGGTATCCGACACCCAGGGAGGAGACCAGACCAAGCCCCCCACTCTCACCCAGTGGGGACCCCAGCCACACTGACGGAGGCCCGAGCAGACGCAGGACGACAGTGTAAGCAGCCCAGGGGACACGCTGCAGCGGACAGTGAGGCTGGCCGAGCCAGAGCTCGCTGCCATGGGGCGGCCAGGTGACTTGGTGACGGGCTGCAGAAGCCCGAGCGCTGTGTCCCTGCACGCTTCTGAACCTGAGAGCCGCACAAACGTGCTCCCCAATCCCACCCAGCCACGAGCTCTGTGGCCCTGGACCAGTCACCTCTTCCCACCAGGTGGGGGACGTCCGGGGCCTGTGAAGACTCACTGTGTGCAGGATGCGAGCGCCATGCCTGGTGAAGCCCTGGGCACCAGGACTGATGCCCGCGGGCACCCACCACCGAGGGGCACCAATCATGTCCAGCCCAGCGGCAGCCCACCCTCACAGCCCCCAGAATCAAAGCAGACGGAGAAGGAAGCGGCTCTCCAGACCACACATGGCCTTGCGCCCATCGCCTCCCTGAGGTGCTGGGGAGGTGCGTGCTGCTCACGTTGGCACGTGGGGCAGAGCCAAGCCTGGACCCCAACCCCCAAGAGGCCCCGCTCGTCTTTCTGCCGCTGAGACGGAGAGCTGGCCCTCCAGCCCTTGGGACCGACCTAAACCAGCCACGCTTGTGATCATGAACACAGAGAGAGACCAGGGACCCAACCGCCATGAGGACCCGTGGTCCGGCTTACCTGGATGGCTTTGCGAGCTCATTGCGAGCAGCGGCTTCTCCTTCAAAAGATTCAAAATGGCTCAAAACTTCCACGTAAACGAGAGCTCCAAGGAGCCCAGAGTCCGAGTGGTACATACAAGTCCAGCAGCGGGCAGGGCCGGCCCACAGCCACTGCAGCACCCTGGTCTCGCTGACCACGCCGTGGGCCCAGAAATCCAGAGGAGGGTGGGGATCTCCAGGGGCTCTTAGGAGACAACCTGTGTGGGCAGAGAAAGGGGCGGCTTCGGTTAGGAAGTGCAGCCAGGACGCAGTCACGTGCATGCCTCCCGCCCCTTCGGTGGACTGCTAAAACACTCGCGTGGACTCACCGTTTCTCATCCTACAAGCAACAGAAGTCCTTCCGTGCAAGCGAGTTCGCTCCTGAGAGCCCACTCACAAGCCTGCTTTGCTCGTAAGCCCGACCGAGCTCATCTACGCACCCAGCCTTACAGATGACGCCAGACACGTGACCCAATTCACGTGACCCAACTCGTGTGACTTGGCGTGTGAACGCACATTCGCACCCTTGAAGATGCGTAGTTCTAAGGCTCACAGTGGGGGACCTCCCGTACCCGAGGCTCTGTCAGTAAATACATATATATGTGTGCATACGTGTGATACTGTATCTGTGGTGCAAGCTCAGAGCCGTTAATGGAAAACACTTTAAAAGAGAAATCATTTGAAGCCCACCCGATCCTCCCCCAACACACATTTTTCCATTCTCATGATATCCCCAGCAAAATTTCTATCTTACACGGCAACAATCTGAGAGTCTGTCTAAATTCAGCTTTGCTCATTTGTGCCTGAAATAGTTTCCCTGGTCTCCACCTTCACGATAACCATTTCCTCAGTTCATTCCCATGTTCTGATTTTAAGAGGACAACACGCTCATCACAGAAAGTGTCTAAAGAGCCATCCCAACACCGTGACACACGGGCCGTGCTGGGAGCACTGTGACGCGTGCCCTTGCTGCTGGGCTCCGTCACCTCTCCCACACAGACTGCCAGCTCCACAGCCGGGCACCCTGCCCTCTCTGCCAGCGTGATGGCCGGGACTCCCCAGCGTCAGGATCCGCTCTTGGGAACACTGTTCTGAGGCTGTGCTGGGAGCCACCTGCCTTCTCCCCCACCACAGGCGGGTCTGACAGCCGTGGCCGTCAGATCACAGGCCCCATCACCAGACCCCTGGAGGGCAACACCTGACGGACACCAATCCCTTTCCCAAGCCCAGCCTCTTCCCCAGACCACAGTCACTATCGGAGGAATCCACAGAAACAGGGGCATGAACGCCCACCGCCAAGCTTCTTGCCTCTGCAACATGGCATCACCTAGGACTCTTTAAATCCCTTGCTGTGATGAGCATGTATTACAGCTGGAATAGACATAAACTGAGTACAGGGTAATTATGAAAATCCTCATACTGACCCTGGCCAGGGTTCCTCTAAGGCTCCTTTAACAGTGTGACAAATTCCTGTTCTTGATTAAACTGTTCAAGGGTTTCCCCCTATTGCTTATAACCAAAGACCTCTAACATATTTATCATGTAAAGAACTAAATCCCAAAAGGTGTCTGCTTAGGTGGTACCCAATAACACATCCACCCATAACTGACCAGCATCTTTACGATTATTATTCTGTACATGGTTACTTCCTTAGGAAACACAATGACTTATCTCACGTTCAGTTTTTACTCTTCTCTTGAATAGATGAAGAAGATATAGTACACATATACAACGGAATATTACTCAGCAGTAAAAGACGATAAAATAATGCCGCTTGCAGTAATGTGGACGAACCTACAGATTATTATACTAAGTGAAGTTAGGACAGAAAGAACAAGACAAATACCATCTAATACCACTTACATAATCTAAAACAAGACACAAATAAATATATCTGCAAAACAAAAACAGCCTCACAAAGAGAACAGACTTGTGGCTACCGACTGGGGGAGGAGGCATGAGGGAGACGTGAACTGGGAGTTCTGGGTGAGCAGATGCCAACTGTCATTAACAGATACAGGAAGGAGACAGCAAGGTCCTGCTGGGTAGCACAGGGGACTGCCTTCAACTCCCTGTGACAAATCAGAATGGAAATGAGTATGAAAAGGAACATGTCTAGGTATAAGTGAGTCTCTCTGATGTACAGCAGAAATTCACCCATTGTAAATTAACTGTACTTCAGGAAAACTTTAAAAATAAACAGAATGTTTATTCATCTCTTGACCAGAAAGAAACAGTGCAGTCTTAAAAGCAATGTAGGTGGTAAATTTTGCAAACTCTTACAAATCTCAGACAGGAGATCAAACCAGTCAGTCCTAAAGGCAATCAGTCCTGAATATTCATTGGAAGGACTGATGCTAAAGCTGAAGCTCCAATACTTTGGCCGCCTGATGCAAAAAGGCAACTCACTGGAAAAGACCCTGATGCTGAGAAAGACCAAAGGCAAAACGAGAAAGGGGCAGAAGAGGATGAGATAGTGGGATGGCATCACTGACTCAATGAAAATGAATTTGAGGAAACTCCTGGAGGTAGTGAAGGACAAGGAAGCTTGGCACGATGCAGTCCATGGGGTCACAAACGGTTGGACTAGACTTAGCAACTAAACAATGACAAATCTCTGTATCCTCCACCCAAAAGTCACAACGTGGCTGGGTATAAAAGTCTTGCATCACAACTATTTCTCCCTCAAGGCCTTAGCTGCCGTCCGCCGTCAGACACAGAGAGCCTCTGGACAGCCAGGGAGCACTTCCTTTCCAGGGAGCCTCTGGGGCTGATTTCTGATGCTTTCATCTGTCTGCATTCTGCCAGGATTTTGTTGTTACTTTGATCTTGAAATTCAAAAATGTTGTCAGAAAATGTATGGCAAGAATCTCTTTTCATTTAACTTGCTCCAAACACGAACCTTTCAGCACTCACAGGTCTTCTCTTCTGCCCAGGAAAATGCTCTTTGATCACGTTTTGGTGGCTGCTCTGCCACATCTGTTTTGGCGTCTTCATAGCTTCCCACACCGTCTGCCTGGAACCAGAAACCCATCGTACTCAGCTTCTCCCGGCACTGGTGCGCCGTGCTTTACTCTGCACCCCAAGTGCCTCTGCCTGAGCATTCGCCACGTCACTGCTGCTAATTCCCATGATCTCCACTTCATTCCTATGGCTTTTCATACAGATTTTAACTAAACCTTAAGCTCTTTGTCTTCAACCACCTCCTTTATGACTCACTCCATTGCCTTCTCTCAGCTGAGTCCCTCCTCACGACCTCTGTTCTGTATCTCTGGCCAAAGCCTTCTGAAATTTCTTTTTTTTCTGATTCTGACGACTGACTATTTTCTTCTGACTTTCAGGAGAGTTCCCTTTCCACCACATGCCAGAATACCTTTCGAGACTCCATGGTGGGGATTTACTTCTGTTTGTTTATCCTCAAGTGAACATAACTGTGGTCTAGATCTCAGTTTTGCCCAAAGACTGTGTACCTCCGATCCTATCCCTTCTCCATCCACTGCAACAGTGGCTAAACGCTTCTCAGAGCCGCCCCTCTGGCAGCTGACACGCACAGAACCCAAGATAAGTGCTCAGCATCAGCAGGCTCTCAGCTAGCACAAGGCTGAGACAGACCAAATGTAGACAGAACGAGACGCAGACGAACTACTGCAACACAGTCATTATCTGTATAAGCTCCTTCTGTATTAAGAAGCTTCTGCTATAATACAATAACGCACTCTGCGAAAAACTCATGCTCCAAAAACGTGCATAAAAATAACAGGGTTTATGGGGAAAAAAGGAAAGAAAAACAAGGCTGGAGTAGACTATCAAAAACTGCAATTTAATAACTAGGGTATTACAAAGTCAGTACTAACTCTAGCTTTAAAATCATCAGTTTTTAAAAAGACATGCAAAATTCCTAATCCCATGTACAACGTCCAGCAAAGGTAGAGTTTTATAAAAGGCGGCAACGGTTTGATGAGAGAGGTTGAAAGGAAGAACTGAAGCCTCTGGGTCATGGAACAGGGGGCAGACACATAGAGATAGATGGAGGAAGCCACACAGTAACCAGTTTTGAGAAAGTGCACGGCCAACACGGGCAAGAAGCGGGAGCCATGGTGGGCCAGGGAGGGGTGAGAAGGCGGCCTCCAGGGTCCTCAGCGGCCACGCCCTGTTCCTTGAAGCTAAGCTTTTGCTGAAGCAGGAAGAGCCGAGTCAGACCCCGCTGGACGTCTGCATCACACCAGGTGCAGGGGGGACATGAGCCACTCCGAGTCACACAGACATGCCCTGTTCCAGGGGGCGATGCCCGTGAAAGCACCTTCCCAGCCCCGGCGGATTCACTTCTTGCTGCCGTGGGAACAAAGGGCCGCAGACTGGGAGGTATAAAAACTACAGAAACACATTGTTCACGGTCAGGAGCCGTGAAGTCGCCAGAAATCTGAAGTCCGGGTGCTGGCGAGGCCGACCTCTCTCCAAAGCTGCAGGGAAACCCGTCCTGGCCTCTTCCCACCTCTGGGGACTGCTGGCATCTTTGGGGTCCCTGGGCCAGCAGCTGCAGGGCTCCAAACCCTGCCTTCCTCGTCTCTCGTGTGTCTGCCTTCACTTGGCCGACTTCCCAGGACCCAGTCACCCAGGATTAGAGGCTCAGCTGACATCAGCACGATTTCGTCTGCATTACATCTGCAGGGACCCTGTCTCTGTACGGGGTGCTGGGGGTTAGGACTGCAACGTAGCTGTTGGAAGGGAGGCACAGTGCCAGCCCTAATGCCCAGGACACAGCACGCCCAGGCCTCCCCCAGGGGATCCCCGCCAGCCTCGCCAGCTTTGTGTGAAGCTGACGTTCCCCTCATCTCACAATCCCCTGCACTACAACCAGACCACATCCCACACAGGCCAGCCCCCGGTGGATGCCCCTAACACCACGAGGCAGAGAGGCAGAGGGCCTGGAGAGAGCCCCACGTGGCACAGGGACCAACGGAGATGCTGTGCGTCCAGGGAAGGCAGCGGGGCAGGGTCTCCCTCCCTGCTCTCAGCTGAACCTCCGGATGCCTCATTTGGCCCGGGTCCTCTGACCTCAGCCACACTGCGCCTGTCAGGAGACCCTGCAGTCTGGGTCTCTGAGAGGAATCAAAGTCCTATCCAGAAACTTCCAGCCCACTGTCGGTGGCAGTCTAGCTAACAGCCGAGAGGGCAAGCAGGAGGACCAAGCCTGCCAGTGAGCTGGGCTCGAGACGTGAGGCTCAGAAACAGCACTTTAGTATGGACGTGACCTCAAGCAAGTGACCTGAGCTTGCTCCGCCTCAGCTGCTCACCTACGGAGATGGGGAGGAAGGCAAACACAGCACCGTGAACAGCACGGGGGTGTGAAAGGGCGACACAGCGGTGCCGGCACAGGAGGAGCCCCGCGTCAGGGCTGGCGCACGGCACACGCCCAAACACCAGCTATTGCTACGACCGTTATTTACTCCAAACCAAGAGCTTCTAGTAAAGTTTTGACAACTTCCTTGGAAAACATCAGAAGTCTGCTTCTAGTCAATAGAATAATACAGACCAGATTTATTCTCCCACACAAAGCACCTACAAAAGAGAAAATTTGTGTGGTTTCCAGACACTGACATCAGGTGTGGGGCCCTTGAGGAGATAGACACCTGATGAACTGCCCAGGTGACCGAGAGCCTCCACGCAGCAGCACAGGGCGGACACGAAGAACGCCTGAAAACACAGCAGCTTAAAAGTTCCCAAATTCGATGAAAACCATAAGCCCACAGGGCTTTCCTGGTGGCTCAGACAGTAAAGAATCTGCTTGCAATGGAGAAGACCCAGGTTCGATCCCTGGGTCAGAAAGCTCCCCTGGAGAAGGGAATGGCCACCCACACCAGGATTCTTGCCTGCAAAATCCCATGGATACAGGGCCTGGCGAGCAACAGTCCACACAGTCACAGTCAGACGTGACTGAGCAACTAACACTTTCACTTTCATAAACCCACTGATCCAAGAAGTTCAGTCAACTCCAAGCACAAACACGCTATGAAGGTTACACCAGGCCAGAATATAGTCAAATTACTTAAAACCAATTTTAAGAAAATGTCCTAAAAGCAGTTGGGAAGGAAAAGTCATCACAGAAAAAAAAAATAAGAGGAGCAGCAGATTTCTCAGTGGGAAGAATGCCAGCCAGACGACAATGGGGTAACACCTTTCCATGGGTCACTCATGCACATGTGCATGCACACACACACAGACACACTCACACCCACAGACACACACACACACACCCACACACACACTCTCAGATACACACACACACTCACACACAGAGACACACACACACACACTCACACACACACAGAGACACATACACTCACACACACATACACTCACACACACATGCACACACTCACACACACACTCACACTTCCTGCCTCGGATGCTGCACCCCATGAAAAAAATCTTTCAAAACAAAGGTGAAATAGAGATGTTTACCAGCAGACCTGCACTAAAAGAGATCTCAAAGGCAAAAGGAAAACAAGGTCAGGTGGAAACACAGATCCACAGAGAGGAGTGAGGAGTTTCAGAAATGAGAACTGTACATGTAAATATAAACGATTCTTCTCTGATGCTAAATCTCTTTTAAAAAGAGAACAGTTTAATGCAAAAATAACAATGTATTAGAAAGTTCATATCATATGTATTAAGAAAACATATGTCAAAAACAACACAAAGACCAGGAGGGGAGGAAGAGAGGTATATTGTTGTATGTTGTTACACGAGACACGGAATGGCTTAACCTTGAAGATAAAACCATGATAGGCTGAAATGTAGACCATAAATCCTAAACCTCCACTTAAAATGATTAACTAACTAGTCAGCAAGTAGCTAATGAGTCAATAAAGAAAATATAACAGAATCGTAAAAATGCTCAATCCAAATGAAGCCAGAAAGAGAGAAAAAAGAGCAGAAAAGTGGCAAACAGAAAACATAAAGCAAGACAGTCGCTTTAAACCAAACGGCGTCAATGACCAAACAGTCTAAACACCCCCAGTTCAAAGGGCAGATGCTGTCCGAGTGGATAAAGCAGCCAGACCCTGCTTCCGGAGTAAAAGAGGACTTGTGTGGGGGAGGACTGAAAACGCGGGAGAAGAGGGCACGCATTTCATTGCAAAGCGAATCTTCCCCAAGATGCGTGGCCCCAGCTACAGCTGCCTACAAGGAACAGGTTTTATTTATAAAGACACAAACAGGTTACAAGTAAAAGATGCAAAAAGATACAGCATGCAAATATTCCTCAAAAGAAAGCTGTAATGGCTAACATTTACCCAGACAAGGCAAATGTTAGGGGAGAATATTATCAGGGACAAAGAAGGTCGTTTCGTAATGATCAAGGGGTCAACTCACCAAAGGACATAACATTCCTAAACACACATGCAGCTGATGCCAGAGCCTCACACATGAAGCAAAAGTTAGTAAAGGGAGAAAGTCTGTATAAGGAGGAGTGGACAAGACGGTAGTGGTAAACTTCAAACCCCTGCTCGTGGCAGCGGTTAGAACAAGTGACAGAAAATTAGTAAAAGCGTGAACAGCACCATCAGCCAACCTGATCAAGATGATATTTATAGAGCACTGCGGACAGCAGCGGGGTGCATGCGCCCCACCTTCTGTCAAATGCACACGCCACTGACCGAGACAGGCCGTCTGTGGGGCCATCCACAGCCTCAGTGAGTTTAGAAGCACTCGAGTCAAGATACAGAAAGACTGTCCTCTGATAAAATGAATTTAATCTCGTTTCCTAAAATGAAAGTAAACTAGAAATCAGTAACAGAAAGACACCCGGAAAACCAAGCATCTAAATAGCAAACATAATAGACCAGATATGTGAAACCAAAACTGAGAATACGCTTCATGGGTCAAAGAAAAAAGTGAAGCAGGGATCATGGAGCATTTTGAAATGAACAAGAATGAAACACAACATATCAAAATGCGTAGTGCTGAAAGGGACATTTACTGCACTGAAAACCTGTGTCAGAGATGAAGGTCTCAAGTCAATGACCTCAGGTTTCACTGTAAGAAACTAGAAAAAGGATAAATCAGATCCAAAATAAGCAGGAAAAAGGACAATAGCAAAAAGCAGAAATCAACAAAATATGAAAATCAGTGAAACTAAATGCTGGTTCTTAGCAATAGTAAAATTGCTCAGTCGTGTCCGACTCTTAGTGACCCCATGGACGGTAGCCCACCAGGGTCGTCTATCCATGGGATTCTCCAGGCGAGAATACTAGAGTGGGTAGCCATTCCCTTCTCCACGGGATCTTCCTGACCGAAGAATCAAACCCAGGTCTCCTGCATTATAGGCAGATTCTTTACCATCTGAGCCTAGCTAAACAGATCAGGATAAAACCAGAGAAAGAAGCAAATCAACAAAATCCAGAATAAGAGGGAATTAACCACAGACCACACGGATACTAAATAGATGATAAGGGGAGATGATGAACAACTTTATGTGAATAAATCTGACAATTTGGATGAAATAAATAAATGCCCTAAAAGACCCCAACTATCAAAGCTCACTCAAGGAGAGAAAGACCAGAATCAGTACCCTGGGCTTCTTCATGGCTGCAACACCCACCGCATCCCATCTGCAACTCTCCCTGTCTTGGTTATCTGCCCAAGAGTGATGTTTAACTCCCCTCCCTTCTGCACATATTGATGATCAGAATTCCACTGCGAGGAGGGCCTGTCACTTGCCCATCTTGCTGTTTAATTTTCTCTTTGCATCATTATGAAATTATGGATTTTTATTTTATTCTGTGCGTGATCATCACAACCATCATTATTCATTTTGTCGTCCGAGCTTTGGCCACTGGGAGTGCCTATGTTTCTCTGAAAAGCCCCCATCCCCAACTTCTATCTCTTTTTGTCAGTGCCTTGCTTTCCAGTTCCACGAGATACCCTTGCCACAGCCTGGGAATCAATCATTTCTCCGGGGAGTCCTGGCTCCCTTTTCTGGAGAACTGTGTGTGGGCAGCGAGAGGTGGGTGCCACCGCCGTAGGACCCGCCCCGCACACGGGACGCTGGATGTAAACTCACACATCCGTATTCTGTACACTGGTTAAATCGTGAGTTCACACTGACACCTCAGATCCAACCCAACATCACAGGCCGAGTTTAGTCTCCTCCTTTCCCGATTCCCACTGATTTCTCCAACAGTGAGAAACCTGGTCCTTACTGGTTATAACCCATCTGCTTACTTGTTCACCTCCAGGATACAGCTCTAGTAGAAAGTGCTTTCAGAAGAGCTGGCCCCCACACACGCGGCACACACGTGACAAGACTCAGAACTCACGCCCATTTCCTGCCTCCAGCCTCTCAGTGTGTGGTCGGGACACATCCCCAGGCCCACGGTGACCCCGGGCAGCTCTTCTGTGCCCCCAGTGCAGGGGCTCACGCACCTGTGCTAGAACTCGGTTCCTTTGCCAGTGTGTGTATTTCACTTTGGTTTCTCCCACATCCTGGTTGCTTTTAACTGTTTGTTGTTGGACATATGAAGAGTAAGAAATACAAACTTTTTAAATATAAAAAAAAACACCACACACAAGTTCATATTGATGTTTTAAATTTAAGATTTTACAGAGTTTTATCGTGAACTTCTCTTACTTAAAGAAAGCAAGCTTTGGTCTTACGGAATATTCAGACCTACACGAGGTAAAGACAGTCGCATGACGAGTCTGAGCACCCAGACCAGGGACTGTCAACAGGTGCCCTGCCAGGCCGGCTTCCCCTGCAAACGCTGCGACACGCGCTGGAATGCCCAATGGTGGCTGCAGTTTCAACAGGGGGACCTGCAGAAGCCTGTTACTGCATGAGACCTTTGATCTGGTGTGTTCAGGATCCAGTTCTCTCACAAACAATGCCCTCTGCGTGACACCATGCCCTTTATTTCGGGGGAAGCAGAAGGGCACTGAAGCAGTACTGAGACGTGGGGCTGGGCTCAGGACAGGCCAAGGTGGCAGTGAACGGAGATGCGCCTCCTCCAGAGGGCACCTCCCCAGACCAGGGGTCCGCCGTGGCCATCAGCAGCCCTGCTGGCCCAGGGACGTCAGCCCCCGCTCGGCGCCCACCCATCTCAGAGCAGCTTGCGCCAGGGCTCCCGGCCCCCCTGGGAGAAAGGCAGCGTGAGCCGGGTTGGAGGATAGCCTCTGCAGCGAGTCTGGAAATGTGGACGAGGAGCCAAGAGATGGAGGAACCAGTTCTCGAACCGGCAAGGCGCAATGCCAGTGCCCGGACAGTGAGCGCTTCTCTCCAGAGTACAGAGCAAGGCAAGAACTCAGGTTCCAGAACACAGGCCAGTGAGGAGGAAGGTGTGCCACCAGGGCTTCAGGATCTCAGGTGACAGAAAAGGCCCCTGAACAATCTGGGCAAACAGAGACCCCCCAGAAGGATCTGGAGAACGCAGGAGGGGGAGGTCTGGAGGCAGGACGCAAGGGGCGGCCCCTAGCAGCCGGCGAGACTGACTCCCAGGGGGCCCTCGGGGCTCAGCCCTGATGCACGCCTCCTGGCCGCGCCGGGGCGGACGCCTCGACTGGCAGCCCCCCAAAGTGAAGCCAGTGGGAGAGGGCTCACTCCCCAGAAGCCAGCTGAGGTGCTGTGAGGGGTCAGGACGGGGCCCGAGCGTTACACGCAGGGGGACTGATGCAGGACCCCAAGAGGCAGCACCGCTGGGGCCTCCCCAGCTCCCCGACGTGTCCCCGCAGGCGCCCCAGTCAGATTGGCCCCTGCCTCCTGCGCTCACGGGAGGAGCCGGGGAGCCAGCAGGCACTCCTCCGTCCCTGCACAGCGCCCGTCCGTCTGGAGCTGGGGGCTGAGCTCTGTCCAGCCCCGCATCTCCCAGCTAGTAGTGCGACCCTGGACCGGCCTCCCCACTCTCTGAGCGGTTCGACCCTGGGCTACATGAGGACCCCACAGGTGGCTGAGGCGCCTGTGAACCCTAGAGGTTCCTGGGCCACAAAAGGACCCTGGTCACCGCCATGAAGATGCCAGGGCACAGGGGAAAATTACAAGGTAAGAGCAAACTGTTTACAGCTGAAAACTAAAGTAACTCCTAACAAAGCAAGCAAACCACCCCAGCCCCAGGAGAGCAAGCCTATTCAGTCTAAGAGGATAACCCACCAACACTGCGACCCACTGGTGTGACCACACTGCTCCTCTGCCCCTGCCCCACTGCACCAGCACCGCTTCAGGCGGACAGCCCAACATGAAAATTGACCAGGAATTTAACCTCTTCACAAAATAAAATTCAAGTGTGAATTTTGATGTAACTGTCTGACGACACTTGACTAACCAGTAGATTATTGCTTTTCTTAAACACACACACACACACACACACACAGACAACACCTGGTATTAAGATCTCAAACAATAGAGGAGTTTAAGGTTTCTGTGTGTCAGGAAGCAACAGTTAGAACTGGACATGGAACAACAGACTGGTTCCAAATAGGAAAAGGAGTACATCAAGGCTGTATATTGTCACCCTGCTTATTTAACTTATATGCAGAGTACATCATGAGAAACACTGGGCTGGAAGAAGCACAAGCTGGAATCAAGATTGCTGGGAGAAATATCAATCACCTCAGATATGCAGATGACACCACCCTTATGGCAGAAAGTGGAGAGGAGCTAAAGAGCCTCTTGATGAAAGTGAAAGAGGAGACTGAAAATGTTGGCTTAAAGCTCAACATACAGAAAACTAAGATCATGGCATCTGGTCCCATCACTTCACGGGAAATAGATGGGGAATCAGTGTCACACTTTATTTCTGAGGGCTCCAAAATCACTGCAGATGGTGACTGCAGCCATGAAAGACAGTTACTCCTTGGAAGGAAGGTTATGACCAACCTAGATAGCATATTCAAAAGCAGAGTCATTATTTTGCCAACAAAGGCCCGTCTAGTCCAGGCTATGGTTTTTCCTGTGGTCATGTATGGATGTGAAAGATGGACTATGAAGAAAGTTGAGCGCCGAAGAATTGATGCTTTTGAACTGTGGTGTTGGAGAAGACTCTTGAGAGGCCCTTGGACTGCAAGGAGATCCAACCAGTCCATTCTAAAGGAGATTGGTCCTGGGTGTTCTTTGGAAGGAATGATGCTAAAGCTGAAACTCCAATACTTTGGCCACCTCATGCAAAGAGCTGACTCATTGGAAAAGACTCTGATGCTGCGAGGGATTGGGGACAGGAGGAGAAGGGGATGACAGAGGATGAGATGGCTGGATGGCATCACTGATTCGATGGACGTGAGTTTGTGTGAACTCCGGGAGTTGGTGATGGACAGGGAGTCCTGGCGTGCTGCAATTCATGGAGTCACAAAGAGTCGGCCACGACTGAGCGACTGAACTGAAACTGAACTGGTTTGTGAGAACTATTCATGAATAACATTTTAAATTTAAATCTGTCCAGCTCTGACTGAATTATATATTTCTGGTAAATATTAGACAAATGTTGAACATGTGATGACTACAAAAGCAACTGCATTTATAACTTCATTCTTGCCTGATTTATCATGTAAATTAAAGCCCACATTTGTGAAGCTGAACACTAGCAAGGGATGTGTAATTCTAAGTCACTAGCACTTTTACAAAGACAGGAATGATCATCCACAAATAAGAATCTCTGACACTATGCATGTATTTATATGAAGCCATCTCTTTATTTCTGCTCCATACGAAACAGATGAGACCAAACGCATCGCCACTGCCTGTGTGTGCTCACGTTTCCTTCACCAAACCCTCTGAATCGAGAATCACCTATAGTTCTTCCCTCCGGCAGTGGCCCTTGGAAATTTCAGTTTGACCTAATTTCACAAAATAAGCCATAAACATTCCAAAGGGTAAAAGTCTTAGAAACTATAAATCCTTAAGAGAACATTCTTTTAAAAATCTTGTTAAGGAACCACAAAGAGGACACGCTCTGCCACTCTCTGCAATCCTCTGCATCCCGTCACATGGACAAGCAACAACCGCAGCTCAGACTCCATGCTCTTCCCCACCATGGCCTCAGCCTGCCAGGCTGGTGGAGAAACAGCATGCTGCCAGCGAGCCCAAAGAGAGCCAAGAGCCACAGCCTGCAGCACCCCAGAGCAGGATGAATGAAGCAAGCCATCAGCTGAGGACAGTGGAGAGCCATTCCTGGCATCAAGCGGGAGGCCCGGGTGTCCCCTCGCACCACGTCCATTCAGCCCCATGCTGGTGATGCTCGCCAACGCAACAAGGCAAGAAAAAGAAACGAAAGGCACAAGGAGGGGAAAGGAAGACACTGCACCGCTCACAGACGATACGCTGCATACACAGAAAGCCCCAAAGAATTCACTACTAATAACCATCAAAACTCCTAAATGAACTTAACCAGATGACAGGGTACAAGGCCGACATGCAAAGCCACTGTATTTCCACATACCAGCAATAAGCACATAGAAAATAAAAAGATACCATCTTTAAAAGAGAAACCATTGACAGCAACATCTAAAATCGCAAATACCCAGGGCTAAATCTACCAAAAGTATATATAAGAACTCTGTAATTAAGCTATGAAACATGATAGCAGTGGTGTTAGTCGCTCAGTCATGTCCAGCTCTTTGTGACCCCACAGACTGTAGCCTGCCAAAGTCCTCTGTCCGTGGGATTCTCTAGGCAAGAATACTGGAGTGGGTTGTCATCCTCTTCTCCAGAGGATCTTCCCAACCCAGGGATCAAACCCAGGTCTTCTGCATTGCAGGCAGACTCTTTACAATCTGAGCTACAGGGAAGCCCATGAAGCAAATCGCAAGTCACAGGTCTAAGCGAATGGAGGCCTATAGCCTGTACAGGAGAAGGCGGTGGCAGCCCACCTCGACACTCTTGCCTGAAGAGCTCTGTGGCCAGAGGAGTCTGCTGGGCTATCATCCACGCAGCCGCAAAGACTTGGACAAGACGAGCGACTAAGACACGCATTATAAACCTATGTAGTTAAGGCTTTGTGAGAGAGTAGATAAATAAAACAAGGAGCAGAATGTTCCAGACTGAGCCCATCACACACACAGTAATATGGTTATAGCAAAGTCTGCATTCCAAACCCACAGGGAAACAGGCAGGTCTTTTCAATAGGCAGTGCTGGAGTGACTAGGACCTTTATGGAAACAGGAACGAACTATGACCTGGACAGCACACCACCACACAGACTAGGGCGAGAGGGACCACAGACCTACACTAAAGGCGAGGCGAGAAAGCCTCCCCCAGAAGACGAAAGCTTAAGGAGAAGCTCTGTGGGCAGACGAGGACTCCCTAAACCGATGTAATGATTTAGAAACATAAGGCATTAACCGTGGAGGAGAGAAAATGACATATTATACTGTATCAAAACAAACAACTTCAGTCTGTCCAGAGATCCAGCAGAAGAGCAAAAAGGTGACCCAGAGAGCAGAAGATAATCTGCCCAATACATCCAACGAGGGATCAGAATCCAAAATAAGTAATTCACTAATCATAAAGAAAAGGCAAGCAACTCAAATAAAAAATGGGCAAAAACTATCAACAGACATTTTTACAGAAGAGGACTCCAAAAGGTCCATCATCACAGGAAGAGGTTCTCAGCAACTGAAATACTAAGGAAATGCACATGAAACCCACAACAGGATCCCACAAAAGTCTAAAATATAAAAGCAGAGCAGAACCTGGCACCAGCAAAGATGGAACGATCAGACCTCCCAGGTGCTGCCTTGAGAGAGGGCAGGAGAAAACAACTATGGGAAAGGGACGCTCAAAATGGCCAGTGAGGCTCACGGGGGCTCCCCGGAGCCATGCACGGGGGATACCACGCAGATATACCAGCAGACTGGCTCCCTGGAGCCATGCACGAGTGATACCACCGAGACATACCCACAGAGGCACATGCAGGCTCCTCGGAGCCATGCAGGAAGGATACCACCCAGATATACCTGCAGAAGCTCATGTGGGCTCCCCGGAGCCATGCACGAGTGATACCACCGAGACACACCCGCAGAGGCACACACGGGCTCCCCAGAGCCATGCAGGATGGATACCACACAGACACACCTGCAGAGGCTCACGCGGGCTCCCCAGAGCCATACAGGAAGAACACCAAGCAGACACACCCGCAGAGGCACACATGGGCTCCCCAGAGCCATGCACGGGGGAAACCATGCAGACATACCAGAAGAGGCTCACACGGGCTCCCCGGAGCCACGCAGGATGGATACCACCCAGACACACCCGCAGAAGCTCACACTGGATCCCCAGAGCCATGCACAAGTGATACCACACAGACACACCCGCAGATGCTCACGCGGGCTCCCCGGAGCCATGCATGAGTGATACCACCCAGACATACCAGTGGAGGCACACACGGGCTCTCTGGAGCCATGCACGGGTGATACCACACAGACACACCCACAGAGGCTCACACGGGCTCCCCAGAGCCATGCACGGGTGATACCACCCAGACACACCCGCAGAGGCACACACGGGCTCCCCGGAGCTATGCACGAGTGATACCACCCAAACACACCCGCAGACGTTCACACGGGCTCCCCGGAGCCATGCACGAGTGATACCACCCAAACACACCCGCAGACGCTCACACGGGCTCCCCGGAGCCATGCACGAGTGATACCACCAAAACATACTGGCAGAGGTTCATGCGGGCTCCCCAGAGCCATGCACGAGTGATACCACCCAGACATACTGGCAGAGGTTCATGCGGGCTCCCCAGAGCCATGCACGAGTGATACCACACAGACACACCCACAGAGGCTCACGTGGGCTCCCCGGAGCTATGCATGAGTGATACCACCCAAACACACCCACAGATGCTCACACGGGCTCCCCGGAGCCATGCACGAGTGATACCACCCAAACACACCCGCAGACGCTCACGCGGGATCCCCGGAGCCATGCACGAGTGATACCACCCAGACACACCCACAGAGGCTCACGCGGGCTCCCCAGAGCCATGCACGAGTGATACCACCCAGACACACCCACAGAGGCTCACGCGGGCTCCCCAGAGCCATGCACGAGTGATACCACCCAGACACACCCACAGAGGCTCACACGGGCTCCCCAGAGCCATGCACGAGTGATACCACCCAGACACACCCACAGAGGCTCACACGGGCTCCCCAGAGCCATGCACGAGTGATACCACCCAGACACACCCACAGAGGCTCACACGGGCTCCCCAGAGCCATGCACGAGTGATACCACCCAGACACACCCACAGAGGCTCACACGGGCTCCCCAGAGCCATGCACGAGTGATACCACCCAGACACACCCACAGAGGCTCACACGGGCTCCCCAGAGCCATGCACGAGTGATACCACCCAGACACACCCACAGAGGCTCACACGGGCTCCCCAGAGCCATGCACGAGTGATACCACCCAGACACACCCACAGAGGCTCACACGGGCTCCCCAGAGCCATGCACGAGTGATACCACCCAGACACACCCACAGAGGCTCACACGGGCTCCCCAGAGCCATGCACGAGTGATACCACCCAGACACACCCACAGAGGCTCACGCGGGCTCCCCAGAGCCATGCACGAGTGATACCACCCAGACACACCCACAGAGGTTCAGGCGGGCTCCCCAGAGCCATCCACAGTGGATACCACCCAGACACACCCGCAGAAGCTCACACTGGATCCCCGGAGCCATGCACAAGTGATACCACACAGACACACCCACAGAGGCTCACATGGGCTCCCTGGAGCCATGCACGGGGGTTACCACCCAGATATACCCGCAGAGGCTCATGTGGGCTCCCCGGAGCCATGCAGGAAGGACACCACCCAGATATACTCGCAGAGGCACACGCGGGCGCCCCAGAGCCATGCACGAGTGATATCACCCAGACAACCCACAGAGGCTCACGTGGGCTCCCGGAGCCATGCCCAGCTGACACAGGAGCACCGTCCACGGTCGGTGAAAACTGGAAACCTGCCACGTGTCCATCAGCAGTAGAGTAAATAACTGTGAATCAGAATCCAGTCCTGGGGAGAGCATGGTCCAGCAAGAACACCACACAAAGCACACAGAGGAGCAGCAGCAAGACAATCTCTGCGGCTGGCAGAGAGCAGACACTCAGGGGTGCACAGTGCAGGACCCCCGGTGTGAGGCGCCAGCGCAGGTCAGGCAACCTGTGCTGTGAGAAGCCGACACAAGTGACCCTCGGGCGTGGAGGGAAGAGCCTAGGGCTGTGCGGAAGTGTTCTGTTTCCTGATCCCAGTGAAAACTCCACGAACGGGCAGAAATCCACCCAGCTGAACGCTTTGGGCTGCTAAACAGAGACAGGGAATCAAGCACTCAGAGGTTGTCTTGCAGGGAAGAAAGATTCAGAATCGTGCCCACCAGGCGGGCCCACTCCCCCTGCACTGTCTCAGCAGAGCGCTGGCTCTCTGGGCTGCCGTGCCCCCACAGCACGGCGGGCCCCTGCTACTACACTCTCCCAACCACGGGTGCTCGGGAGACATTCGCCAGACCACCTCGTCCGGAAACAGCAGACGCTCATAGCAGCCGCACAGGGTGCGCGAGTGTCTGTGACGCAAATGCGGGCGGCAGGGGGCAGGGGGTTCACACTGAGCAAGTCCCAGGAGGCCCCAAGCCGAGCTGTCAGACAGAAAAAACGTAGAGTGGAATAATTTTAATTCAAATACTTTTCAATTAAATAGTAAATTTAATTTGAATTAAGATTAATAAGTTTAAATAAGTTTCAGTCAAAAACAGACTGTTGACTGTATGATTTTTCTGAGCCCTATTTATCCATAGCCAGCTTCTTTCTTAAATAAGCATCGTTTTGTTCACCAGACACCGTTCATGAAATACGGGCCGTAAGGTTGAGCAACTATGCTTGTAAGAGTGACATTTGATGACGGATGGTCACACTGTCAAAGACAAGGCGTCCTCCCACAGTCTGTGGGGCAGCCTTGCATGTTGGCTGCGCAGCAGGCTCTGTGTGCAGCGCTGCTCCGGCCGTTCCCGACTCTTTGCAGCCCTATGGACTGTGGCCTGCTGGGCTCCTGCGTCCACGGGATTCTTCCTGCAAGAGCGCTGGAGTGGGCTGCCACGCTCTTCTGCAGGGGATCTTCCCGACCCAGGCATCAAGCCGGCCCGTCTTATGCCTCCTGCATTGGCAGGCAGGTTCTTTACCACTAGCGCCACCTGGAAAAGCCCAGTAGGCTCTACACTTGAAAGGCGTAAGACTCCACTTCTGTGTTCGAACAGGAACGTCACTAACTCTGTGAAATTAGGCTCTGTGGTGAGCAGAGGGCTAGGATTCCATCAGCCCTGACTCCCTCCGCCTGTTCTGGAGAGGCCAGACGGTCTAACCCTGAGAGGAGAAAGGGGACTGGCATTCTGTCATCCTTCCCACACGCGTGTGCACACGCCATCCGCAGCATGACAGAATCTACCTTCTCCCCCAAAGTAAGCAGCCTCCCAGCGCCCTGAATCGCTTCTCTACACGGCCATGTCTGTTGATTGATAATTAGCCACATAAACAAACTTTAGATTAATTAAGAGTCCAAATAGATAAAGCGTCCAGATAAAACAACACTTGTTTCCTGAGCTGCTGAATGAAATAATTTTAGAGGAAAAGGTTCCAGCAGGCAGGCAGGGGGCTGGAGATCTGGCTTGTGAGCGGAGAAGTCAGATGGGGAGGGGGGCAGGCGGGCGCAGACCGGATACTCCAGTGGCCGGAGCGGCCAGGGCATTCCGCGTCAGGATGGGGTGCTGAGCCCCCGTGTGGCTCCCCGCCCGGTCTCACTCAGTGGGGGTCAAGGGAGAGAACCAGCGCAAACCCAGGACCGTGGAGAGTCCCCGGGGGTGGGGAGGTGCCAGCAGTTCGATGTCCCCAGTGCTCCACTGAAGGCCTGAGGACAGATCCCAGAGGCTGGGAGCGAGCAGGGACGCGAGGGTGTACTCCCACCCCTGGGGGCCCTCATCCCCCAGGAGCGCCCCCTCATCCTGTCCTTCCGTTTACCAAGCGCATCGATGCAGCGGAGACGCGCAAGGACTTCCCCTGTCCCGGCCACGGCCCCCACTGGCAGGCGGGCCAGCCAACTGCCCGGCGGGCTCCCCTCTCACCCCACCAGCACTCTGCCACCTCAGGGCCTGCCCTGTCTGCCAGGAGCTGCGCTGCGTCTCCCCCGCTTGTCATCTACACGTAAACGCCCGCGTTCGGTGTACACAAATGGAGAGAATGCACACCGCTCCGTCTTTGGAGTCCTTGTCTTTTTTCCTCCTTTTTCCTCCCCTCTCCACCACGAGCCACAGCAGGTCACCTCTGAGTGGGTACGGTCCATACTGTTCTCCGTTTTCTCTCACACACAGATTTACACACAGACAGGCATGCACAAACGCCAGGTGTTCACACTCTGCCTCACAAAAGCGAGGTTTTATCAACGCAGACTTCTCAGCGTCTTGCCTCTCTCCCTCAACAGTACTTCTTGGGGCGTCCCACCCATCGTGCGGGTGTACCGAAATCCAGCCCATCACCGCCCGACTCAGGGGCGCCGGCTTCCTTCCGCAGGAGCCACTGCCAGACGGCTCAGCACACACGTCCTTACCAGGGACCACGTGTCTCCCGTCTCAGGACGCAGCCGCGGGACGTCTTTCAGAGCCGGGCCACCGCTCACACCTGCTCCAGCCCCACGCGAGGCCACCGCCGCCCCACAGTCCCGCCTGCAGCAGGCGTCACGTCTCTCCCGCCGCCCTGGCTGAGAAGCAGAGTCCCCACCACCTGGATCTGCGTCTCCTCATGCTGCCAACGGGGCGGCTGAGCATCTCTTCACTGGGATGTGTTCTCTGTGCTGCCCAGTCTGCGTTCACTTCTTTCAAAATTATATATATTTCTGTATTTACTCTTGGCTGTGCTGGGTCTTTGCCACTGCTCAGGTGTTTCTCCACCTGCGGAGAGTGGGGGCTGCTCTCCTGTTGCAGAGTGTGGGCTCTCAGCCGTGCCCGGGCTTCAGTTGCCACAGCTCCCGGGCTCTGGAGTGCAGACTCAGGAGAGGCGGTGCACGGGCTTGGCTGCTCCACAGCCTGCGGGATCTTCCCAGACCAGGACTCGAGCCCGCGCCTGCTGCACAGGTGGGCGGATTCTTTGCAGTGAGCCAGCAGGGAAGCCCCGTGTTTGGCTCCTAAACTTGCCTGTCTCTCCAGTCTCTAAGAGGCCTCTGGAGAACAGAAACATTCTTCTTTAGCTGTCAAATGTTATACACGTTTTACCCAAACCTCACTGACTCCTGGACTTTGTTGATGGAATCTTTATCCGATCAAAAGTCCTAAACTCTAAAGTGTCAGAGGTGTCCCCTGAAGCTCCTGGGGACCCTGGGCACAGCGAGGGGGTGGCCGTCGCTGCAGACCCCTGCGGCTCTGCTGTTTATAGCAGCACGCAGAATCCAGCTGGAATTCGCCTTCCCTTCATCTTCTTTAAACATGAACAGGCAATTCACCGGCCATTTAAGGGAAAGTTGAAATAAGAAAATAGTAGTTCAGTTCAGTCACTCAGTAGTGTCTGACTCTTTGCGACCCCAAGAATCGCAGCACGCCAGGCCTCCCTGTCCATCACCAACTCCCAGAGTTCACCCAAACTCACATCCATCGAGTCGGTGATGCCATCCAGGCATCTCATCCTCTGTCGTCCCCTTCTCCTCCTGCCCCCAATCCCTCCCAGCACCAGAGTCTTTTCCAATGAGTCAACTCTTCACATGAGGTAGCCAAAGTACTGGAGCTTCAGCTTTAGCATCATTCCTTCCAAAGAAATCTCAGGGCTGATCTCCTTCAGAATGGACTGGTGGATCTCCTTGCAGTCCAATGAACTCTCAAGAGTTTTCTCCAACACCACAGTTCAAAAGCATCAATTCTTTGGCACTCAGCCTTCTTCACAGTCCAACTCTCACATCCATACATGACCACTGGAAACAGTGTCAGACTTTATTTTGGGGGGCTCCAAAATCACTGCAGATGGTGATTGCAGCCATGAAATTAAAAGACGCTTACTCTTTGGAAGGAAAGTTATGACCAACTCAGATAGCATATTAAAAAGCAGAGACATTACTTTGCCAACAGGAAAAAAAATAAGACCAAGATAAATAGAAAAACTGACCCCAGAAGACACAAAGGTAGTTGGAGCCCCTGTAACAAGTGACACAGAGAATGCAGACACCAAGGGCAAAACACAGCCCTGAAAATGCCAGCAGAGGTGGCCGGCCACAAGGAGAATGCTGAGACTTCAAGCAGGCAAGCGCCAAGGTAAGAAACCCACAGAGGAATGGGGTGGGGGGGTTCCCAGCCGAGCAAACCTCAGAGGACAAAGCTGGGGCCCTGGATGGATCCACGGGAATTCCACCAGCGGGCCGCAGAGATGGAGGAGAGCGAGGAAATGATAACAGTGATGCCGGTGGTGGTGGTGGTGCTGCTGATGGTGGTGGTGGTGTGAATGCTGGTGATGCTGCTGCTGCTGATGATGATAATGAGATAATGGTGGGGATAGTGGTGAATGATGATGGAGATGAGGGAAGGAAAAGGAAACTCCCCTCCAAATGAACCCACAATAAGCCCTTACAAAAGGAGTTCCCTGTGTGCCAACCAGGATAAATCTCAGTCCCACGTTATGAAACGTCAGGACAGCAGTGTGAAGAGAAGCTCCTGCAGCTTCAGAGGGAAGCACTCCCCACGAGAGCCCGAGAACGTGAGTGAGAACTGGGCGGCTCTGCACTTCTCATCAGCAACAGGGGACCAGCTGCCTGCTGCACTGGCTCCCGAGCTCCGAACTCTCCTTCTGCCCAAACAAGGCACGTCTGGTCACGGCCCCCTCGGAGAGCCTTCTAGACAGGGCCTGAGGCTGTGCCAGTCAGGAGATGCCGGCTCTAAGACGTGTGTCTCTTGCAGTAAGTGATGGGGCCTCCCCGGCCAGGCCCAGATCTGTGACCTCCTGCCACTGTGCTCGGTGGCCAGCCAGAGGTGACTGACGCCCATCATCACGGACCCAACAGAGAGCGGACAGGTCCAGTCCAGGGCCCTCCTGAGAACCTCGCTGGCCTCAGACCCTGCTGCTTCTCAGCTCCGTGTGTCCCTGGATACAGCCTGAGTGCCCAGGCCTGAGCAGCGGTTAGTTAAGAAAAGAGCAGGGAAGGGCTTCCCTGATGGTGTGGTCGTAAGAGTCCACCTGCCAAGGAGGGGGACACGGGTTTAGTTCTTGCTTCAGAAAGATTCCACATGCCACAGAGCAGCAGAGCCCGCGTGCCACAGCTGTGGCAACTGTGCTCCAGAGCCTGGACACCGCAGCAAGAGAACCACCGCCAAGAGGAGCCGCACAGAAAGCCTGTGCAAAGCAGCCAAGACCCAGTACAGCAAAGCATCGACGTCAGCAGCAGGAAGGGGCTGGGTGGCGACACCCCCACCCTGAGACGGACGAGCGCGCGTCCCATGTGCCAGCTGGCGGCCTTGGTCAGTCACCCACGCTGCACACCAGCAGTGCACTGAGATTAACTGTGAGCGGCCCCCACACAGATAGCATATTAAAAAGCAGAGACATTACTTTGCCAACAGGAAAAAAAATAAGACCAAGATAAATAGAAAAACTGACCCCAGAAGACACAAAGGTAGTTGGAGCCCCTGTAACAAGTGACACAGAGAATGCAGACACCAAGGGCAAAACACAGCCCTGAAAATGCCAGCAGAGGTGGCCGGCCACAAGGAGAATGCTGAGACTTCAAGCAGGCAAGCGCCAAGGTAAGAAACCCACAGAGGAATGGGGTGGGGGGGTTCCCAGCCGAGCAAACCTCAGAGGACAAAGCTGGGGCCCTGGATGGATCCACGGGAATTCCACCAGCGGGCCGCAGAGATGGAGGAGAGCGAGGAAATGATAACAGTGATGCCGGTGGTGGTGGTGGTGCTGCTGATGGTGGTGGTGGTGTGAATGCTGGTGATGCTGCTGCTGCTGATGATGATAATGAGATAATGGTGGGGATAGTGGTGAATGATGATGGAGATGAGGGAAGGAAAAGGAAACTCCCCTCCAAATGAACCCACAATAAGCCCTTACAAAAGGAGTTCCCTGTGTGCCAACCAGGATAAATCTCAGTCCCACGTTATGAAACGTCAGGACAGCAGTGTGAAGAGAAGCTCCTGCAGCTTCAGAGGGAAGCACTCCCCACGAGAGCCCGAGAACGTGAGTGAGAACTGGGCGGCTCTGCACTTCTCATCAGCAACAGGGGACCAGCTGCCTGCTGCACTGGCTCCCGAGCTCCGAACTCTCCTTCTGCCCAAACAAGGCACGTCTGGTCACGGCCCCCTCGGAGAGCCTTCTAGACAGGGCCTGAGGCTGTGCCAGTCAGGAGATGCCGGCTCTAAGACGTGTGTCTCTTGCAGTAAGTGATGGGGCCTCCCCGGCCAGGCCCAGATCTGTGACCTCCTGCCACTGTGCTCGGTGGCCAGCCAGAGGTGACTGACGCCCATCATCACGGACCCAACAGAGAGCGGACAGGTCCAGTCCAGGGCCCTCCTGAGAACCTCGCTGGCCTCAGACCCTGCTGCTTCTCAGCTCCGTGTGTCCCTGGATACAGCCTGAGTGCCCAGGCCTGAGCAGCGGTTAGTTAAGAAAAGAGCAGGGAAGGGCTTCCCTGATGGTGTGGTCGTAAGAGTCCACCTGCCAAGGAGGGGGACACGGGTTTAGTTCTTGCTTCAGAAAGATTCCACATGCCACAGAGCAGCAGAGCCCGCGTGCCACAGCTGTGGCAACTGTGCTCCAGAGCCTGGACACCGCAGCAAGAGAACCACCGCCAAGAGGAGCCGCACAGAAAGCCTGTGCAAAGCAGCCAAGACCCAGTACAGCAAAGCATCGACGTCAGCAGCAGGAAGGGGCTGGGTGGCGACACCCCCACCCTGAGACGGACGAGCGCGCGTCCCATGTGCCAGCTGGCGGCCTTGGTCAGTCACCCACGCTGCACACCAGCAGTGCACTGAGATTAACTGTGAGCGGCCCCCACACGGGAAGAAGGCAACTCGGTGAGAAGGTGAGCATCAGGGGATGCGTGTGTGAGTCAACCTGATCATGGGAATCATTTCACGACGCACACAGGTTACACACACAGAACTTCGTCAGCTACACAGTGAAGCAGAGTGGAGAGCCAGCAGAGGGCAAAGAAACCCTAGGCTGCTGTAAAACCACGACTCACAATCATGAATAAGCCCCAGGCAAAGACATTCCCGGAGAAGGCAGTGGCACCCCACTCCAGTCCTCTTGCCTGAAAAATCCCGTGGACGGAGGAGCCTGGTGGGCTGCAGTCCGTGGGGTCGCTAAGAGTCAGACACGACTGAGTGACTTCTCTTTCACTTTCATGCACTGGAGAAGGAAGTGGTAACCCACTCCAGTGTTCTTGCCTGGAAGTCCCAGGGACGGGGAAGCCTGGTGGGCTGCCGCCTATGGGGTCGCGCAGAGTTGGACACGACTGAAGCGACTCAGCAGCAGCAGCAGCAGGCACTCCTGGCAACCAAGGGGGCTGCAGGACGAGAGATAAAGCGCCTGCACAGCACCCACACAGCTTTCAGAGGAGGTGGGCCTTTACTGACAGGGGGAGGTGACTCTGAGTCAGCCCACTCTGGACAGAGGCCGCCTCCCACTGCCCCCGCCACTCAGCCGCTAGACCCGGACACAGACACGCAGATGGACACCACGGGGCCCCGGGACAGGCCCACACCTCCTCCCTAGATGCCCTGGCCGCCCCACAGCCACAGTGACAGCCGTTTCGGGGCCAGCGGTGCCGCCAAACAACACCCTCCCTGGCTCTGTCCGTGCCCTTGTTACTGACCTGAGTCGCCTCTGAAAGCGTCATTGACATGAGCCCAGGAAAACGTCACCAGACAGACCCACCCAGCTGTGCCCGCTGCCTCTGCCGTGTGCTCAGGCGTCCAGGGTCCTTCCCATTGCATGAGTCCACATGCCATCAGTTCCACAAGCACTGTCCCCCCAAACACAGCACCCCTGTCCAGCTGGCTGCACCTAGCCCCAAGGCCCTCCCAGTCACTGGCAGGGCCTACACATCTCTGTCACCTCCAGCAAGGAAGGCGGGCCCCAGGGGTCCTGCCCTCAGCAACCCCAGGCATCCCTAGTGTGACCCAGAGGAGGCAAACCCCCCATCGGCCCGGAGGTGAGCAGGCAGGGAGCTCGGGCCCTGCTCCCTCGGGAGGCACAGGGCAGGCAGCACGTCCTGCTGGTGACACCGGTCCCGGGCACAGCGGCTGGAGCGATGAGACCACACAGCACCCTCGGGGACACCTCACTGATATGACCCACACGCAGGCCGGCAGGTCTGCGCCCCGAGACGGAGGCCCTGGCGCCCCCTCTGCCACCCCCGCTGAGCCCAGAAGTGGATGCTGTCCCCCACGCCGGCCCAACGCTGCCCCTCTCCAGGACCTCCACCTTCCTCCAGACACTGAACCTGGGCAGAAATCAAACTGGTGTCCAAACTCTCCTTGAGTTTCAAGAAAGGCAGGGAGGAGGCAGTGAGACACAGAGGCGGCCGCAGGGCAAACCGAGCAACTCCTGGCTCCCGAAGTCCAGCCCGCACCTGGGGTGCACGGGGGGCCCTGGGGCACAGATCCAATCGGCCCACAGCCCAGCCGGGCCGTCCAGTGAAGGGAAGACACCCAGGGTAAGTGGCGTGCTGGGCCTCAGAAGGAGACGGACAAGCAGGCACGGCATGTCGGGTTGCTGAGGGCTGGGAGGCGGCCAGGGCAGTGCAGGGGGCAGCCAGGGATGCTGAGGGCCGGGGGATCCGGGGGGCCCTGGGGCGAGGGACTGCTCTCAACTACCCCACCTTGTCCCCAGGCCCCGCTTTTCACCCGAAGGCTCACCTGTGGCCCACCCTCGCCTTGGCCTCCTTGGGTAAAACTGCCTTCCAGAAATGAACAGGAAACAGACAGGCCTCTCTGCAGACTTCCAATGTCTGTCCAGAGTCCCAAGAACCATCTTTTTCCCTCTTTCATCCTGAAGGAAAGTGACCCTCTGGCCACTCACTTGGCAGATTAAGAGAAGGTGTGGCGTGGGACCCAGGACGGCAGGGCGGGAGGGCAGCTCGGAGCAGGCGCCGGGGGCCCAGAGATGGACAGCACCGTGAGGAAGAAGCATCGTCATTGGGACAGGGGACCCCAGGGGGCAAGTGTCCCCTAGGAAGGGCTGAGAAGAGGGGAGAGGCGAGCCCAGGGGAAGGCTGGACCTCGGGAAGGAAGGGGGGCCGCCCCGCTGGAGGGAAGGGGCCGCACAAGTGCTGGGGGGGGGGAGTCAGCGGTGGGGGCCGGGGGCCGGCCCAGTCTCAGGGGCCTCCTGCAGCCCCGGGGCCTCGCTGGAGGTGCATGAGCGCCAGCAGACAAGCAGGCTGCAACGGTGAGAGGAGAGAGCACCGTGACATTTGCCCTGTTGGTGACCGTCGGGCCAGGAACTCAGATGCCACGTGTCCACAGGGCCCCGCCCCCCTTAGGCCTCCCCGCAGGCCCCGAACGCCAGTCCCAGCTGCCCACACCCCTCTGCTCTGCACCCATGGGAGAAAGCTCGGGGACTGCGAGGCCCACCCAAGTGGTGGTGCCACCCTTCCTCGGGGTGCCCGCCAGCTGCGGGGCCTCTCGGCCACCACCTCCCCGGGACCCCGGGAGCCTCCTTGTTGTCTGAGGGATGGGGGAGGACAGGAGGAGTCTGTCCTGAACCAAGGCGCTGACAGGCCTGGCCGTGTGGCATCGAGTGTGGGGGCATGGGGGAGGGCCCAGACCCAGAGCTTCAGCCCCAGCTAGGGGCGGGCCTGCTTCTCTGGGCAGTCGGGGTGAAGAGGGAGGGTGGGACGTGGGGCCCTGGGCCCAGCACAGGCCTGGCTGGTGCTGGCAGCTGGGTCACTGAGGGGAGAGGATGACGGGGTCAGGCCCGAGAAGGTGGACCACAGTAGTAATGGGGGATGCGCTAGGCGACCCTCACAGAGACAGTCCCCTAAGGCTCCTCATAAGGGAGGTTTGACAGGGCTCCTATGTACGTCACACGTGTGCACATACACACGTGCGTGTAATGCACACTTAATATCAACCTCATATGGAATGTGTCAGCGGCATATATTCCCTGCACATCTTATATTTGATATAGTCCCACACACACAGTTATTGTACATACATCTGTCTCTCACCATCTTTTCCTTTAGAGCTGGCAAACGTCAGAATAAGAACCACTTGTCTTTTTAAAAATCTAACAGAGCTGATGTTTAAAGGTACAGAGCTGCAACTTTGCAAGATAAGGTTCTAGGGAACTTCTGTATAACCCTGTGAACTCACCTAACACCAGTGACTTATATACACTTAGAAATGGTTAGGATGCTAAATTTTATGTTAAATGCAAGTACCACAATAATTTTTTTTTTTTAAAAGCTGGAAGTGGTGCAGGGAAAAAATGGGGCTGCGAGAGGGTAGTCGTTCCCAGACCAGGGTCAAGCGGGCCCCTGGGATGAGCCTCCAAGTGAGGGTCCTTGGCTTCACGCAGGAAAGAAAGCAAGAGCGAGGCAGTGAAGGGCAAGCAGGTTCTTTCAGGGAGAAGCACGGCTGGACGGCATCACTGACTCAGTGGACATGAGTCTGAGTGAACTCCGGGAGTTGGTGATGGACAGGGAGGCCTGGCGTGCTGCGATTCATGGGGTCGCAGAGTCAGACACGACTGAGCGACTGAACTGAACTAAACGCTCCATAAGCAGAGTGTGAGCCGTCCCAGCAGGCGCGAGGCAGCCCCAGGGCACTGGGTCATCTTAGAAAGGGACAGAGCGTGGGGTGATTTGGGTTCACGGTCTGGGCAATTTCACGGGATGGCAAGAGGGAGGGAGATTCTAACTGTCTTGAAGAAGGAGTAGAGATTTCCTGGAACGGGGGCCCCACCTGCTTCCTGGCCTTCCAGAGCAGCTGCGCCTGGAGGTGCGTCATTTGGATGCTAAGGTATTACAGGGAACAGGTAACGAGGTTCGGGTCTACTGGAAACCCAGCCTCCTGCAACCCTGGGCTGGGCTGGCTGGAACCGGCTGTTGCATCCCGCTGCTCTTAGCGGCTGTGTCCTTTTGTGAAGCTCGTGTCCTGCCCCCTTCCTTCCAGTCTCATTCCTGCCTCTGAGGCTGAGTCCCACAAACATGAGAAGCAGAGGGACAAGGGCCATCTTTGCCGCTGCTTCTCCAGGGGCTGAGTAGGGGTGTGACCTTGCCTGTCAGGGAGTAAAATCTGAGTGCCTCCTCTGGTAGCCCAGGGGCAGGGGGGCATCTGGCTTTAAGTCTAGGCGGCAGTATGGGCTGGAGGCCTCCCAGACGTCATCTCGGTGTGGAACTCTCATAGCTGCTTCCAGAGCCTTCTGAGGGGTCTTCGCGAGACTCCTCTGCAGCGGCATCAGAGCCCAACAGTAAAGGTCTTAGAAGGCAGGTTAAACGTCTGACGACCGACACTGTAATTGAGAAAGAAACTTGGCAAGAACTGCCAGAATTGTGACTCTTAACCTTATGGAAACTTCACATAAATTCTACAAAAGTCTATCGCTATGAATAACATCGACCCAGGGTATAATCAGAGGCTTATCACTCCTTTGACAATGCTTCCCATGTAATTTAACATATTAAATAATGCTAGTTAATTTAATATCTCAGGGCCTCTCTTCCATGAACCTTCTACAACTATCTGTATCCATATTATTTGTCCCTAATTTTTTCCCATTCTGAAACTACCAGCTCCGGGACAAAAAGACTGGCAGTTTCTTTCCCTTTAACAAATGCATTCCATCCCTCATCTTTCACTGAAATTCACACCTTACTTTCCTGATGCACTGAAATGGTTCTTTTTTACTAGCTTTAATTCCCTGATAGCTTAGTTGGTAAAAAAAAAAATCTGTCTGCAATGCAAGAGACCCTGGTTCAATTCCTGGGTCAGGAAGATACTGTGGAGAAGGGATAGGCTGCCCATTCCAGTATTCTTGGGCTTCCCTTGTGGCTCAGCTGGTAAAGAATCTGCCTGCAATGTGGGAGACCTGGGTTCAATCCCAGGGAAATGCTACCCACTCCAGTATGCTGGCCTGGAGAATTCCATGGACTGTATAGTCCACAGGGTTGTAAAGAGTCAGACATGACTGAGCGACTTTCACTTTTCCCACTTTCTTTCGCTTAATGACATTATGTCATTTTAACCCTTAACAACCTTACCTCCAGCAAAACTGATGAGTAGAAAGTAATTGTAAACTGTCATGTCCATATTTCCTGGCTGGAAAACTTATGTTTTATTCTTCCTCTCCCAAGGCAAAGTAAGTAAATTTAGATGCCACCCCCACCCCCCCCCCTGCCA